>MU158814.1:254204-270623 GCA_015888305.1 Antheraea pernyi | reverse complement strand
TCGAACTGACTACGCTATTGACCTAGCAAGGTCTTAACAGCTTCACCGGACTACTAAGGCGAGCGCTTAAGGCACTCAGCCGATTTTATTTGAAAACTAGCTCAGGGGTGCACAGCACACCTCGGCTTGGGCTGTTGCCTGATACATGCAATTCGCGACGTATCTGAGCTAACCTAAGCTAAACTAACTATTCATATATATATGAGTTGTTGAAACATATATGTGTACCAGCCATACATACCTCAACAACTCTTATATCTATTTCGTATCGGACGATTTTCTAAACTATTTCAGTTTGATAAGGGAATAAATAAAACCCTTCCACTTGCATGTGTAAGCGTGTATGCGTGCACGTGTGTGGAAGTGATATGTGTAATGTTGTCGCAGTGATGTAAGATTTTGTGTCACTGTATCGCGCGAGCAGCGCACTCAACGGCTCCACGCCGAGAGAACGGACCAAGGCTTGAGCCGCTGCCGAGGGAGGTCTAATCTGGTGTACGGGAGCGAAGATGACCCCCAGACCATGGCGGCGTGATCTGTGGTTACGCGGGCATGGCCGTGAACACTCTCTGTTTGGAGAGACAGGCCGGTACAGATCGTTCACTGCCGTTATTTCATCGGGAGGGTCGGTAAAAATATGTCGCGGACGTCTTTTATAATGTTCAGCGTTCGGTACGGGTTCGTTTTTTACGGCGGATAGCACTACCAGACTGGGATGATTCACGGCTTTTTCAAAATAACTAATTGTAAGTGATTTTACGGTCACGCTGATGACTGTAATGAATTGAGCCGGCTAAGATTACAGAGAACACGACAGTGAAGTAACATGTTTGGAGAATCGCCGCAATGGTACAGATTTCGATTTGTTGTCTAAAATTCAAGTTAAGTATACCTATTGTAATTGCCGCTGACCATTTGGGTACTAAATTATTTCATAATACTAGTCGAAGTAGTCTTAGGTTTAAATCTTATGACATACGTAAAAATAAGTCACCACACGTAGTCTATATCTATTTGGGAAAGAAAGCCTTATGTTATCATGTTAATTGTAATAAGATGTAAACAAATTATGTGTTATTAAAAATAATATAATTTCAATAAATATTTAGGAGCTACGTAAAATGTTCTTTTGCGTGATGAGACTTACATAGTAACTGATTACTTAAAACAGATTTCAAAAAGGATTCTGGCAATTTGCTACTACTACTACTACTGCTACTACTAAGGAGTAGACCAGAGTAGAAGCCTTTAAAAATAATAAAAAATGAAAAAAATAATAATAGTAGGATGAAACCCATTAGAAAAGAAGGGGAATATTATAAAAGTGTAAATACAAAAGTTTTAGATCTTTTTATTACCTACAACTTTGCCATTTGACTTTTTTCGATAAGACTTTTAGTTTTGCCGGAAATCAAGAAAAACCGTTTTTTACCCTTAAAACTCACCCCCATCCTCTTCCCGAGCTCAGATCGTCCGTAAATTATTTTTCCTTTTATTTTTATAATATTCCCCTCCTTTTCTAATGGGTTTCATCCTACTATTATTTTTTTTGGTTTAAAAATTATCGACCCTGGTCTATAGCGTCTTCTACCTAACCCGATGAAGGTGTTAACTGTTCTAATCCCAACCTTTAATAGGAATACAGAAACATTACAGATCGTAATTTCTTGATGGCGTCAAGAAATTTACAAATTAAATCAACTCGTACTTTCATTTCATTTAATTAAAAAGAGAATCTTCTATTTTAGTAACTATATAATATTCATTATTTTAGTGGTATAGCTTTTTTTTAATAATACGTTTTTATAACCGAAGTTATTCAAAACCGACGGTAAATAAGCGGTCATGCGAGAGCGCGGACCAAGTTGAACCGGTCAGCCATTGACAAATTCAATCAACACAGTGCCACGTTTCCATATTTCGTAGAGTTCCCCAACGCGTATCATACTACAACTTCATACATACGGAACCGCCGTATTGCGTTCTCGAAACTTCGTTTCGTTCTGTTACGAATTTCGCAATACGGTTTGTTGGATTTTTTTTTTAAGCGCGCACATTTTAATTACGAGGAAAATATCTATGTAGGATTTTTGATTTGAAACTTGATTAACTATGCAGTTCTATTTTTTATTCACAGATAGCATTGCGTAGCCTGTATCATGGCATTTATTGTATGTTTTTATCCTAAATGATTTACTTATAATATTATATAGGATTACTAGTTGACCCGGATTGCTGTGTTTCAATTATTACGCATTGAATTGAAATTTTCATAAAGTATTTGATATTAAAAAATAAATCAATTCATACTTACGTATTTTAAATATATTAATAAAATAAGTTTTACACTAATTTTGTAGTTAGAAACGTAACTGTACAGAATACACAACACATGAAATGAAATAAAAATATTGATACAGAAATAGCAAGGTTACGTACTAATTAGATTAACAGAACACTTCCACCATAAAATAAACTTGAGTAGAAAACGTAATTCAAAATTAAAACGTGACGCCATCTATGAGATATGAATAACGGTCGGTCCTACAGTTTTTGTCAACAAATTAATTTAAAGCGCCATCTGTTCGAAATTGATTGAAGTTACAATTAATAACAATAATCATCATTGACAATAATTTAAGTTATAATTAGAAAATATTGAGGCCATTAATCTAAATATATATTGTGATATCTCTTAAGTTGCACCAAAATATACATAAATACCAACTTTCATGAAGGTTGGTTGAGTAGTTTTAAAGTTCATCAGGATTTGTATAAATTTAAGATGTATATAATTATGCATTGGAACATATAATAGGCAAATGAAACATTTTTAAGCGATGATGACTTAGTCGATAGTGCGTTCGGATAGCGCTGAAGGACTTAGGTTCGAATCTTTGCATCTGAATCGGAACTTTTGGTGTAGGAAAAAACGTGATGAAACCATAACATGCTGGTAAGGCTAATTCTAGGTTCGCCTGATTACCTACTACCCTCAAGTTGAAAATCCGTCGCTAAGCACCTGTTGGTGTGTGCCAGTAGCTGCACTTAAGAGCCTCTCCCCCTTTAGGTTATGCGGGTTTAATATTGTAGATTACATAGTCACTTAAAATCAGACAAGGTTGTGGTCAAACGTTAAAGTCTATAAAGTATGAAAAACATAATCTAATCCCCAACAACAACAACATTGATAGACGAAATACTTAATAATGTTAAAAAAATTGTGTTGAACTGGATCACCTTTATACATGACTTGTAACATGTGTGATTATCACACGGTGGTGCTTATAATGTTCCCAAATCAGCCGATATAATATCTAATAATCAAGCAGGATTATAGGATGTCAGAGTGACTCTCTTTTGATAATCAGCACGTATCCAACTAGCACATTCAGGTGCCAGTTTGCTAATTAGTCGCCCTTGCTTTTCGATTCCACTACAATCAAGCAGGATTATGTGATATTAGAGTGACTCTTTTTTAATATTCCGCGTGTATCCAATCAGAGCACATCCAGCTGCCAAGAGACAACTGCCCGTATATTGGTCGCCTTTATTTTTCGATGCCACTGTACAATCAAGCAGGATTATGTGATGTTAGACTGACTCTTTTTTAATATCCTGTGTGTGTCCAATCAGAGCACATCCAGCTGCCAAGAGACAACTGCCCGTATATTGGTCGCCTTTGTTTTTTGATTCCACTGTACAGTCAAGCAGGATTATGTGATGTTAGACTGACTCTTTTTTAATATCCTGTGTGTATCCAATCAGAGCACATCCAGCTGCTAAGAGACAACTGCCCGTATATTGGTCGCCTTTATTTTTCGATTCCACTGTACAATAAAGCAGGATTATGTGATGTTAGACTGACTCTTTTTTAATATCCTGTGTGTGTCCAATCATAGTACATGTCAAAAAGCATCTGCCGGTAGATTGATCGCCCTTGTTTTCGATTTCACTGTACGTAACCCATCAGGTATAGCTATGTCATTTACTCTTGATTAACACGTTCAAAGACTTGAACTTTATACTAGATCCTGTTATAGCGAAATTAAGTTTGGTTGTTTATTTGTTTGTTACGCTTTCACTCCTTAACTATTTGACCGTTAGTTATGAAATATTGTTTTATATTTTGATGTGAACCATCTATAGGGGAGGATAAGCCTGATTGTTGGTGTGGTGACGCAAAACACGACTTTCCACTATTAACGAAATACTCAAAAACATTTGCAACCCTATCTATATAAACATAAGATTCAAACTGTTTTGTAAGCCACTCGTTTTACTAGTGTTACGCGGCATGCGCCGACGACCTAGCGCCCTTTGATAAATGCCGCCAAACTCACCGCTCATGCGCCTAGTTGAATTTTTGTATTTCGTATTTAATAAAAATGAGTATTTATGTTATAAAATAAATAAACAGTCCTTATTTTATGGAACAAATTTGTAATGATCTATCTTTTTATTATGCCATAGCTGATTCCTGACGTAATTTGTTCTTGTATGCATATAACTTATACAAAATAATTTCGATGTTTTACATCTGCCAGGCGTCCCGTGACAGCTCAATTTTTTTATATTTGTTATCCTCAGTCTTCTGTCTCAGTATTTCTCAAGGTACACAACTAAATGTAATCGAAAAACAATTCTTATTATAAAGACATTAGGACGCCCCTAAAAGATACTAAAACTACGTAAATGTTTAAGAAACTGTGAAATTGCGTCAAACATACACAAGTACCCACGAAACGCCAGTTTCACAACCAAACCGCAAAAGTTACAAGATCCCTTCGTACAAAAACATTGAACACAAGTTCACACACCGCCGTTCGAGTTGCAAAACATTTAACGACACAACTTGCCAGCACCGCTGTACATCTATCTCTTTCCAATACTTTACATTGTTTGTCCTTCACAACCCTTTGGAAGTTTCACGATACATCACTCTGTTGACACATTTGCTTAACGATTTATCTTTCTTCTTCTTCGAAATTTCTTTTTTGTTAACTTTGCAAACTGGGCTTTTATTGTGAATACATTGAGCTTGTCTTGGCAGTTGGAACACATCTATGAAAAACTTTATAATAATGCGGCAGTCAGAGTAAAAGTGACCCAACTAATGCTATTTCTTACTTTTGTTCTACGCAGCATCGTATGTGTTGTTTATTATTCTGGCAAAACATTTTATGTTAGGAGGAAAAAACATATGCACTGCTTACTGCACTATTCCACCGCAAGAAAATACAATCACTAAACGCGTAGTGCCCATATAAAATTATAATTTATTAAAAAAACTAGTTGATTCCCGCAACTTCGGCTGCGTCGTTTATTACTCGACCGTTTTATTACATCTCAAAGGGATAATTCTATTATTCTTTCTCTATTCGCAGCATTTTCGATAAAAGCTCGACTTTTGTCGACACTTCTAACAATTATCGTTATATTTCAATGAATTCACAAAACATATTGAGAAATGATATAACTAAACCTTCATCGTGAATCACTCTATTTATTTATGAAGGTGGTAGAGCCTGGTGGTAGGTGGTAGAGCCACGCTGAAGCTATTACTCGTTTCAGCATGAATGGGTCGGCTCGCCCGGGGTAGTACCACCCTCTCACAGAAAACCGACGTGAAGTAACAGTGCTTGCATTGTTGCGTTTCGTTCGGTCAGTGGGAGCGCCAGAGGCCCACTTCCCCTCCCCTTCCACTTTCCCCTTCCCATCCTCCCCCCTCCTCTCCCCAACACAGGCTGGCAACGCACTTGCGATTCCTCTGGTGTTGCAAGTGTCTATGGACGGTGATGATCACTTACATCAGGTGACCCACCTGTTCGTTTACCTCCTCTAATAAAAAAAAATATATATAAATCATGAAAACCAGCTCAGTCGCTTGTGAGCTTATCGTGAACAGAGAGTCAGACGCGGCGGAGGACTTTGTTTTATAATATGTAGTGATTTACTACATAATAGAATAACTTTAGTTATTTATTTTATTTTAGTTAGTTATTATTTAGTAGAATAACTTTTTAAACAAACATTTGTATCATTTTTAACACATTTTTAAATTCAACCTAATTACAACCATAACACCTAGTAATAAAGTCACAAATGTTCAAAATATTATCTAATAATTACGATAAAACGATCAAAGTAATAAATTACTCCACTCACAAATGAAAAGACAACATAAACAACATTTAGTGTGAATTCAACCTTAACACGTAATGAATAAAGTACGTTTTCCCGTTATTGTGCGTGTTTGTGTCTGGCAAGGCCAATCATTTGTATCACAGTTTTAAAATCGGTAATTTTGTTCAATATTTGATATTATTTGTTAGTTTAAAGCTTAAAATATAACTTGTTAACATGTATTTAGTGAAAGTAAGATACTCCAGCCGTTAAATTGCTTTTTCTGGTATTATTTTTGCATCTTTTGAATACACTGCGGCATGTGAAACGGGCTTACATTGGCTGTGTTTCAAACAAACTAAACAAAATAAGGGCACACATTTCAAGTGAGCTCTTATTTACCGAGACGTATTTTTCGCGCCGACCCGTTATCTAGTTATTGTTGATCGAAGATAAAGATGAAGCTATTGTGATATTCTTACATAAAGACAAAGTTTCTAAGAGGAAAAATATAAAAAAAATGATCACGATATATATTTCAATACTTTATAGTTTCGACTATAATCTCGTCTGATGTTAGATTATGATTACCAAGATGGTAATCACGCTAAATCAAGAGGGGCTGGCTCCCAAGCGAAGCTGCCGATATTCAACTTGAGGATAGTAGCTTACCAAGCATACTTTATTTTTCTAACTTGTTTGTTCCGCACAGACTTTTTTTTTTTTTATGTCATAGGTGGCAAACGAACCGGTGGGTCACCTGCTGTTAAGTGATCATCACCGTCCATGGACACTAACAACACCAGAGGAGTCGCAAGTGCGTTGCCATCTTTGGGAGGGAAGGGTTAGGGGAGGGAAAGGGAGAGGAGAGAGGAGAGGGGAGAGGAGGTGGGTCTCCGGCGCTCTCACTGACCGAACGAAACGCAACAATGCAAGCACTGTTACTTCACGTCGGTTTTCTATGAGAGGGTGGTACTACCCCGGACGAGCCGACCCATTAATGCTGAAACCAATAATAGTTTCAGTGAAATTGGTAATATAAAGGGAGAGAGGAGTGATCGCAATTTGATACAATTCACTATTCACTCCCTTGAAGTGTTGCATGAGCATAATATTAAAGTCACCAATATTTGTTAGTCCTGATATAGATACAGGTCGGAGAGTCGTGGTAATTTCAAAGTCTGTTAAATGTCTTAAGATTAGCGATAACGCTTAGCAAAATTATCGAACGATTTGATTGCAGACTCCATCTCTAACAAGCCCAAAATATCGAATGGACATGTACGAAGATTATCACAAAGCAATATGTGCTCTAGTCTCTTCCAGCTAAGCCTGGGACAATCTTGAAGCAAGTGTTCAAAGTTTTGCACAGATGTGTTATCACAAATCAAATCAAATCAAAAATACTTTATTCAGTTTAGGCCCTAATAAGGCGCTTATGAACGTCAAAACTACCACTGGTTCGGAAAACAACCCAGTCACCGAGAAGAACCGGCAAGAAACTCGATTGGGTACACTTTCATACATTATACGTTACAATACCGTTTTTAGTGGATGCACAGAGAGGCGTCACGTATTGATCCACTCTATAGTAGCCTTTCGACACTAAAACCCGCTTGACATGGTGCTTAAATTTATAGTCCGGCAAATCGGTAATATGTTTTGGGACTTTATTGTAAAACCTAACACTATTACCTAAGAAACTATTACTGGTTTTGCTAAGTCTGAAACATGGGACAACCGGTTTGTCACAGTTTCTAGTATTTAGATCATGCCGGTCTTTTACTAAATGCAGATTTTCAAAGTTTTTACGAACATACATTAAATTATCAAGAATGTATTGGGAGCAGGCACAGGGGCAGGTGTTGTCATCAATAATCTTAAAGCGATTAAGATATTCCTTACAATACCCATATCCAGTTAATATTTGTGTCATATGGAATACTATGTCAATATTTGCCAGGCATACTATGGCTTCATTACGATGTTTTCCTTCACCGAAGGCTCCTAATTCCAAATACGCTATCAACTAAGCCATCATCACTTCATTTAATAGTTTTTTAATGATATGAACACAACGATATACGTCTATCGTTTAATTTATATAAGAAGATAATAAGTATAGAAAGTAATTTCAAAGATATCAAACTTAATTGAGTTTGACACTAATTAATTATCTTACTTCTTTCTTCCTACGTACTTACTTACTTACGTACTACTAGGGCGTAATTACTACAGAGCGTTAGATGACGTCAGTTTTCCAACAAGATGGCGGCCCCCTTGTTCGAACTTTCCAGAGATTTTTTATACCAGCTCGGGATGCACGCTCTATGTTATTATTTCCCACTTCACATATCCACAATAACCTAGCTATATTACGCAAGAAGCCATCTATATTACACAATATACATTCAAAAAACATAGCATCATGATTTATGAGGACTTTGTATTATAATGTATAGTGATTATACACAATTTATGATGGATTGTCAACAATTATTCCTATCCACTTTTCGTTTAATTTATCATAACATTCTAAAGCCGTATGTAACGTTTTGTCAGGTTCGTAACAATGAATTTGTAACTATTTTTGCAAACGAAGTTCTAAAGGGCCGTTAGAAAATAAAATATTCCCAGAGCTGCAGTAGGTCAAATAAGTTTGAAAACTTATGATCCAACCTAGTATATGTTATAGGTATGTTTGTCCACTATTCCTGTACAAATAACTTGACAAATTTTCATGAAATTTGACTTTTTTTTTATACCATAAGAGGCAACTGAACAGGTTGGTCACCTGATGTTAAGTGACCACCACCGTGCATAGACACTTGCAACACCAGAAGAGTCGCAAGTGCGTTGCCACCTTTTGTTTGGGCGTGGGGAAGGAGGGAAGGGGAGGGGAGATGGGTTATCCGGCGCTCTCCCTGACCGAACGAAACGCAACAATGCAAGCACGTCGGTTTTCTATGAAAGGGTGGTACTACCCCAAACGAGCCGACCCATTCATACTGAAATCAGTAATAGCTTCAGCGTGGCTCTACCACCTAAAAAAATTCGATAACGTTGTGAACTACAACAAAACGAGCGAACAACAGCTACAATAAACAATAAAGTTGCATTCAAATAAACAACACGACAAAACGACAGTTGAATATTAGTACACAAAACTAAACACATAAATTAATTAAAACTTTCCGTGTTACCCCGAGGAGGTCCCGGGATTATCACATTGTTCTAGCTCGTGGATCATGATTTATGAGTTTTGGTATAACAGTGGACTATTAAAACACAGGGTAGCCACAATAACACTAGGCTTCTACTAGTGGCTTATCTTAGTATTAATATTTTATATATTTTTAGATGTTTCAGTAGCAGTGAGTTAGCCAAATCAAAATTACTTTGTTCAATTTAGGCCCTGACAAGGTGTTTATGAATTTCAAAGATATCACCGCTTCGTAAACAACCCATCGAGAAGAACCGGCAAGAATCGCGATCTGGTTTATCTTTTCATGATACATATTTTTTCAGAGGTGGTAGAGCCACGCTGAATCTATTACTGGTTTCAGCCCGAATAGGTCGGCTCGCCCGGGGTAATACCACTTTCTCGCAAAAAACCGACGTGAAGTAACAGTGCTTATATTATTGCGTTTCGGTCAGTGAGAGCACCAGATAGCAATAGGAAAAATGACTGCACTATGCCTGATGGTAAGCACAGTACAATCCAAAAACAATGGCGACCACCGAGCGACATACTATCCATCGCCGTTCGCCGCTGTCATGTTGGCCTGCGAAAGTTGGATATGCACAGGCTGATCCTGAATCGCGACCCGCAGAAGCGAATCACTATTATGGGCTTTGTCGCCATATACATGATGGTTGCGACCCAGTCAGGCTGTATAACCCTACTACCCCTCTTTCGCCATTGCCTCGTTCGTTATTCAGCAGGGTGCACCACGTGCAGGTGAGGTAGCAGGATGCACCACGTGCAGGTGAGGTTGGCTTGGATGTCTCAAGTCTTAGAGGTTATTCGACACCCCTTACACCCAGAAATTTGTTTAATGAAACAATGCCTAAATGTTACTCGAGGGTACGCTTTATGATATTATTGGCGAGGTTTTATCGTGAACGCAGTACTTTTGCAGTGATGCGTTTTCAAACAAGGAGACAGACATTTCTAAAAATGATTGAAATGTATTTTATTCCAAGACACCCACCCGCAACAAAATTTTTCACAAAAATCTAAAAAGTATAGACACGTTAGATTGACGAGAGATTGATATTATATGTTTAGATAAAAAAAACTATTTACAAGTTATCATCATCAATAGAGAAGATTTCTTTTAAACGTTGCCCTTCTTGTTAATAGCGTATTTATTAACGTATTAAGTTATCGTTAAAAACAAAATATAAATAAAAATCGTCCCACGATCGCTCGCAGCCGCGTCCCATTACCCCCGGCCCTCGTAATAGCAATAAGCAATTACGCGACACGTGACGCCAAGCTAATTCAAAACAAAAAATCCGAGCGTCATGATATCTCCACGTAATTGGGACTGTTATAAATTATTTATCTGACAATTGCATGATTTCACGAATGTTTACTGAATCTAGATAGAATTGCTCTATCAAATATATATAATACTAGCGGGCCGGGCGGATGTTGATCTACCTTGATAATAAAAAAAATCTAAAATTCAACCGCAGCGCCACCTACCCGATCCAATCGTCTAAACCATTCTCGAATCCACTCGAACACGCACACAAAATTTCATCAAAATCGGTCCGTTAAATATATCTACCTATAGTGAAGTATAAAAGCCGGGTACATATATGTGCCTAACTGACGCATACATGTATGATTACCTAGCTTAGTTCGCTGAAATGAACTTAAATAACATCTGACACAACAGCCTATGCTGAGAATCCACGACTGGCACACTTGAGCTGTTGCCATAACGAGGAGTACCTTAAGCGTTCACTCAAAACATCCAACAACAGTTAGTAATTTCTACAGAGAATTCATGACTATATTCAGTACTACCTTCTGCCCGCGGCTTCGTCCGCGTGGAATAGCTACTTTGGGCTAACGCTAACACGCAGCGGAAACTCAAAAGAAAAAAAAAATCTATTATTATCTATTATATTATTTATTTATTTCCGAACTGATTACGCTATTGACAGCGTCTTAAGTCTTAACAGCTTCACCGGACTACTGTGAAAAAAAAACCGTTTTTAAACATTCTTCATTAATGCTCCGCTCCTATTAGTCTTAGCGTGATAATATATAGTCTATAGTCTTCCTCGATAAATGAGCTATCTAACACTAAGAATTTTCAATTCAAATCGAACCAGTAGTTCCTGAGATTATTCATATAGTATATCCAGTATATCCAGTAATATCCAGAATATCCAGTATCCAGTATATCCAGTATAAGTATATCCAGTATAAGTATATCCAGTATAACCAGTATATCCAGTGTAACCAGTATATCCAGTATAGATTACTACTACTCTCGTACTTAATTCGAGGCGTCAATCAAATTACAATAACTTCTGATAGAGTGGACCGATTTTAATGAAATAAAGTTATTGAAACTAAGTTACTAATGAAAGTAAGATACTCCAGAAGATATGCTTTATGATTTGTGATTTGAAGTGTTATTGTGAACCCAGTACTTGAGCAGTGATGCGTGGTCATACAAAATGACAGACAGACAGACATTTCATGAAAATGGAAAAAGTAGAGACATATTAAATTTACATTCTTATTTTATGTATAGAAGATTACGGTACGGTTTTGGTTTTTTTTTTCCTCGAACTGACTACGCTATTGACCCTGCAGGGTCTTCACAGCTTCACCGGACTACTAAGGCGAGCGCTTAAGGCACTCAGCCGATTTGATTTTTTAGGTAACATACACAAGGGCGCACGCGCACCTCGGCTTGGGCTGTTACCTGGAAAAAGTCGCGTCTGACCTAGCTAACTATTCTAAGCTATTCATACATATATACATTTGTGAACCATACAATCGAAATTGCATGATTCACAAATGAATACGTGTATATCGGAATGAAACGAACTAAAACTATTCGATTCAGTTCGTTGAGGGAAAAAAACAAAACCCTCCCACCATGTGTATGTATGTGCACGTGTGTGAGAGATGATCTCATATGTGTGTTCAAGTGATGTAGGTGAGTCACTGTATCGCGATAATAATATCTCGAGGGCTCCGCGCGGGGGCGACCTAGGCTCGAGATATTACTGAGAAGTACGGTTTTGGTGTTTAAAATAAATGCTTCTGTTATTGATATTTAAACGAATGATAAAGGCGATGTCATTCTTTCTCTCATCATTGCTCTGGTATTTATAATATAAAATATACCATAAAATTTGAATATGTCTACTTACGTTCATATCGCACCCAATAACCCCTCAAACGAGCCATATTTTCAGCGCTACACGCATTTACTAATCGCGTTCCTTCTGAGCGATTGAATTCACTTCGCGCCCGGGTAAGAAACGATCAATTTATTTTCAATTTTTTCTCCCCCCTCGTGTCGTTCACCTCTCAGATCTACTCCCCTCTTCTACCCACGTGACGCGCGAAATTGGATGTCTGCCCCGATTTACGTGTGACAAGGGATTGAGACTGCAAACTTTTAATTCGAAGGGTTCCGAAAAATAAGCCTCGGGCGGGATTTAATGCGGGAATTTGAATCGATCGATTTGAAAGGGAATACAAAGTAATTATATACCTTTAAGGTAGCATACCTTAAAAGTTCAACGATTTGAGTTAAAATATTTACAGTTTTTTTTTTATTGAACGTTTATAATGTTGTGGGAGCACGCCGTGGTTGCCTCCAAATATGACTGCATTTATGAATCACAATAGTCATACTTTTAATATATTTACGAATGTTGATGACCCTAAACAAAATAAAAAAAAGTGTGTGTACTTATGTACACGTGTTAGAAGGTATACTTCTTTGGCGTAAAAATAATTAATAAAGAATTTGATATGACTTCTATGATTTCACTACAGAAATATTTTGAATTGAAAACTGTGTTCTTACACTTGAAAATGAGCTAAATCCAATTTTAATCGTTCATATAACATGTTTCTTTTTTAATTCCAATGTTCTGAACACCGACAATGAAATTGAAATTTTGCCGTATATAAGGTTTTTAGTAATTGTTTATAATCTTCATATTTTACATGTACAAAATTTGAAAAAAGAAAAATAAGGTAAAATATTAGGAACGGTTAAATAATATCTCAAACATACCTCTCATCGCGCCTAAAGAAGTACTCACTTTAAAAAAATATTATTTCTCATGCAGACTTTACATCCGTCCTTCTTCATACCGTTGCGGTTTTAATTGTACAAGTGGGCGCCCAGAGGTCGACATTCGACCATAGTTCATTGATTTTTTAAAGTTTAGATTTTATTAGGGTTCTTTTATTATAATATCATTGTAGGGTATGTGGGAAAAAGGATATTTGGACCGTAAGAGTAAAATAATACATACAGTCAAGCATAGCAACCTCCTTCACAACCTTTTTTGAAGTCCTTTATAGACAGCTGTCAAAATGTCTTATTTATTTACATGTGTGTATATGTTGTGTAAAAATGAAGCAGTAGTGTGAGTAATGCATATTTTAATTAATTTAATTTACTTCTAATGCATTTTATATAAAATAAATAGCTTTCGGCACTTCTCCATATAAACTTTAACTATGCCAAATATCACGTTCATCAGTTCGCCCAATTCCGTTAAAAAGGGATACAAAGTTTAGGCTTCACGTATTAATATATAATTGTATAAAGTATAAAATAATATAAAAATATTACTCGAAGAATATTATTTCTTATACAAACTTTGTCTTCAACGTACAACAACGTAGAAACAACACTCACATACAATATACACAATATATACTCTTACTATTTTGAACTAAACAAGTCAATAATTGTCAACCGACATGTACTTATATATAAAATATAATATAGAGGGTTAAATCAAAAAAAGAAATTAAACAAACCCACCTACAATATACTCAAAGTATCTTACTACTTTGAACTAAACAAGTCAATGATTACCGAAATATACTTGACAATGAATCTTTATCGAATTACTTCTAAGTAACTTACTAGACACAACTTCAACTTTCCATTCAGTACACGAACGGATATTATTGTTTTTCTCTCTCTATGTATTCAACCTTATTTGGTTACGAATAACCAACGTCTTGTCTTATTCCGCGAAACTGTAAATCCGTGACCGAAATAACTGGAAAACTGTCTCCTTTCGTACGGTGTTACCATACCTTACGATTTCCTCAGACTTATTGAGATTTTTATAAAGAAGTCAAGGTAAATAGTACGGTGTAATCTACATAAATAATATGTAGAGATGTATGTAAAGAAAAGGTATATGAAATAGATATCTTCGAACGAACACGTAAAAATCAGTTTTCGCGTGTTTATATTTTAACGCTGCCTAAACATTATGAGAAACAAAAATACCATAGTAGAAGTTATACTTCTACAGTACTTGTACGATATATCTCCTAAGGATAACCAATACTAATCGTTTTTCCTTTAACATATCATTTATATATATTTTTTTAAGTGAAACTTTTTTATCGACGTAGGGGGAATTTTAGAGCATGTAAAAACGTATGTAACGTTTTTCAGTTACGCGCCATCTTAATTCTTGTACATTTTTCCGTTACGCGCCATGTTTATTTCTAAAGGTGCGCTCACAATGATCAGATTCCGTGGAATGTAAACCATGTATTTCATATTTCAGTTATCATAAGCCATTAATTTAAAAAATATTAAATCATAACGATAATAGTAATAAATCTATTATAATTAATGAAATATAATTGATGAAATGCTATTATAATCTTAGTAACAATAAGGTAAAATAATTGAATTATTTGTATCCATGTTTATAATAATAAAACCCTTTTGCTTAAACTTTATCTTTTTTTTTTTTTTACACACCGGCTGCCCCCCCTCGTCCGCCGGACCCGTGCAATGAGGAGATGGGCCCCCCGGCCCATCCCCTCAGGTCCGGCTACGGTGGCAGGAGGAGTTGGGCGAAGCGCCTTCTCCTCCTGCCTGTCCTCCTTTGGCGGAGACGGCCCTAACCTAATTGCACTTCATTACTATCATATATGTAGCTGCGGTGGCGTTAATACATAAGTAACGGGTTATCCTTAGCTCTAAACTATACAATATATAATGCTATTGTCATTTAACTTTTATAAGATAATATTGTGTATATTTCATTGTCTTTGCTTAAGTAAACTCTGAAGCGTTTTACTTACCATATGTCTGGAGGCTAATTCGAAGAAACCGTACAAAACTACAGCGTAGTGCGACACCAGGTAGAGGTTGCACCACGTCGGTAACTGAACGTCGTACTTTTCTCTATTTTCCACCTGGAGAAAGATATTTTCATGATAAGCAGGAAATATAATGCGTGAAACGTTTTATGCGTGCAATCCTAAAACCTACATTTCATTGGCAGTTCCCGTATTCAAAGCTCGGAAAATATCAAAGAACTAGTTTTTGCTCACGGTTTTCTAGATGAGTTTACCCTACGTTCTTCTCTATATCCCTGACGATGTGTATGCCCAAATTCAAGATGGCCGGCTGAGTAGTTACGACGTGAATGCGTAACAGACAAACACAATTTCGCTTATATAATATTTGCTAGGATATTGTGAAGCTCGCGTGTCTTGTAATTACTAAGTTAGGGTATAAATAAAATCTTGTGAGCGAATCAGAACGCGTGAGAAATATCCTTGCAGTAAGAACATATGTTGCCTGCTTCGGTTGTCTGTGGTATATACCTCTGTAGTATAGATAATTGGTTGGCTTCTCTCTAAAATATATTTATCCAACATATATCCAACGATATTTAGAAATGCGTATTATTTGAAACGCGAATATTTGCTACGCAAAGTAATTTGGAGTCGATGATATACCGATAATCACCACCGTTATGCGATCCCATAAACAGTAAAATTGTAAATGTCAGTTAAAAAATAGTTTTTAAAGGAATAATAGTGTTAGGTTTTATAAAGAATTCCCAAAGCACATTACCGATTTGCCGGATAGTAAGTTCAAGCACCAAGTCAATCGGTTTTTAATGTCTAAAGGCTATTATTATAGGGTGGATCAATATGTGAACGATGGTGACGTCTGGAAATGAGGATTATTTTTTTTATGTCAAAGGGAGGCATACGAACAGGTGGGTCACCTGATGTTAAGTGAT
>MU158814.1:214700-253805 GCA_015888305.1 Antheraea pernyi | reverse complement strand
TTTTAATTTCGCCGACCTTAAGGTCGGCCACCTTGCATCCGGCCTTCGCCGCCACGACCGTCCCGATCTCGAGGGAGGACACCGAATCGTCCAGCCCGATGATCCGGATGTCCGCCCTCTTTGTCGGGACAACGACCGTGGCGATGTTGGCCAACGCCTTTTCGAGCTTCCGGGCCAATTCGGCGGCCTTTTTCTTGGTCTGGCCCGGGAGCTCGATTTTTCTAGCTCCTGTAGCCGTCTGCCGGACCCGAACATCCTCGACCCCCATGTCCGGCAGGGCCACGGCTTCGCGCGCCTTCACCAGGACCTCCCTGTATCCGATCCCCCTGTTTGCTGCGGTACCCTGCAGCGTCACGATCACCGCAGCCGATTGGGGGATGGACGGCAATTTCGGCCCTGGTGGCTTCGCCTGCGACTTTGCCTTCGGGAGCGCAGCGGCGGCCACAGAGGCCCTGGGCTGCGAAGCAGTGGCCGCCTTATTCTTCCTGCCCACTACTTTGGTCCACTCCGTCCCAATTGTGGTAGCAGGGGCAGGAAGGTCAGCCCAGCTCATGCCCAGTGGTTGGGCTATCGGGGCTTGGGTTGCCGGTGCCGGCCTCGTGGGTGGAGCCCCCGCTCCTCCCTTCTTCTTGTCCGCCGCCAGAGGGGGGCGAACTGGAGCCTCTGGAGGGAGGCGACTCGACAGACTCTCCAGACGTGCGTTCAGCATGTTGCTGAACGACGTCTGGAGGGAGCGCTCAAGGCGGGATATGGCCCCGGCGAGGACCTCTTCCCACTGCTGTGTGGGAGGCTCCGTCGACGCCATGGCGGGAGCAGGAGGCGGAGGCATTTGCCTTTTGGCGTTGGCCTCCTGCTTCCAGGCCAAAACCTCCGCCTTGAGGTCTTCAACCTGGCGGCGGAGGTTCTTGGTGTCCCTCTGGAGCTTCCTCACCTCCGTCGACTCCGTGCGGTCGGCGAGCGCCTCCACCACCTCCTTAAGGGTCCTTGCTGCCCCCTTTAGCACCTTGATGCAGGGCCCCGACAGGTTCCCCGACTTCCTGACGGTGTCAAAGATATCAGACACCTTGACCCCCGCCAGCGTCTTCAACGTGAAGACGTCGAAATCCTCCACGTCCATGAGCTCTGCCTCCGAGCTCGCCGCTGACCCCGCCTTGGAGCCAGCCTTGGAGCCGGCCTTGGAACCGGCCTTGGAGCCGGCCTTGGATCCGGCTGCCGAGGCAACGACTGAGCCGGTGTCGGAACCCGCCTCCGACTCCGCCGCACTCAGGCTGCCGGCCAAGGCCCGGTCAAATGACCCGTCAGCCTCCCCCATCACCCCGCGAGTACCCACGTTGCGGCTGACCCGCCTCGTTGTCCCCCTGTGAGAGGTACTCAGCTTGGGAGCCGACCGCTCCTCCGCCTCCGTATCGGAGTCCATCACCGCGCTTCTGCGCTTACTTGTGATCTTTTTCGCACTCATGGCATACTGGAGACCATAAGGCCACCAGCAAACCACGAGACAAAAAAGACCGGGTCCGTTCATCACGCCAAATAAACTTTATCTAATTTAACTTTATTTTACCAATTTCTGTAAAGTTGTAAATATAGTAGATCATTTTTCGAAAAATGATGTCATAAAGAAGTTTCACTTCTTACGTGTGTACACTGATACACGCACGTATTTTTTAAAATTTATTTAGTTATATTCTGGATTGTCCAAAACTGTAAAGGTTTAAGCTCTTACCAACGAATGTAAGCCTTATGAGGCACAGGTCGACAAACTGTTTACAGCATAAACTAAAAAGATACCTGATTTTACAAAACTATGAAAAATAACAAACTATGTACTGTAAAAGTTGATCAACAGAAACAAATAATCAAGTAGGAGTATTCTGTCACATAATATATTACGGGAACATAGGTAACGAATATTCGAATATTGAGATGATTTCATTAAAAGTTTGTTTTTATTTGAGTTACTTTAATGAATACATAGCAGCACATGATAGCAGTCTCTTTTTAAGAATTCTAAAATTGATATTTCGAGATTGCTGGTTTTGATTCGTTTGAGAAATTCAAAAACCTGTGCATTGGGATTCAATTATAATAAAGTTAAATAATAATTAAACACCAAAATACGTTACAATTATTATGAAATTAGTTTAAATTAGAAATTTATTGTGTTTGCCTGTCATTTGAAATTGTAAAACATGGCATCCCAACTAGCGTCACGTCTAAGTACCAGTACAAAGATATTTTATTGAAGAAGGCGTTACTTTGCGGAAATCCACCATGGAATATTATATTGGACGTTACTTTGCATTTCCGCCTTTAATAGATTGGAAGTTACCATGACTTACTGCAACAAACTTCAGGTATACCTTTTCCAGGTACACTGGGACAAATAAAATCATTTTTTTTTTGTTACAGTAAGAAGTGGTAGCTTACAATCCATTCCAGGCGGAAGTTTAAAGTAAAATCGTCCACTATAATATGTAATAAGTACCAGTAGAAAGACTTATCTTGTATATAACTCTTCTGTAGGTGTGTTTGTGAATAAACTCCTCCTAAACCGCTGGACAGATTTTGATTTAGTTTAGATTCACAATTGGACCCGGTAGGTGTCGCTGCGGTCTGATCTAGTATTTCTTTTTAATATCAGAGCAGAACAAGGTCCGCCGGCCCAGGTAAACTTTAGAACAAAGTACGCCCAATACGAACGTTATAATTACTCTTGATACTTTTTAAATTTATTTTTTTGTAATTTTCTAAATATTTTTTCGTATAATATTTCAGTATTTTAATTCGTCAAAAAACTATCCAATATATAATTATAGTCCAACAATTATATATAAGTTTAATTGAAGGCTTAAAATATAAGTATGTATGTTGTAGAATTTGTAAAGAGTGTGTTGGTGTGTTGCTGATTAAAAGGGTTGAGTGCACAATATCTATTATGTAAATTAAAAAAAATTTAGCCACATTTCGACCTCAAGTCTAGTCTTAGTACTAGTCCTCATAAATGTACAAATACACCAACTTCAAATATTATATTGTCTACAGCAAGTATATCAAAACAGCAAATTTGAATATCTAAAATAACTTCTTTTTTTTCTATGTCATAGGTGGCAAACGAACATGTGGGTCACCTGATGTTAAGTAATCACCACCGTCTATGGACACTAACAACACCAGAGGAGTCGCAAGTGCGTTGCCACCCTTTGGGGGGAAGGGTTAGGGGAGGGAGTGGGAGAGGAGAGGGGAGGTGGGCCTCTGGCGCTCTCACTGACTGAACGAAACGCAACAATACAAGCACTGTTACTTCACGTCGGTTTTCTATGAGAGGGTGGTAGTACCGGGGGCAAGCCGACCCATTCATGCTAAAACCAGTAATAGATTCAGCGTGGCTCTACCACCACCGTCTAAGATCGACCACTAAACCACTTGCATTTGTGCTAAAGGTAAATATTAAATAGTGTAGCTCTTGCAATCCCCAGCAACCTATTTTATTATATTATAGCGTGTTATTTCGGTCAATGCTTTGTAGAATTATTTAGGAAGTTTTTAATATTACTATTTAATAGTATTTAATAGTACTTAAAGCTACTCTAACGTTATCTCTAATAAGATATGAAGAACACAATGTTTATTATTTTATCTATCTTTAACAATTATATTCGATCCATAAGGGTTAAGTCGATGCATTAGTAGATTTTATTATAAATGATTTTTTAACGATTAGTTCATTTAAATCACTTTTTAAGGTTAGTTAACTTAGGTTAATCCTTAGATTTAAATTCTAAGTTGTGATCTTTGTAGCGAAGTCATCGAATTTTGCTTATAACTCAAAACAAATTCTTTTTAGCTCATTGAGCGCTCACATATTTCTGAGACAGCACCCTTAATTTCGTTGTAAGGGTTTAGTATGATTGTATAATTATAATATCTATACATATAATGAGAATGTAAATAGTCCGCTGAAGCTGTGAAGACCCTGCCGGGTCAATAGCGTAGTCAGTTCGAGAAAAAAAAATCTAACATATCTGTACTGTTTACATTTTACTGAAAAAAATGTTGCAGGTGTCTAAGAATAAGTAATAAAATATAATATATTTTCTTAGAAATATTTGTCTGTCGGTTTGTTTGGCCACGCATCACTGCTAAAGTACTTCGTTCAGGACTAAACCTCACCAAGAAGATTATAAAGCATATACTCCAATAACATTAAGTCTTTATTTCATTAAAACCGGTCGCCTCTATCAAAAGTTATTGTAATTTTAATGCCGACGCGACTTAGGTACAAGAGAAAAGTATATAATTTCTTATATAAGTTTCTAATATAAATTATGAAATATCTATCCTCCTATGGAAACTATCCGACAGAATGGACGGAAACTATATATATGTCCGGTATATAGTTCATGTATGTGTAGCAAAATGGAGTTCGAACTTGTTCATTTAAAACCATCGACCACAAAACCACGGGTATACTGCACCAAAAATTTAATCATGCTTTATTAAAATTAATTTGTTTGCACACGTACGCTTGCAACAGGGAATACAATATGGCGGGCTCGGTGCTTAACAATCCCGCCGCAAACTATTCATTCAATTAAGAGCCGAGGCCATTCCGGATACTGCATTGCGAAATTTATCTCTTTAAAATTGCACACGGAGCCTTATTAACTGACTTTTGCCAGTATTATCACTCGTGTCACTGTAACATTAGATAATCTTCAAAACAATTGCAGGGAAATTGTTTTAGGGATGAGAATAATGGGACAGCGTTAGTAGTATGAAGTCAGTACACGTGACGCCATCTTTAATATTTAATCGTTTAGTGACCAAGACTAAATGCATGTTAAAAATAGAAGTTAATATCTTAAACAATAAATACAGTTAGAGAACTTTGAATATACTGACTAAACAATTAATGGCCAGTGCTATAGTCGTCGGTTATTTTTTAAAACATCCGGTTTATAACATATGTCAATAGTAATTTCGTAAGAGTCAATAGTACGAACCCTGTCAATAGTATAATTTCAATAATTACTCTGACTTGAATCATATAAAATCAAAGATAGCAAAGTAGGGAAAATGATAGGCAGAGTAAAGAGGTAGCAAAAAAAAAGATAAATTTGTTACAGCCAGAAATTAAAATTACAATTAAAATGCCTAATTATTGTGTAATTAATAGAGTAGGGTTGATTTTATTTTACATACTGCAAGAATCTTAAAGTGATAATTGTATATATAATACATATTGTATAGTAATTGTTATAGATCAATCAATTCCTCGTCAAAAATATTATAACCTCAAACAGTTTATGAACGCTTCGAAACTGTACAAATACCGCATTTTAACACACGACCCAATTGCAAATCTCAATTACCATTTTCAAATAAAACTACTACCAACCCAATAAAAATTCACTTAAACATGAAATTTAAAATTTACACTTTAGAACGTTCCCGTATATTTAAGCAAAAACGATATAAGTTGATTAAATCGTTCAATAAAATTACAACCGTAATACTACAATTTTGAGTATAGTTTCGTATACACCCAAAAGGAACATGTTAAATATAACGCGATAAAGTTAAAAATTGGAAGTCACTGTCGGCAAGTAATGGCCGATCGTGTTCTGAATGTGATTTGAATTTTGTAGGTGGCTACAGTGTGTACTGTGGTGCGATGAAAAAAAATTTTCATGGGTACCTAAGCTTAATTTTCTTTTGTGTGCGACAGGATACGTGACTGAAATACTTGTTTGCTCGTAGAATGGATTGGAATATTTCAACCGCTATCCGTTCATGGGCTAACCAGGAAAAGATTTAATCCACAAGAGATTAATATTTTGAAATTACTTATGAACACTCTCGAGAATTTAATAATTAAATATTACGTAAGTATTGCTCGAATATAGATTTATACATATATGTCGCTAGCCCCGGTTTAGCGCAAATGGGTCAATAAATTCGGCATCAAAAGTAACCAAACGATTTTGATTTTTGACTGACACTTTGACATTTTTTTTGGCAACCAATTCTCTAGATTATTACCGCCATTGTTATGGGAGCAATAATATTACAAGCGTCTTGTGATAATTTCAATGTTCTAACAAGATGGTTGCCTCCTTGTTAGAACTTCTCAGGGAATTCTCGTGGCATCTTAGAATTCATGGCCCAAAACACCACGAATATTACAAAATAGAGTTTTATGAATAAAATATAAAGTCCACTGCACGACATTCCAAGATACCGTCAAACACTCTATCTAGATCTTACCAACAGCGCTACCTAACAAGTTCATAACTAATAATCATCGAGAAAACCTCAGAAAAACCAACAAAAAATAATCGAAATGGTCAAACGGTTTACATGGAGAAGAATTACCTACGACCACACGCACAACGGAATTTTGTATATAAAACAATAATTCTTTAACATCGTAGCCAAATTGTGAATGACATTTCACAATTTCCTTTAAAAGCCGAGACTTAAAACGTAAACCTTCAATCTCTTAAAAATGACCACCCCTCCCTCTCATTGCCCCCACTCCTGATATTGTAACAACCTCGTAGCCGTTACGAGAAAAAAGATTTTCTCGACACCAAAGACAGATGATGTCAAAAGTAATTAAAAATAATCGACTTACTGTAAACAGAGGCGGTTTTTTCTTTTTTTTTTTTTAATTATATCGGCCGGCTCAGGCACGACAAAAAGTTGGGCATATTGAATTTTTTTTATGGAGGGAAAAAAATCGAATAAAGCACAATAGGAGGGCCGAGCGTGTCATAATCATATTTTTCGCTTCACAAAAGACTCCTTAAGTTAATGTTACCGAATAGTAAATGAAAGTCAGGAATATGAGCTTTTCTTTGACGAAAAACCTTTTCTGGTTATCATCTCATAGAGAATTCCTTTTCGGTTTTATGAGAGTCACCTTTATTGCGTATAATTTTATAGGATATAGCTGTGCCCGCGACTTCTTCCGCGTGGAACGTAATGAAAAAAACAATAACTAATGAAGAAATCTGAATGTATTAAGTTTCATTACTTTCCTCACGTACTTAAGTCGCGTCGTCGTTAAAATTACAACAACTTTTGATAGGCTAAACCGATTTTAATGAAATAAAAACTAAATGCTACTCGAGGATACGCTTTATGATTTTTTTGGTGAGGTTTTACCGTGAACCCAATACTTTAGCAATGATGCGTGTCCATATAAACAGATTGACATTTCTAAAAATGATTGAAATGTATTCGGTTACTTATTCCTGCACACCTGCAACCTGCAACTATGATATTGTAAATAGCTTATCAAAAATCTAATAAAGTACAGACACGTTAGATACACCTTCTTATCTTTATACATAAATTTCTTCTGTACGTGTGTATGTCACTGAACTCCACCTAAACGGCTAGGGTGTAAGGGGTGTCAAATAACATCTAAGAGTTGAGACATCCAAGCCAACCTCACCTGCACGTGGTGCACCCTGCTGAAGAACGAACGAGGCAATGGCGATAGCGGGGTGGTAGGGTTTTACAGCCTGACTGGGTCGCAACCACCATGTATATGGCGAAAAAGCCCGTCATAGTGATTCGCTTTTACGGGTCGCGTTTCGGGATCAGCCTGTGCGTATCCAGCTTTTCGCAGGCCGGCATGACAGCGGCGACCGGCGATGGACAGTATGTACTCGTTGGTCGCCATTGTTTTTGGATTGTACTATGCTTACCATCAGGCATAGTGCAGTCACTTTGCCGTGCTACTATAAAAAAAAAGAAAAAAAGACCGATTTTGGCGAAATTTTGTGTGCGTGTACCAGTGGATCCGAGAATGATTTAGCTTTACAATTGTTCCCGGTAGGTGGCACTGCGGTTGAATTTTAGATTATTATTTTTTCAAGGCAGGACAATGTCCGCCCGGCCCGCTAGTTTTATGTATAGAAGAAGATACACTGGTTCGATTTTCAATTATATTTTTATTACTTTATTTCCATTCAGTTGAAAACGATGGCTGAATCATTTACCACACATTTTTTTCAGAAGGAAAATCATCAAAACTAAATGCCTTCAGTAATTTCGATAGACCTACCGCAGAATTTGATTGAATAGAAATTAACAAAAAGTTATGTTTTTGAAATCTTTGATCATGTTTCGAACTTCAATAAACACTGATTCAAAATTGAACAACGACTGTCAGCTTTTGGTGGAAAAAAACACCGTAATAAAGCCACAGCATAACATTTACTAATAATGTATTTCAACAGTAAAAGAACAATAAACGAACGACAGTAAATACTAGAAACAGTGATAAATTGGTCATTCTGTTTCGGGCTCACTAAAAAGATAAATAACAACAACTCTTTATGTCATAGTGTTAGGTTTTGTAACAAAGTCCCAAATCACAGTACAGTTTGTCGGGTAGTCAGTTAAAAGCACTACGTCAAGCGGGTTTTAATGTCTAAAGGCTATTACGCGGTGGATCAATATGTGAACGATGGTGATGTCTGGAAATAACACCCGCCTCTCTGTTTCCGTCAAACACGAATAGAACAATGTCTGTAAAATTATTTATGATAAAATATTTAACCAGATCGATCTTCTTGTCGGTTCTTCTCGATAATTGGGTTGTATTCCGAACCGGTGGTAGTTTTGACGTTCATAAGCGGCTTTTCATGATCTAAATTGAATAAAGTATTTTTGTTTTTATGACTCGACTACCAGTTACCAGTTATCTATAAACTCGGCGTGTCATCATCTAGGACATAGTCACATCAGATAAGAATGTGATGAAATGCGAAATTTAAAAACAAAAAAAAACCTGGCGTGTATATTTCAGCCGAGTGACTATACTATACTAATCACCTTTTTTTAACGTGGGGAAATCCCTTATGGAAATACCCACCCTCCACGGGGAAAGAGTGGGTTATGTCAGACACATACGGACTAAAACCCCCACGGTGTACATCTGCCGCTATAGTTGAGGAGACACAAGATCTTTACGGACTCCATCGTGCTCCCCAGCGGTGTAAAATGCCGCCGCCAGGCACCGTCTTATCAGGAGACAGCCGTTTACACACCGGTCATCTCCTCCGTCCGCCGGACCTGTGCAATGGGAAGATCCTCCGACCCATCTCCCTAGGTTCGGCTACGGTGGCGGGAGGAGGCGGGTAAACTGCCGCCTCCTCCTGCAGGCCCTCAGTTGGCGGAGAGGGTTACTTAGAGGGTCATCCTCGCGAGCCCTCTCTGCCGCCTCCTTCTGCGAGACGATTTCCTCGCAGGAGGCCACAGCATCCCATAAATCCTCGCTGCCAAGCATGACTTTCACCACGCTCAGCATATCTCATACTGTTTAGTATTAATGACTGGCTGCTATTGACCCGTAATACGTTGTTATATTGGTTTTCTAAATTATTATTGGCCGGTATTGCAACAATACTTAATTTCTATTGGCTGATTGCTATTTACTGAATTTCTTTAAATGGCAGCCGATGAATAGTCGGGCGTCAAAGCTTGGTGAAGCTGTATAGGCTGATGAGGCAAACAGAGGAGTCAGGTCGAAAAAAAAATTGGCAGGCAGATATTCTTACGTAAATCTTCCAACGGGTAAACATATTTCCAAGGTTTTCATGACTATATTCAGAGTTGTTTTTCGCATTTATTTTATATTTGTATTTTTTCTTTACTTTATATTATCTCGACTGTACATTTCAATAGTAAAGTTGATGCTTAATAAAACTTCGTCTGTATTTCCTGAAAACCGGAAAATTTGTTCTGCTTAGTTCTTCTGACCCAAAAACATGGGTCATGGATTAATTGTTCTATACAAATTATGTTATGACCCCGTGACTCATTAATTAATAGATTCCGACCTTTTCTGCCCTTGTGTTATATAATAATAAGATAGAACTCGTGAATAGTAGAATGATTGAACAATATAAAAGAATATCCGATGTCTGTCTGTAATACTGTATTGTTATGGCACGGAGCCCAATTTCAGCGAAGCTGGAGTGGCATTCGTTCTAAATTTGAATACAATTACTTTCGCTTTTTTTCGTACCCCCGGCGCGCCATCTGCCGAACGGACGGTTCAGGGATGTCTGCCAAACGACCTGGCATTATGTAAACACGATTATATTGCACTTCAGCTAGGGTACTTTATTTGCTAGGCTGAGGGCATTTTTTATTGTTTTGCGACAACCTCTTTTGTGACACATATTTTATGTCAACAAAAAAATTGGTTGTCTGTAAAGTCGGTTTACGGTATTGACATATAAAAATCCAAGATACACAGTTTCGAATCAAAGTAGCGCTCAAAAACGTCCCGCAAAAACTTAGGTCGATCACGCCTTTCTATCGCTCGTTCCGCGCTCTCGCTTGCACCGAACACTCAGGCGTTATTCGATTTATAAGACGTTAATATGTTAAAAAAATCATACTGACCTTTTGAGTGCAAAGCGGAGTATAAACTAGAGTGTTCATAGAATAAACCGTTGTAATTTGTACTCAGTACTAAATCTACTACTCGGTTGCATTTAGATGTGGCTGTAACAATGCAGCTCTAATGATATGAACTCGTCTGACTAAGGTAAATTCTGCTGGCACAAGGGTGCATTCACAATGTGACTAATAGACTTTTATTGAATAATGAACAATTAATTCACGTTACATCCATAACATAGAGGCATATTTATTACATACTCAATTGCTATATGCAAAAGTATTAACCTAGGCTTGTTCTTCCCATAGCATACACAAGATTCTCACATGTACAAAATGTGACGTCACATTTCAAAATTAGCTATATCCAATTTTAAACGTTCATATAACATGTTTAGTTTTATTTAGATGTCCAGTTTGTATACACCGAGACTGAGGTTCAAATTTTACATTTTTAAATTTTATAGTTCTTTATGAAATGCACATTATAGATGCAAAAAATTGCTGCAAGAGCTTGTAAAATAACGTAAAATATTAGGAACGTCTAAAATGGGATTTAACTCATTTTAAAATATTACGACACAAATTTACTATCTTTCCTGTTCTATGTTGTAGTAAAATATTATTATCTTAAAAGAAATGTTAGAAACTGCTTATTATCTTAAGGTTTAATGATTGTCTTACTATTCTAGCGCCTGCATTTATTTCAAAGAAGTTCCGGGTAATTTTATTTCTGGACGACTTCGTTTTGGATATTTTCTGTTGAAAATTTGAGAAATTTGATGAGAAAAGTCGTACGTCGTTTTGTTCAACATGCGATGTTATGGATGATAATCATTATCTTCTGATGAAATATGTTAAGAACCGTTAAGTATTAAAGTGAACTTTATTTATACATTTCATTTTTTTTTATTGTAGCACGGCAAAATGACTGCACTGTGCCTGATGGTAAGCACAGTACAATCCAAAAATAACGGCGACCACCAAGTGACATAGTATCCATCGCCGGTCACCGCTGTCATGCCGGCCTGCAAAAAGCTGGATATACACAGGCTGATCCCGAAACGCGACCCACAGAAGCGAATCACTATGACGGGCTTTTTCGCCATATGCATGGTGGTTGCGACCCAGTCGAGCTGTAAAACCCTACCCCGCTTTCGCCATTGCCTTGTTCGTTATTCAGTAGGGTGCACCACGTGCAGGTGAGGTTGGATTGGATGTCTCAAGTCTTAGAATGTTATTCGATACCCCTTACACCAACCCAACCCACAAATATACTGAAAATCGACATCTTCTATAATATGTTAGTAAAACCTAACCAAGGTTGCTAAAAAGTGATTTTATAAAAGAGAACGTAAAAAAGATTTTATACTCGATGATGACGATGGGGCTATACTGAAATTATTGTTTAAAGCTCAATTTATACAATAAAATATAAAATACCTAATCTATTCTCACCTATAATAATACTTCCTTATAAACAACACAATAATAATGATATTTAAATAAAGATGGGAGTGTGCTTATAACCACACGATGGAAGTGAAAATTTACAAATAAATACATAGACATTAAAATTAATCTTAATTATAACACGTGATTATTGTCACACTCCTAGCTAGATGATAACTGGAGCCGCGTGATGTCGAATGAAGCCGAGTAATCCCGAGCGGCAGTGATGCGAACATAATGGTGTATTTTTTGACACAGTGTGATACAGCCTTTATACACAAACCGAGTGCTTAGAATGCATTGCTTGTTCAACTAAAATGTGGTATTTTACGTTCGCTCCAACGCGACACTCGATGGTGTTGCTAAGTTATTGAAGCTCGGAATACCACTAATTGAGTTTGGCTGTTGGTTTAGATACAATGAAAGAAGATCGTTATATTTTCAGGAGAAGAATAAAAGAGAGTAAACATACCAGTATTCTTAATAAAATATACTGTAAATCAAACCATGAGAGTATGAAAAATACGGAGAAAATATGTTTACGCTCGGTTAACTTTTCAATTTAGATCAGTAAAACAGCGTCTTTCGATTACTCTTTTACTAAATTAATTTTCGTACTAGATGTTCGTACTTCATACCGGGTTTAATCTCACTAAGTAAACATCACAAATTCCTATATACTTGCGAATATTAATAGGGTTGCTAGATTAAAAATGAAAAGAGGAGAACAAATATTTTTTATTTGGTCTGAGCGTTCATCGAATTGTTTTTGACGTGAAACACATAAGGCACGGTAGAGAAAATTTTTCGTTACGCGTTAGACGTAAGGTAGATACATCTATAGCTATATATTTTTTGTTGCACATTTTCGTATCATTAAAATCCAATTCACACCGTCCCAGAACACGTTTCAGTCCAATAATAAAAGAAAAACCATAATAATTTTCATAAACTGTATTCAAAATAAAAACATAATAGAAAACGATCAATAATTCGACTACTTCTTTCCAGTTTCCTCTTTAAGCAGTTGGAAGACGAAGGAGAAGTCTTTCTCGCCGTAACCTCTGGATTGAACGATGCGGTAGAGTTGCGTTGCGACCGCACCAAGCGGTACCGGTGACCTGATGCTGAGAGCCATTTGACTCGCCAACTCCAAGTCCTGAGATATTAACAATATAGATGATAAGCAGTCGGCTATCACAAATTTCTAACTCTTAGAAAAATTATAAATTATGCGAAGGCATCTGGCATCTTACATAAAGCCGTGGAAGTAATAAGTGTGCTAATATTATAAAGTTGGAGGGTCTGTTTGTTTAATAGAACGCGCTCATCTAAGGAACTACTGGTTCGATTTGATATTTTTTTCAGTGTTAGACTTATTTATTGAGGATATATCATCATCACTAATAGGAGCGGAGTACCAATGTAAAATGTTTAAAAATCGTTTTTTTTTCCTTCTGAGAGCTTCCGCTGCGTGTAAGCGTTGGCGTCATAGTACTACTCTAAGTGCGAAAACAAAGAACTATGGATTTCTCAAACTTTGAAATCGGCAATACGTCGTGGGCTAGAGTGGGATTATGCCCATACCTTCCTTCGGGAAGAGGCCTATGGCCCTGCAGTGGGTCTCTTACTGGCTGATGATGATGATCTTCCATAAATAACGTGAGGAAACACACCTTAACCATAAGATTGTTCTTGAAACCACCATCATAATTTCTGCTAGAAGGAGCCGTTGGAACCAATCCGGGTACGGGACAATACACCTCAGTCGACCATGAGCGGGCTGATGAGTTGTTCAGCACATCTAACAGCACTTTAGGCTCTAGACCCATTCTGAAATCGATGTGGAAATAATTAATGCAGTGTTATTGTAAAATACCCATTCTTATTGTAAAATACCTATTTTTATTGTAAAATACCCATTTTTTTACGATAATCTATTAAATAATAAAAACAAGAGCCGGTTTTACTTTATTTAAGGCTCCGAAAAAATTTAAGAACTTCTATATACTTAAATCGTTCTATGGAAAATAAAAATCCATTTCATACCAGTCTTGTCACTAGTTGGTAACTATTTAGTTTTACAATCCAATAAGAGATGGCATTTTAATACATAACGTTCATAACTATATTTAATATTAAAACTTTTACTATATTTTTAAATCAATTTTTAAGTTCATTACTAATACTAAAACATTTTATTTTAGGCATTTTTCAGACGGTTTTCTTTAATGTATATTTTTATACCACGATGGCAGTAAACAAGCTTGTGGGCCGCCTGATGTTAAGCAATCACCGTAGCCTATGGACGCTTGCAACACCGGAGGTATCACATGCGCGTTGCCGATGCTTTATTATCCTATTTACTTTCCCCTTTAAGAATTCCATACTGTAGTCTCCAGGAAAACCCTCAGCTAGAAGCTCATTCCACAATAGAAATGTTCGTGGGAGGAAACTCCTCTGGAACGAGACTGTCCGAGACCATTTCGGTTCCAAGGTGTTAGGGTGAATTCCTTGCCGATGACGAGCGGTACGATGGTGGAAAGTGGCCACAGGTATAATATTGAACAATTCCTCGGAACACAACCCATACGTACAGTTTATACCTACATGGGCAAAAGTTGACATGTTGCGAATTAATTTTTGTACAAATATACGAACAACGGTGTGGGATTGGCATTTGTACGTGAATAGTGGTTATGTCTTCAAAGTCCTTTTATTACTTTAGCCATAATGCATTTGATAATGTTTACTAGTACTTTATTGGTTATAATAAAACAACTTACTTGATACCCATGTTCATGCACTCAGCAGTCGCCATACCAGTAATACCCATAAGCAAGTTATTGGTCAGCTTGGCAACCTGACCAGATCCACTTGAGCCACAGTAGATTTGCTTCGCTCCCATAGCCTGAAGCAACGGGAGGGTTCTGTCGAAATCTTCCTTGCGACCACCGGCCATGAACGCCAAGGTTCCGTTTTGTGCGCCCATTGTTCCTGGAGCCCAGTACTTATTACATAGGTATTTTAATTTACGTACAAAAATTATCTATGATTGTTTATTGCAGATAATGGAATACTTTTATGCTTTTGGATTGTGATATGGCAGCGCGAGCGCTAATGTTTTACAGAACAATTTATATTTTGAATAATGAAGGAATATTTTGTGTAGAAATTTTAAAGTGTAAGTTACATCGTTGTTAGAAACCATCTGTTTTTCTAATACTGGCTTGGTGATTAAAATTGTTATCCCACAGGAAGAAGTTTTTATTCTCTGATAAATGCATATATTAATATCTATTGGGCATTTATAATTGTATTGTTATCTATATCTATATAAAAAATATATGTTGGTTATTGCATATGAGTTTTACAAAATTCAATACCGAATCACCAGTTGTCACGACAAAACTATAAATAAGAATTAGTAGAAGACTATTGAAAGCAAAACACCGGTTTTTCTATAATTCTACAATAGATGGCGCTGAAGTTATTTTTTATACAATTGACGCGATCGCAATGAAAATCGCTATATTTAGATATTTCAACATAAAGAGTATTTACACAATATCCATTTGGCTATAACTCAATCATTTACTGCAACAAATAATAATAGCAACGTAATATCAAACGCATACATTTCCGCGGGCACAGATTATTAAATATATAATACAGATACCAATATTTAATATGATCAAATGATAAGACAAGGTAAGATTATATTTGTTACTAAAGTAAATTACTTGTTTGTTTAAGAACGTGAAATAACGTTTTCATTGAATTTATATCCTTCTACTCAAAACTGTTTTAAAACTTTTTTCTCCCTTTCTTAGTAAACAAATAGCTACACATAAGTATATATTTACGTGGACAATTTTTAGCATCGATTTTGTACGTGACCCTTTATCTAGTTATCTTTATCTTGTTGATCGAAGACTGAACCAGACAAATCTCCCAACTCAAATGAGGCGAGGTGATTTGAAACTTGGCGGTACATTTGAAGAAACCCAAAATATGTAATAATATTACTGTGTTTGATCTATTATATCTTTCAGTATTTGATTGACGTAAGGTAATAATTATTGTAAGAGTCATCAATTTATTAATGTTTTACATAAGTAATACATTAATTAAAATAGTCGTATCACAAATATGATGTAAGTTGATTGCGAGAACATTAAAAAAATTCCTTTAAAATGAAATAGTAATTAATAAATAAAAACAGCAAGACAGTTGAATTGAAAAGTTCGTGCTAATATTCCATTTATTTTTTTTAAAATTGATAACGCTATTGACCTGACCGGCCTTCACATCTTCACAGCTATACACTCGACAATGGAGTAAATGTTAACATCATGTTGTCTCTCTCAGTTATCTAAATCTATATTGTAATAAGAAAGAAGTGCTATTAAAGTGAAATATGTGACTTTCTCGTAGTCACTTCGTTCACAAGTACCATAGATATGACGTCACTTCAAAAATGAAGAGTTTACAAGTTGTACACCTTAATAATATTGCATCGCTCTGTGATTCCCTCTTTATTATTTCCTCATATACGGGATCAATGTATCGCCTCTTTTAAGCCCCACTCATTACAAATGTATACTAAAATTCTTCTCCATAGATGTACTCTTAATTGGTCGACTCATCCGCATAAATTTTCACAATAAATTATATTCATTAATTACCAAAAAAATTCTACGAATGTTTTTGACTTTAAATGCACGGTTAGAGTCTTAGGTGCTTCACTTCTCGAGTCTTGAGATCATAATGGTTTAAGTTTTATACAAATAAATGTGTAAAATGTATGTAGATTATATGCATACAAATAGTGCACGAGCGTAGATACATTTTTTAATCATAACATCCGCCATTTTGAGATTTCAATCTTAGTTCGGAACCCAAGGGGTTAATTAGTGAAAGCATTTTGTTTGTTAATTTACTAAAACAAATTTAATTGTTGAAGTGATTAAAGCAGACGTCAGACGTTCAGAAAAAGTTGAAAACGCCTTTATTCCGTATTATGATTGGTTGGTATTATTACTTATAATATAAATGAAGAATTATTATAGTCAAGGTCATTCTACAATCACGTTCATATTGATAATTTAATCATTTTAATTGCGTGATGCAACGATATTACGATAACATATAACACCCACGAATCATTTCATAAATACTATTAAGTCATTTACGATTGATTATGCTTGGTACACATATATGTTTCAACAACTCATATATTTATGAATAGTTATTTTAGCTTAGGTTAGCTCACATAGGCCGCGAATTGCATGTATCAGGCAACAGCCGAGGTGTGCCGCGCACCCTTGAGCTAGTTGTCAAAATAAAATCGGCTGAGTGCCTTAAGCGCTCGCCTTAGTAGTCCGGTGAAGCTGTTAAGACCTTGCTTGGTGAATAACGTAGTCAGTTCGAAAAAAAAATTGATTACACATGACTTATAGAGGAAATAAAAACTTATTAATTACCACTTATTAATGGGTAGGCGGTAAATGGTCTTAATTTTATCACTCGAATTGTACTTAACATAATTTATGAGCTATTCAAGTACTACGGAAGCAGAATTTTTGTAATTTCTGACCACCCCCTCCCTCTAGTCAGCAAAAGTAAGTAATGATCTTACCCCTCCTCCCACATGATTATGTAAACATTAAGTATTATTAAATATGTTCTGGTTAAATAAATAGATATTGCTGACGTAATCACCACCCAGACACCCCATTCCCTATGTCATCAAAAGTAAGTACATAAGTAAAAAAGGATATTTCTGATTAAACCATATTAATAAAATGTCGAAATTTAGTATGGGGCTTACTATGGAAACATCGCTTGATTATAAAAAAAATGTCTCTTTAAAAAGATTGATGAAGAAATAAATTTTTATATGTATAATTCTTCTGTCCGTATGTATATGGCTGAACTACTACTAAACGGAAAGATATTAATTTAAAAAATTGTGTGTTCAAGTGAATTCAATTAGGATTTTTTTAACTATCAAGGCAGGACAACGTCTGCCGACCCTTCTAGTATTATTATTTTATAATATAGGAGGCAAACGAACAGGTGGGTCACCTGATATTAAGTGATCACCACTGTCCAGAGACACTTGCAACACCAGAAGAGTCGCAAGTGTGTTGCCACCCCGTGTTTGGGGGAGGGGGAGTGAGGAAGGGGGGAGTGTGAGGGGAGGTGGGTTATCCGGCGCTCTCACTGACCGAACGAAACGCAACAATGCAAGCTGTTACTTCACGTTGGTTTTCTGCGAGAGGGTGGTACTACCCCGTACGAGCAGACCCATTCATGCTGAAACCAGTAATAGCTTCAGCATGGCTCTACCACCATAAAATATATATTACCCTTTCTTCTTACCTCCAGAAACTGGGGCATCTGTGAAACCCATGCCCTTTTCAAGAGCTACGGGGAAGATCTGTTTTGGTACGTTCGGGTCGACAGTACTGGAGTCGATAAGGAGGGATCCTTTCTTAGCCTGTAAATATAAAAACCTTATGATAATTCAACCTTCTGTACTTTTAAAAACCATAAACTATCCAACCTCTATGGAAAATTATTGATAACAACAAACTCTTCGAGGTGTAAAGTGACACTTCTAGTTAAGATCAGCTTGTTTCGAATTTGTAAAGGGTTCTCTTAATAGTAGAGTACAAAGACTGTGCTAGAATAAAATAACGCTATACGAAACAAAGCTTAGCCGACTTATCATCAAAATCAGCTTGTATTTTTTATTTATACCACAACGGTAGCAAACAAGCATGCTGGCCGCCTGATGTAAAGCGATCACCGCAGCCTATGGACGCCTGCAATACCAGAAGTGTTACATGCGAGTTGCCGACCCTTAAGTAACCTATTTATTTTCCCCTTGAAACACCCCATACTGTAGTCTCCTGGAAAAACTTCAGCAGAAAGCTCATTCCACAACCGGATCGTTCGTGGAAGGAAACCCCTTTGGAACCGGACCGTCCGAGACCATTTCGGTTCCAATGTGTGGGGATGAATTCCCTGCCGATGACGAGCAGTGCGATAGTGGAAAGCATAGCATAAGCCTAGGATAGTGTTACCAATTTAAATTATTAAGTGTACCAGAATTCCTAAAAATTCGTTGGTTCATGCCAGAGTCCACACTTGCGGATATTGAATTGATATTCTACCAGCTAAACCAGTAGACTATCACGGCATTTTTTTTAACTATATCGATCTTTTGCCTACATACCAAATCAAAACCCAGGTACTATGATCACTTCAACCTTTGCTTGAATACTTAAATTCCTACTCAATAACTAAGCATTTTTTCTTAAGATACCACATTCCATAGATCACTAAAGTTACAGAGGTAGACATCATAAACAATTTTGGAACACTTGACTCATGGAATGAGCTACTTACAGTGTCTCCCCAGGGTTATGACATAGGGCTCTTCAAGAAAGGATTAAAACACTATCTTCTATCTGGTGTTACAGTTGTCCATGGGCGACGGTAACCATTTACCACCAGATGGGCCAACTGTCAGTTTACTGCCCTTTGCCATAAAAAATAGGAAGTAATAAATATTTGTCGATTGAAAAAACTTACATGGGCCACAACACCATCTTTTCCGAGGTACGCGTCTAAAACGACCTGGTTGCTGGGTAAAATAGAGACGACAACATCGACTCCGTCTACTGCGGCCGCGATGGAGTTGGCAGAGGTGATACCGTTCTTCGAAGCAGCAGTCAGCGCATCCTTGGACGGATCATACCCGCGGACGGTGAAACCCTAAAATTTTGAACATTGCTTAACAAGCAGAATAATTGACAATAATAGATTATAAGTATTGTGAGAACATGGATAAAAATTCGTTGTAAGAGCAAATTATTTACCATTACAACCTAGCTTCTGCTACGGAGTTTTAAAAATAGTCCGTTATGAATTTGTCGAATCGTTCGAATAATGACGTCAGCTTTCCAGAGATTTCCATTCTCATTTATTGAAAGGCATATAAGAGAGTGTGATGCATCCAAGGAGATTTTTATCTTTTCTGTTCTTATAAGCTATTGTTTACCATTCGACGACCAGGTTACGTATTTATTTATTTATTTACATGTGGGTATAGCAACAGTCAACAACAATAATACAATAACAATAATAAAAAATAGTAAACTAAACTGAAGACCTAAAGCGCTTTATCACATAGAAACTTAACTTACACTATTAATATTAATAAGAAATGGACATCTGTATAGAAACTCGTTGTTATAAATTAACAGCAAATGAATTATTGACAGTGAGAACCAGAAACTATGGAGTACTAAAAATAGTTCGTCTTGAACTTTGTCGAATAGTTCGAATAATGACGTCAGCCATCCAGAGATTTCCATTATCATTTAGTGAAGTAATCGCACGTGATGCATTCGGGGGAAGTTTTATCTATTCTGTTGTTATAAGCTATTGTCAATTAACCTGCTAATGGGTTATTTACTACTCTGTATTGATAGGTTACAAAACAATGTAACAATATTAATAAACCTATGCGGTTTTATTACAAAAAAGTTAAATACGTATTGAACCTGGCTTTAAAAAGCCTTGTTTTAAATGCACCGCGGTCGATGAATGTTCGCCATCTTGCTCTTTTGTCTCGCTTTGGTTACGTTAGGTTATACTTATGAAAAAGGATAACGCCAACTCGCCTCGGGCGAGCGCGGTGCATTTATTACGAAACCTTTTTAAACCGAGCATTTAATACGTATTTAACTTTTTTGTAATACCACGGATTAAATTTTGCGAACTCTTAGCACTCTAGAACATTCTACTCCCAAATTCATCGTAGCAATGAAGATATTAACTTATTTAACATCGCTTACATTACGTACATTAATCCAAATCTGTTTTAATAATATTTTTTATAACAAATTTATGTAAAAAAATTAACAAAGACCCAGGAATTTACCTAATACCGACTTCACCCGCCGCCGTACTCCAAGTAAGCCCCGGCCTACTTAAAAAACATTCTATACAAAAACGTTTATCTGCATAATTTAACATAATTTCCTTAAAAGGATTTTAATTTTAATTCGACTCCGGTTTAACGAAGAATGTTGTTAGGTTAACCTACATTTTATATTATAATAAAAGTATAAATACGTAGTTATGTTATATAAAAATTTCCAAAAATATGTCGATGTGATAAGAAAGAATATTATTGTAACCAAAACCATAATTTCAATGTGTCTAATATAAAATAATTCAATGAACGATATTATAATGAAATTAATTATTCAAAATATAACAATATGACAATGAAATTACATCTATACTCTTTACGCACATGTTCAAACGATGACGTGTAAAAGAGACAACATACAGGTAAATATGTCACTCGGTCGGTCCGGATTGTCCGGAATTATCAAAGGGGTCAATGTCGTTTGGTTATTATTAGTTAACACGACTATCGATCGTAATATTATCAAGAGCCAATTTATTTCGTCTCATACGACACCTGGCTGTTTTCCATGGTTTCCATTGCTTCTTTGAGCGTAACGATAGTAAAGCTTCAAGGTTTCCGTCTTTCCCTAATTTAGCAATGAATCCTACTTATTGTAGAATGTCATTACCATTGTCAAGTTTGTAATATTTCGTATCTTAAAGTTAGCGACCTTGGATAGTTATAATTCTGTAACAAATTAGTAGCGCCTATATTAAAACTTTTTGGGGTTTTCGTGTAAAAGCTCCCATAGTCCGGTGAAACTGTGAAGACCTGTCAGACTAATAGCGTTAGTTAGTTCGAAAAAGAAAGAGTTCATCGTGAAATCTTAGCGTTTTATACAATAACAAAATTATTTTATACTAGCCGGCTCGGGCGGACGTTGTTCCGCCCTGATAATAAAAAAACCCTTGCGGTGTTGTTACAAAAAAGTTAAATACATATTGAACCCTGGCTTTAAAAAGGTGTCATATTAAATGCACCGCGGTCGTTGAATGTTCGCCATCTTGCTTTTTTGTCTCGCTTTGGTTACGTAAGGTTAGATTTGTGAAAAAGGACAACGTGAATTTGCCTCGGGCGAACGTGTTGCATTTATTAGGAAACTTTTTTAAACCAAGTATTTAATACGTATTTAATTTTTTTGTAATAACACTGTTGAAGTTAGACACATGCTGTCGCTGACTTCTTTGTAAGCATTATCAAGCATTACAACTTTTCTCTAAAAGTTAATTATATATCTAAGAAACGTTTTCAACCGTTTATTCTCAGACTTGCTTTACAAATCCGACTTCCAGGAAAAGTCTTTCCATTTTACGGGTTGATATATAGCCTACGATACTCACAGATAACGTGGCTTTGTATAGGTAAAATAATTTTCAAAATCAATTTAGTAGATCCAGTGATTACCCCCTACAACGTCACAAACTCACAAACTTCACCTCTTTATAATGTTAGTGTAGATAAAATGTCACCAATACTACATAAATAAATAGTCCAAGTTTGAGAAAAAGATAGAACTATTATGTCATGTATTACAAAAATACTGTGATATTGATTGATATCTATGTTCCTGTGACGTGTACATAGTAGTATTTTATTATAATTTTAAAATAACACTACTATATAAGTGCTAGTTGCAACTAATAAATACCTGGAAATCCAAATAACTAAGTTAAATGAAATCAAAAATACTTTATTCAGTATAAGCCCTAACAAGGCGCTTATGAACGTTAAAACTGTCACTGGTGCGAAAATGAACCCAGTCATGGAGAAGAACCGGCAAGAAACTCGGAACGGGTTTACCTTTTTAACATATATTTACAATACATAACATTACAATCGTTTTTAATGGATCCATAGACATTTTAACCTGCATGACATAGCACTTAAACTTACAGTCCGGCAAATCGGTAATATGCTTTTAGACTTAGTTGTAAAACTTAATACTATTACCTAAAAAATTGTTACCGGTTTAATGAGTCTGAAACATAGGACGATCAGCTTGTTCCAGTTTCTAGTATTTAGATTATGGCGGTCTTTTACAAAATAGGTCGCTACCTAAATAAGGCTCGTGTCTCACCGAGTGCTATGAAACATGCATTTCGAACAAGAATACTGTTACGGCAAGAATATATATATGGCAATGGCTGATAGCAAGCACTGTGCAGTCTAAAACAAAGACGAGCACCGAAAATCAATCTATCGCCGTGATACCGGCTTGTAAGCTGCAAGCAGTTCGCTGTAGGTTTATTCCAAAACATCACAGGCCAGAAAGGAGTCAGTCAGGCTACCACCTCGCTCGAATACTGGATGTATAGACAATTAATTTTCTCTGTGGCGGTATCTGGGATTAGCATCCATAAGTGCTTGGCGACAGATTTCCAACTTGACGGTGGTAGCTCGCCAGACAGAATTATAAAAATCCCTACCACCATGCTATGGGGTCATCACGGTGTTTCCCTTCGCCGGAAGCTCCGAGTCACGGATTTGCAAGGATTCGAACTTCTATTCATCAACGCAGTGTCAGAACACGCTTTAAAAAAGTCCATTGTTTATTCGCGATGTTTTTTGATAACTCAAAGCTATGTAGAAATCTCACTAAAATTTTAATAAAATCGTCACAATTTTGACCGCATCGACTATACTTACAGAAAAATATAAAAAGAATAACAGAAGCGTAATGTCTTCTTCAATATTTTGACAAATACTCGGTATATGAACGCCTCATTGTTAATACATGTATTACAATACCAGTTGATAAATAATTTATGAGTTGAAATCATACAAAATGCTAATATTAATAACGTGCTTTTTAATATTATTCAACTAATCTAATAATATTTTAGTTCCTTGTACCATCAAGGTCGTTTTAGTTCCAATATAAGAAACTATAGTATATAATAGTTTTGTTTTTATATCATTCAAGGTCTCCGAATAATTTAATTTGTCATTTCTTTTAAGCCAAACTATCATTATAAATTTGAAAGTAATTCTTCTCTATGTCTGTTTGTCATCTTTACATAACTATGCATGCGATTGCGATGAAATCGTAGCAGTAGTAGTCGTAGAGGATATAAGCACTTTTCACTTATACCGAGGTACGCGCAGGCATATTCGCCAGTAAAACACTAGTCCACCATAATTATTATTTAACAATTTCTTATTTTTAATACAAGATAAAAGGATATAATAATAGCATTTAAAAAACAAAAAAGTAAACCGTTATTTAAGAAAAGCCAATAAAAAAAAACAATTTGACCCATCTCCATGAAACTTGTCTCAACAACCTTTTTACCCATGGAGAACGTATGCATTTGATTGTAATTTGCCACGAAATGGCACTAGTTTGTTTCATTATTGTAGTTTTATATTGCAACCTAATGCGGACGAAGTCACGTGTATTTGTTAGTTACGTTGGGTTTTCAACATCAAACTCATCATAACATCATCAACATTCCAACTATTTAATTAAATAAGCAGCGAATATAGTAAGTAACCTATATACTTTTAAATTTAGGACAACATATCCATTGATAACATAAACTTGACGTCAAAACAGTTTAGTCATGAACTATAAACGCATGTTTTATACCCATTCCAAATGAGAATAAAAATAGTTGTATCTTAAACTTCGTCTGCTACTAAGTGGGGCAGTATAATTAATTCATATTTAAATCCGTCGTTTCAGATTTATATATATTGCTATCAGTGGCTTCTCAAAATATTGTATGAAAAGCGAATCTCGTAGAAATAACTAGGCAAACCAATATTTTTATAAAATACATGAATATATTTTATATCAAAATTTAATCGAACCAAATGTTCTCGGCGCGCAACAAAAACCACATTCAGATCGATGTAGTGTCGATTGCAAACAGCAATGTACAAGTAGGTACCTATATGACCTTAAATATTACTTACCTTTTTAACGAGGTTTGCGGCCATAAACCCACCCATATTACCGAGACCAAGAAAGGCGACATTTTTGTCGACGTTCGAGCTGTAAGCCCGTCTTGTAACAGTTATTAAACACTGGCTGTTTAAAATCGTCCGCGCCGCCATTTTGTTTTGTTATTTGGAACGCGTACTGCCGTCGGCGCTGGCGCAACGCAACTGTTCTCGCTTGGCTTGTTGTTACTCGGTTGTATATTCCACGTTGGTTTGATATTCTTATCAGTTACGTTACGTGTATATGGAGACAGCGAATGGGCGAGTAACTGTCTCGGTTTATATGTGATGTTGATAATTTTAGGAAATTACAATAATTGCAGGAACAAAGCGACACTTATTCAGTATTTAATTACTTAATACAACAAAATAAGATCTTACTATTGAGAGTGAGAAGACTAATATGAGATTACATGATCTATGTATGATGTCAGAATAAGATAATGTACTAACTTGGATATGAAATAACTATTAGGGAACAATATTAAACGACAGTTCTGTTTTTTTAGTCCCAAGTGAAAGTATATTAGCTTTGTTAAATTGGAGAATCTTAAAATGTTATATGGATAACTCATTTTAAGGTAAAATTGGATATTTTTCTTTCCATATAATTTATTTTTCTCGTGGAGGCAATAGTTTACACACAAAATTCTCATCCGTCCAATTTTAGACTCAAAAATAAATTGCTAGAGTTATCCTGAGAATACACTAATGAAATGTATGTTCTCGAGTGACCTTTAAATATTAATTTTAAAACTGTCCTGTTTGTACAATTTATAACCTTCGTACAATCTATAATATTATAGTAACATAATTAATGTTGATTCTTATATAAAATCTCAAATGGAAACAAAGAACACCTATTATTATGTGTGTGTGTGTGTGTAAATCAAGTACAATCTCTTTCGGCATGTAGTCATTTTTACCTTCCGAAATTGTTCTGGAAAATGGCCAGTAAGGTCATATTAGAATAAGAATGACTTATGAAAAGTCCCGTTATCAGATACCAAAAAAAACCTATATCTGGTCACTTTGTTTTCTATATTTAGAATTGTCAGTAAATTAATATTACTACCAAAAATAAGTTATTAAATTTTCACAACTATTATAGTGTAAACGGGCACTTATTCTTTACCGAATTGACACAAGTAATGTCACCATATTGTTTGGTCAGCTTTTTACTGCACACAAAGTTTTAACTTGTTTATTACGTATCGTATTTATTTTATTTTACCAGGTAACGAGACATTAATGAAAATATTTTTATTTAACTACTAAATTTTACACGTGGCTTTGTCGACATAAATCGAATGAAATGTCAAAATTACTCTACATTCTATTAAAAGACGTAGTAAATGATGTTCACTAAAACATTCTCAAACTTTTAAGAAATTCACTTCTTATCACTACATAGTATAAAACAAAGTCGCTTTTTCTGTCCCTATATCCCTATGTATGCTTAAATCTTTAAAACTACGCAACGGATTTTGATGCGGGTTTTTTTAGTATATAGAGTGATTGAAGAGGAAGATTTATATGTACAATAACATCTATTAAATAGTGGAGAAATGCTGTTATTTTTGAGGTTTGTAATGTGATGTCGTAAATAATTACATAACCGATTCGATTCAGACGAAGTTGCACGGGTCAGCTAGTTGTCTATATTTTAAAGAGTGAAGAAAAAACTTTGTAACACATTTTCTATGGAAAAAAGGGTACAAAGATAAAATTATAGTATCTATATGTGTTACAAATAAATAAAATGAAATCATTTAATTAAGCTACGTTCATACTGAATGTTTATACAGACATATATTATTTTGTGATCAAACAATAAGAAATAGAAATATAATCTATGGGAAGAAATTATCACTAAATAAGTTATCTATACTAATACCAACAATACTTATCTATAGGATATTATAAAGAGGTAAAGTTTGTGACGTTGTGACGTTGTAGGGGGTAATCTCAGGAACTACGGGTCCGATTTGAAAAATTCTTTCAGTGTTTTATACCTCATTTACCGAGGAAGGTTATACGCTAAGACCAATTGGACTGGAGCACCAATGAAGAATATTTTAAAATCGGGGTGTTTTTCCTCTTGAGAGCTTCCGCGCGGACGAAGTCGCGGGCAGAGGCTAGTATATAATATAATTTTAAGCATTTCAATAAAGCGACTATTAATGCATAACAATAGACAATATTTATACACGCTGGAAGTTGACGAAATAATAAAAGACTGAAACAAAAAGCTTTAGTTACGAAGAAAAAATTAACAAAACTCTTTAAGAAAAGGTCTTAAACATTCAAACCTAAAAATTTATTAATTGTCGTCGTTACACCAATAACTAAATCATAGGTTCATATTGTTGAAGCGACAAACATACAAACTTCACAAATTTTTATAATAGTAGGAAATGTTTGGTAGTCATTTGAATATTAGTCGTTGTTTTATATAAAGGTGGGTTCAGGAAGTAAGTTTCAGTGTGGTGGAGTAATTAAGGTCTTATTTTATGGTTTTATTAATATACTGGAATACAATGATACCTAATCTTATTTGACGACTTAGTTGAAAGTAGTAAACACTATTAATTTACATAGAAGACTGGTACGCGAACCTCTCTATCGAAGTACTCCCATTAATTCCTAGCAACATATAACTTAAAAGTATTACCTATAGTGGTACAAACACTTCATTACACTGCTAGAGTTTTACTATAACATCTTTCTTCGCTGAGATCCCAGTATGTGTATTTTTTTTATTATTTCCTTTTGGCAACCAATCTTCCAGGTTATTACTGCCATCGCCGAGACAAGTAACAGTATTACAAGTGTCTTGCCATTATTTCAATGTTCTAACAATCCAGGGAGTTTCCAGAGAGTTTTTGTGGCATCTCAGAATTCATGCCCCGTGGTATTATTTCCCATTCAAATGACTTATACACAATAACCGAAATATTACATAAAATGCCACCAATACTACAAAGTATACAGTAGGGTGGTTCATTTCCGCAATTTTTTTTTCGTTGCCTTTGCATAATATTAATCTACATATAGAAAAAAAAATCTCACCAAGTTTGAGCTTTTAATATTAATTTTAAGTACTTACAATTTAAAAAAGTTTTACCATTCAAAATGCATGTAAAAAATCTTTTTATTTTCAGATTTCTAATGCTTACCCGGCTTTTACAATATTGCAAAAGATTGATTTTTTACATGCATTTTGAATGGTAAAACTTTAAATTTAAATTGTAAGTACTTAAAATTAATATTAAGAGCCCAAACTTGGTGTGATTTTTTTTTTCTAAATGTAGATTAATATTTTGCATGAGCAACGAAAAAAAAAATTTTTGCGGAAATGAACCACCCTAGTATATAGTCAAATAACACAAGATTACGGATAAAATATAAAAGCAACTATATGATAAAATAAGTCCCGCCAAAATGTTAAAGAGTGTTCTATGTTGGTTTTAAGAAAAAAATTAATAGAAATTTTAATACAAATCTCATTTCTTTACTCTAGCAATTGATAAAATAATTAAATCTGCTTTCATACGGTTATTGACAGATTGCAATATTGTCTTCAATATTTAGTCTATGTTTGTAGACGGTAATAATATCTATACTCAGTTTTTGGCGGGATCTTAGTCTGTCATGTAGTGGACTTTATTTTTTTATTCATAATCTTGTATTACTTGACCTCTATATTGTGTAAAATTGGTGGTGTTTTATGTAATATAGTTTGTTTATTGTGCATAAGTGAAGTGAATAGAAAATAATACCACGGACCATGAATTCTGAGATGCCACAAAAACTCCATGGAAAGTTCTAACAAGGGAGCCACCATCTTGTTAGAATATTGAATTAATCACTCGACAATGGAAATCAACAAACTCTTTGGAACATAGTACGCTACTATTAATAAATAAATTAAGATAAAAAAGACGGATAAAAGAATATATTATAGAAGATTTGGCGTTTCTGCCTTTACATCAATTTGGACATAGAAAAGATTTGGCGCGTATGCCTTTACGTTAACTTGGACATAAAACTGACTAAAGAATACATAAGAACTATAGAAGATTTGGCGATTAGGCCTTTAAAGAATACATAAGAACTACCTATATTGACAATTTCAGAATTGGCAGTATGGATTGATTCCTTCGCCTGTCCTATTGGACGAATATTATTACTACTATCTATACTCATTGTAAGATTATGTCAGGCTTATAAACTAAGGGTTCGATGCCCTAAAAATGTAAATCTAAGTTTAAACCTTAAGTTCAGTTTTATTGAAACTAAATGTATGGAACTGTTAAGTTAGGTTATGTTTTAGTCCCTGACATCTTTGCGGAGATTAATGTCACAGCATATTTCTTCAATTTGTTTTTTCTAAGCTACGGTCTACTTTACACACACATACTTTTTTCTTCATTCAAACTATCTATACCTTTTTCAGTGTTTCTCTATTCCAATACCCTATATCTTCATACTTAACACTCTTTAAGTTATATGAATCCCTCCTCATGACATGTACAGTCCGTGTATCTACCTTTCTTTAAATTCATGCCCTTTAATTGATTTCTATCAGCGAGTATTCTGTTTCATAAAGAGGGAGTACAAATCTACCAATTTTGGTACCAACATTTTGGCAATGTTGAGTTTTATATTCGGAATTGAGAGAAAAGTGCTTCTAATAGTCGTTTTTTGTTCACCTGTGGGTTTCAGTTCTCAAATAAACATTTAGTAAAAAAAAATAGTCGAACTGCGCTAAAGAAACAGGCTACAGATTTTTCGACTTTTCTTCTATTTGTGTCTTTATTGGATACGCCCTTTTTCTTTGCAGGGGCAGTATTAGTCTTTTATTAAGCCCTATAATTTAATAACGACAAGTATGGTCTCAAGGTTAAGTAAATAATAGTATTTATTTCATCACGAAAAAAAAAATTCAAGAATTGCTAATTTTGATATTTCTTGAAAATGTATAAACATATCAAACCATGGCAACCCTACTTTCTATTATATTGGATACTTTAATGGTAGTTTTGACGTTCATAGGGACCAGCTCAGGTCCTAAATTTAATGAAGTATTTTTGATTTTGATTTGCAATGAGACACAAAGACGCATTTCAGTAGACGATGACTACTGTTAGTAGAAGCCTGATTTAAGTCCCAAAGCATATTACCGATTTGCCTGACTGTAAGTTTAAGCGCCATGTTAGGTGTCAATATGTGAACAATTGTGATGTCTGAAGTTAACTCCTCTTTCTGTGCATCCACTAAAAATAATTGTATAGTTAATGTATTTTAGATATACCTATCTTGATACGATAAACCCGACCGAGTTTCTTGCCGGTTCTCCTCGATTACTGGGTTATTTTCTGAACCGGTGGTAGTTATATGGTACATAAGCGCCATCGAAGGGACTAAATTAAATAAAGTATTCTTGATTTTGATTCTTATGTGGCGCCCTTCTTTTTGGACTGTGCCGTATTTAGTACCCCAAATAAGCAGTTAATCTCCTGGGCTGAGTGCCTTAAGCGCTCCCCTTAGTAGTCCGGTGAAGCTGTTAATACCTTGCTAGGTCAATAGCATAGTCAGTTCGAAAAAAATAAAAATCTTGAAATGAAAAAAGCTGGTTTCCATTCCATGATGTTTAAATACTAACAGCACTCTTGCTGTATGGCTTGCGATGGTCGCTTAGTTGACAGCGTGTTCGGACACTGCACCGCGTCTATGGACGTAGGTTCGAATCCTAGCAACTGAGGCGGAACTATCAGTGAAGGGAAAAACATGCTGAAACCATAGCTTCGTGGTAGGCTTGTTCTAAATTCGTTTGGCTAACTACCACCGTCAAGTTGAAAAAATCTGCCGTCAAGCACCTGTTCCCGTATTTGCACTTGAGAGCCAACCCTCTCTATGTTTATCGTGTTTACCATTTTAGACCACGTTGCCATTAAACGTCAGATGAGATTGTGGTCAAAGGACCTAAAAAGAATTTTTTTAATGTACTTCGTGTACACATAAAAATAAGAGTACCCCGTGGTCTTTTATATATATTGTACACATAACTCAACATTATCATAGCAAATAAATACATTCCGGCAGCTCTGCAGTAGATCCACAATAAATCCCACGGAAAATCATTACAAATAACATGAAATCATTCATGGAAACCACTATGTCATTGAGATAGGATTACGGTTTTGATAAGTTGCGGCACGTTACACACTATCGCTTGTATTTACTTAAAGATTTCTCGGTGCAAGGTCGTCACGTTACTACTTACATTTAAATTAATTTCTTTAATCAATATATCAAGTAAGGCTTCTGAAAGGTAAAAATATTAATATTATTTATGAAATAGCTTTCGACTTCGTCTGCTTTTGCCTCTAAAAGATAATTCTTTTATAATACAAATTCATATAAAAATATAAATTAGTGGGAAACCCCTTTTTTTTCTGAATTACTATTTATAACATCATTTATCTGCCAGCGAAAGTAACAACAAAGTCGATACCACTGTAACTGTACTGTACTGTAAGATTAACCGGAATAAACAGACAGAAAGATTGAATTTTTAAAAATTGATTTGTTATAATAAGTTCCCTATACACTTTCAAATCTATTCAGTAGGAAGCTACTATTTTGACATTACAGACAGACTTTGCAATTCTATTTATTTGTTTATATAACCTATACTAATGTTATAGAGTTATAATATTCTTTTGTTTGTTTCAATGTGCTATTCTTTGGATATCCTAATGTTATTTGAAAAGAAGGCTGTTAAATATCATACAAGTCACACTACAATAATTTAAAAAGGATCCATAGCCACACAAAGTCTAGTACAGAAACTACACTAAGAAAGTACTAAATATTGTACAAGTCGTTTGACGTGAAGCAGGGTATGGAGACCGAAGGCGAGTTGACCGCCTCACGAGTACCGAGCATATATCGAAGGGCTGAGCTGTGAATGCTTATGGTAAACAAGCCCCATGACGCCTAACTCAACTCCGCTAAGTGCCTACGCAACATGCTGTATACCAACAGAATTAGTTTAAGCTTACCTGATTCGATAGTAAAACAAAATAATAAAAATTGTATGCAAACAACATTGTCATGCTTAGCCTGCCTCAGTAGTACCTATTTGATGAAATAAAAAAAACTGCAATTTACTGACTTCTCATTCTTGAGTAATTGCGTTTCTGTTACTTTGATATCTTTTCCTGATTCTTGATATCTCTCTACCTGAATAAGATAAGCATAGCAGGTCTTCTTCCTTCATGTTGTGAACTGAGTTTCGGCTTAATGTTTTGAGACAGGCCACCTTCTTGACTTCATTCTTCTTGTTTCTCTCTAGTCATCGAGAGCTGGATAGCCACTATCGTCGCCTTTAAAGCCTTCCACTACCTCGCAGATACATAAATATATAAACTTTTGTAGTCACCAATATTACCTTGTTAACATAGGAAGTCTAAACCAGATCCAATACCCATTTGTGTCCAGATTCAACAAATCTCGTCCTTTAGAGCTTCGTACTAATAATAAATGTGTCTTTTAAACATCAATAGAACTTCCCAGTTATGTCGTTTCTCAATTTTTTTAATAAATTATACTGATTTTGTTTATACTTTATCGGTGTTATTACAAAAAAGTTAAATACGTATTGAACCCTGGCTTTAAAAAGGTCCCATATTAAATGTACCGCGGTCGCTGACTGGTCGTCATCTCGCTTTGGTCACGTTAGGTTAGACTTGCGAAAAAAGATAACGCGAACTTGCCTCGGGCGAGCGCGGTACATGTATTAGGAAACTTTTTTAAACCAAGTATTTAACTTTTTTGTAATAACACGGTATAGGTTTCAGCGTTTAAGTCATGTGATTTCAAATGACGAAGATGATAAACATTCCAAACGTAGAGAGGGCTGGCTCTCAAATGCAGCTGCCGGAACACACCAACAGATGCTTGGCAACAGATATTGAACTAGAGGTTGATGGCTATACGAACTGAAACCTTCTTATACATTTAAAAAATAGAATCAGAAATATTTGTATATATTGTGTTACATCATATAAATCAGTTCTCATCTAAGATAAATTGTGTTTTATTTCAGTAGCCAAGCGGACTTAGAAAAGCCCTACCACCATGCTACATTTCAGCTGCAAGGATTCAAACCTAGATCCATCGACGCTGTGTCCGAACGCTCTCAACTAAGTCGTGGTGTAAATACAACTGTAGTTCTGTCATTATTTTATTAAAGCTGATATTTAGCAATTTCTGCTATAGCTTTCTTCTTACAAAATACGTATTAAGATAGTGGGTATTATTTCAAAACTTTCAAATCAATGTATTGAATGAATACAATTAAACTAGATTACAGTGTGCGCCTTATAAGAAAAAATAGCAATGTTTGTTCGAAGCGCTTTATCTCATAAAGGAACCAAAGGATATTAAAATGTATAGAAATAGAAAAAGTAATTATATAGTTGTCTTTTTATTACTATGTAATAATCTTAACATTTTTTTTAATAAAATAAATGGAATGTCAACCCTAAAATTAAGGATGATAACAGCGCGGTGCGGTGGCAATTTATAACGAAATTGAGCATTTTATTGCGTGCGAACTGTGTGAAATACCCGAAACTATGTCGTTTGACACATTTTCATTTGCATTCAGACAGTTTTATTGTTGTAATTCATTTTTATGTTACGTACATACGCGCCAAATTAAATATAGGAATCATTGTCATTCATAACTTCACGACCGTAACACCGTCGCGAATAGCTTCATAAAAAAGTTATTATTCTTTCTTCGATTCCACTGCGATGTTACTTAATTTAAAAACTGCTCTTTTAAATTACATTATTTTTAAAACTGCAGGAATATTTATGAAAAAAGCTATGAAGCGCGTGCGATTTTGTCCGCATTAAATACAACATAGGTATTATATTACTATTGATTTATTATATATTTATTATTGATATATTATATTATTGAAATATAACCTGACGCAACCTAGTCGAGACTTATAATAAAATCGATACCATAAATAAGGTGCTAAAGTCACTTTTAGTATCGTGGTAATTTCTGTTTGAAGTGAAATGTTCTTTAGGCGCATTATGATATTTTTTGGCAGGAGATAAATTTATAATTTCGCGTCACGACATGGTAGTAAGAGTGACCGACGGTATTACGTAGTATATCAGCCTGTGTACATTTAATATTGATATCTTATATTGACATTGTACAGCCTATTATATGTTTGATGAATTAATAAACTGTATAGAAATGTATATAATTACTGTTCGGAGTATGAATAGACGTGAAAATCAGACTAATATTAATAATTTCAATCTACATATTATGATATTTAAATAATTTATACTATAATCAATTTTAAAATTCAAAAGAGAATACATTTATTTTATTGTTTTGAGTTTTTACCTCTGTCGGCAGTCCTTATCACTGACTCGACTTTTTTAAATTTTTATTTACATTAATTTTACTGAAATATCTATACCTACCTTTGGTATCTGAAATGGCGCAACTTTTTACTTTTTAGCGAAATAAATAAGATAATCTGTACATATGATTACTATTCAAATAAATACAAATGATAAGTAGAATTCAAATAAAGGGGCTTAACTCGAAACTTAGCTATAAAGCTCCCACATTAGCGTAGGTTTTATCTTAATTATTAGCGAGTTCATTGTATTTTAACAATGAGCGGCGGTCGGTTTACTGCCAACCATTATGGATCACCACCCAACTGGTGCGTGCCTTTTGTGACCGATAAATTGAGTCATTGTAATTATTTTAAAATTAAATTTGATTTTCAAGATATATGATGTAACGTTGCAAATATATTTATTATAAGGCTGTTAGTTCATACTAGCTTTGTAACCTATTGTATTGTCACGTTTTACTTATTACATCACTGATTTATTGCTAATGTTAATTGTGTTTTATTCATTTACTATGAAAATCTATTGTAAAACCTGTTGTATTTAGGACTTATCCAATAATCCACCAATGAGTAACTCGCACCAATATTAATATGAGCGTGATGTATCATTTGGCTTATTTTTTACGATAGGACGCCTGCCTGTCATCAACAATTGAGATTATTAGAATTTAACTTTTCCCGCTAACCATTCTATTTTGCCACTCTTATCATACAAACTTTTCAAGTTATTTTGTTCAACGTTAGCGACTGTTATAACAAAATTCGCCTGCGCATCTTCAGGACATTGTATCACTTAAATCGGTATATAAAACTCGTATCTTTCGCTGTATTATTCATTATGAGAAATGTTATTAATAATTCAATAATAATAGTTATGAAAAGTGCATTACTGAAAGGTATATTCTAAAATTATTGATTTAAGAAAATAACAATTCTGTTGTACGTCAGTTGGAACGTAGTTTCAAACAGAAGTGACGTCAGTATAAATTAAATTTTATACAATATTTTTGCGCGGCTCTCACAAAATCATGATTTTAGCTAGAGTAATTATTCTATTCGTATCTTTAAAATTTAAACTAATATTAGAAATAAAACCAATATACCTATAGTACTATATATTATCGTTAAATTTTATTATATAGAAGTATTTAATATGAAGTACAACTTGTATATTGTCAATACTACAGGATCCAAACGGCATCGACTCGCAGAGTTTAGCCCGCAGTCATTTATCGTATGATTAATGCGGTGATTTACGCACCGTGGCATTTTATAATAATGGCCTAACAAAACTGAATATGTACACCGGTAATATGTGGCTCGATGGTAATGGATCATTGTTTGGCATTTATGTCAAGATTTTTCTTATAATAAAGTATAGGCTAGTATTCCATTAATATATTCATTTCACTTTGGAGAGACGTACATAGGGTTGCCAACAGCTTTTTTAAACTTTTAGAACATGCTAACAATTTGGTTGTCTTTGAAATTTTAATAAATACTTTTACGATATTAGATTACAAGTTATGGATTTAAATAAAGTAATTGTTAATTTTTTATTAAATATATCTGGAAACACTCAGTGAAAACGGAAGTCACGGGCATAGAGTAGATAAGAAATATTTTCTAAATACCTAAATAGAGTATTTTCGGACACTCGGTTTTTATGAAAAAGAAATAAGTATACTAATAAAAATACAGTAGGATACGTTATTATAAAGTATGGTTGGTATCTCGGAGTCTCTGACGTAGAGTACCCGGATTTTGATTTGGCGCGTCGGAGAGTAGATCGAGATAGTCGGCCCAGTTCGGTTTCGTTATCCTTGTCTATCTTAGCCATTGCGATGTGCGAAAGATAGAACGTTTTCTCACTCTTTTCCCCATAGTGCCAAAACAAATGAAGGGAACACGATAATTTGGTACAGAAATGTGCATTTTTTTGTGAATTTCCTGCATTTTCTTCATTATACTGTTATTCCAATTCGATTTTAGACCTGATAACTTATCAATAACATCTACATATCACGTTGATTGAGTTAAATTAATCGCTCGAACGTTGATAAATCTCCTAGATTCCTGATTAATAGACTATTAAGCCTGACGCTGACAGATTGCCGAGCGACAGCTGTGACATTCGTGTTTAAACTGTTCGCAGTTTATAATCTAGGTACATATTAAAACGTAAATAAAAAAAGACAAGGCAGTCATAAGGACTGCCGACGAAAATGAAAACTCATAACAATTGAACAACTGTGTTCTTTTTTGAAAATTATATTCCACTATATTCTGAATTATTCAAACTAGTGGACGCCCAGTGGTCGACATTCGACCATAGTTCGTTGATTTTTAAGTTTCAGTTCAGTTTCGTTAAAGTTTGAACAATATTAGGGTTCTTTTGTCAAAGGGTACTTCTATAATGAAAGGGTTTCATCATGGCTACTCAGTTTTTTGTCCCTGTTTTAAAATTATATAAACATTTAAAAAAATCTAAGTCTAAATGAAAATTGATTATAAATTAAATTAATTTTAAACTTGAAACAAAAACAGGCAGCTACATAGGGTGGTAAGGCTCTAAAATTGTAAGTAAACATAACTTTACGAAAATAAAGAAATTTATCGAAACTCCTGACTCAATTTTCAATTAATTTTATACGACACCATGTGTGTTAAATGTAGTCTGTATATTATGAGGAATAGTTATATGCCTAGTGTCATCGTTTGGAAAAGTAGTAGATACACAATAGAATCAAATGACGAATCGTTGACGAAAACGTTGTTTTTAATACTACCATTACCTTGTGAAAATGTCATCTTTGTTCAAAATTCATCATCAACTACCTACTCATCAACTACCTACTCATATAAGCGCATTGTATGTATTAAAAGTCCAATTAATAGATATTAGTTTGAAACTTCTACCGAACAAAGCTTTCGATGCCAGTTCTAACTAACTCAAACTAATAAGTTCTGTTATATACTACTCCTGCTATTATAACATTACAGATTTACAATATTTGAATTTATTATGATACTAGCTGTGCCTGCGACTATTTCCGCGTGAAATTTCAATCACAAACAAATTTCAGATCAGTATCAGATTTCTTCAAAATGCGCTTAGGAGTTCGTGCGTAAATATCTTCTCTTTTGTATTTTCTTAAAAAATATATCTTATATGTTTATTATTACTATTATCCTATATGTTATACGAGTGTATAAACCTTAACCATACCGTGTCTACCGTGTCCGTGTATCGTGTAACAGTCCGTGCAGTAGTTTTTCATTAATCCCGTACAAACGAAAGACAGGCAGACAAATAATTTAAAACTGTGATAATTTGTTCTGCCAATTGATTCTAAATCCCATCAGGGTTTTTAAAAAAATATTTAATGTACATATTTCGTCCCGCTACCCTTTTATTACATGTATAGATAGATGGAAATCGTAAAAAGAATAGGGCACAAGAAAATACAATATTCAAAAATGAAGAAACAACCTTTTTATTCATAATAATATGGTTTAATTTTCAGTCACACAATATTACACATTTCAATCACAATCAACAATAAATCATACACTTTCTACAGTTCAAACAAATTAATTGATACTTATATTATTTTTTACAATTAAACTTAAAATTAGATAATAATAATAAATACTGCAATTAGGAAACATAATAGAGGTAATAATCAAACCTTCGTTCGTTACTTGTTCAATAAATTATAATGTAATAAATATACTCGAAACTTAATTATTAATTAATAAACATAATTATTAATTACCTCTCCTCAGCCACATAAAATTAAAGCATTAAATCCAAAATTTCCTGTCAGGTCCACCATAACGTTATTATTAATTACTACCTCAAATCATACTGTATTAACTAGCTTCTGTCCGCGACTTCGTCCGCGTGGAACAGTTACTTTGGGCTAACGCTAACAAGCAACGGAAACAAAACCCCGATTTTGAAACATTCATCATTGCAGCTCCGCTCCTATTGGTCTTATAGTATTTTTTTATTTTTTTTATGTCATAGGTGGCAAACGAATAGGTGGGTCACCTGCTGTTAAGTGATCACCACCATCCATGGACACTAACAACCCCAGAGGAGTCGCAAGTGCGTTGCCATCTTTCGGAGGGAAGGGTTAGGAGAGGGAAAGGGAGAGGAGAGGGGAGGGGAGGGGAGATGGGTCTCCGGCGCTCTCACTGACCGAACGAAACGCAACAATGCAAGCACTGTTACTTCACGTCGGTTTTCTATGAGAGGGTGGTACTACCCCGGGCGAGCTGACCCATTCATACTGAAACCAATAATAGTTTTTCAGCGTGGCTCTACCACCATTAAAATGTATATGTAGCTTATAGCCTCCATCGATAAATGAGCTATCTAACACGGAAATATTTTTTCAGTAGTTCCTAAGAAGAACACGTTCAACAAAATAAACAAACTCTCTAGCTTTCTAATATTAATATAAATATATTGCAGTCAAGGTACAGATGTCGCGCGAAAAACAGGCTAAGACTGTTCAGTTTAGGAGTTTTTGGCAGGATCTTGTAATGTCATGTAGTGGATTTTATATTTTATTCATAACCTTGTATTATTTAGCTCTATATTTTGTAGTATATGTGGCGTTTTACGTAATATAGTTCTGTTATTATGCACACGTGAACGATGGAAAATAATACCACAGAGCATGAATTCTGAGATCCCACAAAAAATCACATCTTGTTAGTTCATTGAAACGATCGCAAGAAACTTGTAATATCCATTACCTACTCAACAATGGCAGTAATAATCTACTAGAACATTGTTTACAAAAA
>MU158814.1:132484-214656 GCA_015888305.1 Antheraea pernyi | reverse complement strand
AAAAATAAAATAAAGAAAGAGTGTTCAGTTCTAAAAGAATAATCAATCAGGTGCAAGATATTAGGATTTTACACATGAAATTGGTGTTTTGTCGAACTGGCCATTTTGATCTCAAATATCTGGCGTTCGATGACGAATTCCAAATTCAAATTGATTTCAAATTTAGGCCTGTGTTTCGAATGTAACTGAAATTTAAAATAAAATTAGGTATTTCAAAACCGCTTTCAAAGATTTTATTGATTCTCGTTCCCACAATTTTTTTAACAATAGAATCATAGAAATACCTATAAAATGGCGAAATTGCATTGATAACAATGGTACATATTTCGATTGGTTGATTGTATAATTTCATAATATTTTGCCCTTTAACTTTTTCCACATAAAATGCTAATTTCATATATAAAGACCTAATATTATTTTTTTCCGTTTATCGAACAAATTTACTTTGAAATTATTAAAAAATAGAGGTCGGCTTTGCCTGCATTTGTAGCTTTGTACATAACGACACCGTACAATTGTCTTTGGGTAACTCTAATAGATTATGTGTCCACTGAAAGTTTATGTGAACACCGCAATAACTCTCAGATGGTAATTTTTGTTCCATGTTAACTCTTATTATTATACTTTATCGAATTAAAATAACCAGTTAATAAGTTATAACTTATATGTTATCCTAATGTATAAGTTACCTTACGTTAGAGTCACATCAATGTTTAGTCGTTTTAGAGTGAAAGAAACATACATTTTCTCATTTATATTATTAAAAAAAAATATAGACAATGTGTCGTCTAGCAATACAAGAATAATTATTCAATTATTGGATTTTACATATAAAAATAATAGAACTTACAGCTAGAAATTAGTTCAGCCGATTAAATTAACTCTAGCATTACTTTTACCTCAACCGTTTTAAGCAACATTGAAGTCTATTATGACATAATCATTACATTTACTATACATAATTTTAATTATATTGACTAAATGCATATGTATAATAATATATATCAACCAAATACATATAACAGATTTAAAAAAAATCTGACCATTATACTGAGTTATATAGAGAGATTTTAATATACTAACTACAGTCCAAACTGTTACGCAATTTAAAGCTAATATTTTTTATTTGTAAAAAAAACATTTTTTATGTTCGTAATTTGGAGCGTGAAATTAAAATATGTCTAATATTAATTAAAGTCTGAATAAATATAAATATATGATAAACCATATCCGTTCTTTCACTACTTCTTCCTTTAAGTCCCTTGACCGCTTATAACTAACTAAATACAACAAATATATCTAAAAAAAATTACTATACGCGAAGGTTTGGCGGACAGATTTTTATTGCTTCGAAACCTCTCACCCATACGATCTACATCATCATTACAATTTTATAAATTAATTATCAACTGATATCCATAGACCATCAACATACGTGTTTTTATCTTACTCTATCGTGCAACAATACAGGCCTCCTGGGCCATAAAATAACTAAATCCAACAATATACATAACACACTCAATACTACAGGTATAAAACTATCATGTCTACAAGAAACACACAACACACTCAATACTAAACGCATAAAACTCTCATGTCTATAAGAAATACACAATACACTCAATACTACACGCATACAACTATCATGTCTACAAGAAATACACAATACACTCAACACTACACGCATAAAACTATCATGTTTATAAGAAATACACAACACACTCAATACTACACGCATAAAACTATCATGTCTAAAATACCTATGTTCATTATACCTTCAAAGTTATAAGCTTATAGTATTAGAGTTTGAACTTCACCAACTTTTATAAGTTCAGTTAGACATATCAATGATATACCGTAAACTTTACAAGTTTCCCATTAGCACAGTATATATTAATCCTAACAACTTTAACTCCGAATAAACACAGCTTAACTTATAACAAAAAATCAATTTCCAGGTACTATTAAGTTACAAGCACACACATATTATACGCTGCTAACTAAATCCATAATAATTGATGTACCTATCTAAAATATCTAAATACAAACAGAGAATTCTAATAACACCTTATAAATGTGTCGTTTCTCCAGTCTCGAATGATGGATATACAAGATCTAGACCTTTTAATCTCGTAATCAAGAAATCTTCAGCTTGCAGTGACATTTTGTCATCGAAGTGCATTTTCCAGCCTCCAGCTTCACCTGAAATAAAAATCGATAATGGAATACCTCTACTAGATGATAATTGAACAAGAGGTGTACAGCTAATATCTTAGAGAAAGATTTGTTATCAACTGACAGTAATGTACCTCCGGTCTTTCGAATTAGCTACATATCACGATTTTCAGTAAGTACCTTTGCAACAGTATTATTTATTATAATTGTCAGTTAACAAGGGTGAAGTTGGATAATTGTTGCTCAAAAGGTTTGTCAACTGAAATGCCTATAGGGTATCGACCCTTTGTTGATGTTGATCTTATTTGGACTCCATTATTTTACCTTTGCCAAGGCGTAGGCGTATTACATTTTTTTACTTCATTAATTGTCAGTTCTTTGATAGATATAACTACTTCCACTGCTGCTTCAGTTTACACTTAAGTTATAAAAAATAAAGTATACAATTTACCTTTTCTTATAAATTGAACTCCATCGTTAGTGTGGTTTGTGGTGTTATTGACATTTTTATTCTTTCTAAGATTGTCAAAGCTAAGATGTTCTGACAATTGTTTGATTTGTTCCTCACTATAGCTTTTATGTAGGAATTTGCATACACCGCGAATTTCTTTGTGTAGATCCTGTTAAGAAAAACAACAGTTTAAGAACATTCGTAATTCGCATCCCAAATCTAATCCGCATGACTATATAAGGAGCACACATAAACTTAAAAAGAATCCATAAATATGGGAACTTTTCAATTCATAACATTTGTAAAATTAAAATTCCGAAGATGTTTCTAATAAATTCACAATACAGCGAAATTTTGTTGATATTAATTTACTATAAAAAGCAATCCAAATTAACTAATTATGCATAGATAATTTAGTACATTATGAAACTTTATCATTTTATATTTCTATAAAATTGGACACTAGCTCATAAAATTTGTATATGTACCTTAATCAGATCCTCATAAAAGACAAAATGCATGTTAGGATGGTTCCTTTGCTGCCACGCTTCATTTGTGTGAGCTACTATAGGTGTCCACGGTACTGAAATAAAAAAAAGCAATTTTACCCTATATTATTTTTTATATTTTTATTTTATGTGGTGAATTATTTCGTTCTTTATATTACATTCCCCATATTTCTTAAACTATATCTTTCCTTACATTTGTGAGGAAAAGTAAGAAAAAGCTTTATCTACATATAAGGACATATTTCTAGGAGCATAAACATAACTGGGAAGATATCTCATATTTATATTTCTCTTTATTTATTTATCTCTAGAATATTTTAATATTCAAAGATATTTAAAAGACTGAGTTTATCTCTAAGTGATAATATACTTCAATTTAAAACGTGACGTTTTTACGTCGTCTTAAATTTTTTTAATATATACACTCCAGGTTCTTACTTTCAAAATCTAAAAAGAAAGACATCTCCAATGTCACCATGCGTTTACGTTAGATGACATACTAATCATTTTTTTTTGTACAACCTTTAGCAGTACTTACACAGATCTCTTCTAAATGCTTCCCAAAAGTTGTGGAACGTTCCCCTCATCAGTGATTTGCAAACCATCTTGTGTAGATAATAGTAGGATACCATAACATCCCTTGGATCTCTAGCCACATACACCACCTTGGCAGTTTCTAAAAGCCTGGGTGGTAGAAGAGATAGTGGCAAATGCGTCTTGATGAACCGAGGGGATGGCAGATCATCAATTATCTTCCAACTTGGAGTTCTTACTGCTTCCGCCAAACCTTGAAAGTTGGCGAGGTTCATGAAGTTAGTTTTTATTAGGTCGTGAGCTATATCTGGTATCTGTGTTGAAATTCTGGAAAGAAAGTAAGTTTTCGTAACTCGTCATGCAACATTTTCATATTGATATTACAAATTATACAGTTTAAAATATTATACATAAATTGCTCCCCGTATTGCTGCAGCTAATTAAACGTGATTATAGGGCAAATAGTAGATATTAGACTAAATAAAATAGACACAGTATTAGATGAAATAAAAGAGGAAAGGAGAACAATAAATTTGGAAAATCGGTCCCGATAGAAGTAAAGGAATGTGTTACTTTAAAATGTAGATGTATTGCCACAAATATTTTAGAATCACCAGGAAATAATGTTCTACTTTATATTTAATGATATGTACTGCTTAAATAAAGAACATCTCCAGAAATAGCTATGTCTATGGCTGTATGTGGCATCTACTTAAATATATGACTTATTTTTACTTACTCTAACATAGGGAACCTCTCATACAGGGGTTTCTCACTTCCCGCTTTAAAGTTGAGGTCATTTTCTACAAGCCATATTAACTCTTGTGTCCATGTTGTGGAAAGACATATGGGTTCGCGTCACCGATTGCGTCGACATGTTCGTGACGTATTGGGTTTGCGTCAGACTTACGATATGTAATATTGAAATTTTATATTGAACTTATACAGCCCATCATGTGGTTGATTAATTCATAACTGTACAAAAATATATAAGTACAATTATTGCTCGGAGTACCCATATATATGAAAACCAGATTAATTTTAATCAAATTAAATTTACAATATATGACATTTAAACCATACAACAGTTGACTTAACAAATAAAAAAAGAACACACCTATTCCCTTGTTCTCAGTTTTTTGTAGTGTTCGTCATTGTTAACATAAGATTGGTATACAAGAAAATGTATGCAAGATGGTACGGAAAGAAAAGTGAACATTTTGAGTTAACAAGTCAACATATAAATAAGTAAAGGAATGAGAAAGACACAAGATAATAACGAGATCTTCAAAAAAATTGACAGAATTGACCGATTAACGTTCTTTTAATTGTCAAATTATTTCTTTACATGAATGTACTGAAGTGGAAATATGTAATCTCATTTTTTACGATAATACGCTCGTGCAAAGCCATAATGAGCAGCTAGTGAATAATATATATGTTCGCAAAGTCGAATGAACCAAAATCTAAAGGATATGATTTTTGTAATAGACTTTGCAACAACATTTTTTAATCTTTGAAATTTCTGCGTTTGTCTACAATCTCATCTGATAACTAACGATAACGGTGACGTAACAAGCCTCAAGTGCAACTGCCGGAACACACGTATACGCATTTAGTTTCAGGTTATATTCTTTTAGAATACATTTTAAACGATGCTCTACACATCATAAAATTACCAAGCCACAAACTCATCATCATCATCAGCCTGTAAGAAACCCAATGCAGAGTTATATGCCTCCCGAAGGAAGGTATGGGCATAATCACTACGCTAATCCACGACGTATTGGCTATTTCAACCTCTGAGATATCCACAGTTCTATGTTTTTTCACAGTAGTACTACTAGAACATTCGTCATGTTCAGATTTCCGTACGTTGTTTTCCTTCACCGTCAGCCGATACTGCTACTAATTTAAAATAGTAAATGTACACGAATTTCTAAAAATTCTTTGTTACATGCTGGGGTTCAAATCTAAGTGATATTCCACCGGTCCAAACACTAGGCCACCACGACAAAGTCATAGAACCAACAATCATTGCCAAAAAGTATTGCCAAGAAGGCGATATGAACGAACCGTGTACAACACTGTCAATTACGTAAACACTTACATAAATATCTAAATTTGTAGGACTTTACTGATGGTGATAATAGAATTTATGGCAGCACATTAACCTATCTGTTAAGTGAAGTATATATCTCGATATGTTATCAGTTCACGATAAAGTTTATGCTATGTATTAGATTATTTTTAAGGTCTACTTGTTTATTTATTTAGTTAAGTATGTATATTGGTAAAAGTAAACATCGTTACGTAAAATACAAGATAGATTATTGCCATTATATGAATCAGTTATTATTTTTAACTTTATGGAAACATTTAAAATGGTTAAATAAATTCAATAGCGTGATTTAGGTAGGTAGGCATTAATGTTGTTTAACGCCATCTGTAATGGTACTATGGAAACTAAGTCTTGAGCACTTTATAACACGTATATTACGTCATATTATTCTCACAATTATTTTGAAATTCTCCCCTACTCTGCCTCTGGGTTAGCGAGAGATTTTTAAAGGTTAAAATTGTTGACTTACCGGATCTAGGAAATGTGATGACCCATATATCATCAGGACGTACTTCCATATTGTAAATATACTCTGCATGCTTCGTGAACGAGCCTGGCATGACGTATTCGTTCTTTCCACATTTCACAAAAGTCCTTGTGTATCCTAGAAAATAAAAGATGATTATGTTTAATACTAACGTTGGAAAAATATATAATATAGTTCCCTCTAATTCGTATAATGGTTATAGATAAAAGGAAATACAAATAGGTGGTACTATAGATAACTTAGTACTGGAACGCAAACCGAAGCATGATTTGTATTATGGCAATCAATTTTTAAATGAAAATCGTTTGGCTTGACTGAAATTATGAATAATTGAAGGATATAACATAGGATATAACAGTTTTAAAATATATTTGAAAATAACTTGACTTTTTTTTTATGTTATGTTCAACAGGTATGCGCTTGGCCACAATCTCACCTGATGGTAAGTGACGATGAGGCCGACGATGTATCGCGCTTACCCACTAGATGCCTGTTCACTCTACTCTTGAAGACTCCCAAGTTATAAGATGATGAATTCCACTCCTTAGTCGTACGTATAATGAATGTGGAAGCAAATCGCTTCGTACGAATTACGTGGAAACCCTCACGGCATCTAGTCGTCCTCTGATGGAATGGGGACGGTGGAATTATATTATGTAATCCCTGTGGACTGTATACGTATCCTGGTTGTATATTTATAAAGCATTACATTTCATAAAACATTTTTTTTTCAGTAATATGTAGGTTCTAAAGCGTGTCCAAACTATACATCTATAATTTAAAAAAGACTTCTGTATATCTGTTTCGTTTTCGAGTCAAAAATATGTTAGCAAACAGACAGTAGAACAGATAGACAGAGCCGTCATATGTATGTAAAGATAAGTATGAGTTTGCGTATCTGTAAATTTCAAGATCTTCATTGATGTGAATACACAGTAGAGAGTAGTTTAAAAACAATACACTGAAATGATAGAGTAGTTCTAAGAAGAATTATTAAATAGACAAGTTTGCTAAATTGGGCTAACGCTAAATACACCTATACCTATGTTGAGCGGTCTTTACAATGTATTAGTAACTGTTATAGGGAACATTCAAGTATTACGTAAGCAGATTTTTTGTAATTTTTGGCCGTCCCCTCTACCTGGTCAGCAAAAATAACCCTCCCCCCATAATTACGTAATCATTTATATAAATAAGAAATCTGTTCTAATTCAGTTAAATAAATATTGCTGATGTGATCACTATCCAGCCCCCCAACCCCTATGTCATCAAAAATAAGCAAATCAGGAACCCCCTCCCTCCATCAGTGCTTACGTAATACCTTGAATGACCCCTTATTATTTTTATTTTACTTTATTTTTGGCAATTAACTTTCTAGTAGATTATTACTGCCATTGTCGAGTGAGTAATGATATTACAAGTTACTTGTAATTATTTAAATGTTCTAACAAGACGGTGGCCATTTTGTTAGAACTTTCCAGGGAGTTTTCGTGTCATTTTTTTTAAATTCTTTATAAGGGCAAGAAACAATTATACTCAAAAATACAAGTAAGCAATATTACATAAGAAAACATATAGTTCTTAAAGAACAATCCGCTCCGCCGCCCACGGAATAAGTATACAATTGTTTTAATTTTTTGGCAGTAAATAAAATCATATAAACGAATGATAATTAACTAGTAAGATTAATCTTAAAATACAGTACGAAGTTAAAATAAAAAGTGTCAGAATTCATATTCCTTGGTATTATTTCCTATCCACTCCACTTGTGCACAATAACCGAACTATATTACGTAAAACACTACCAATATGACAAAATATCTTTCTATTATTCGGGAAAAGGGCCGTAGCTAGGGGGAAGGAGACATTATAGGGCAATACCCTCCCTCCGCCGCCGCCTCCTTCCACCGTAACCGGACCTAGCGAGGATGGGTCGGGGGGCCCATCTTCCCATTGCACAGGTCCGGCGGACGGAGGAGATGGCCGGTGTGTACCCGGCTATCTCCTAAAAAGACGGGGCCCGGCGGCGGCGGTTTCGCTGCTGGGCCAACCGCTGGGGCGGCACGATGAAATCTGTAGAGATCTCGTGCCGCCCCGAACATGGCGGCAGACGTACACCGTGGGCTTTTAGTCCGTGCGAGTCGGACATAACCCACTCTCTCCCCCGTGGGAGTGGCGTATCCATAAGGGATTTCCCCACGTAAAAAAAAAGGGCAATACCCTCCCTTGAAATCACAATGCCCTACCTTAAAAATACCAAACACTAAGATATATTATTATAAATAAATTACAACCCTGTTTGGGAACATTACTACTTTTCTCGATGAGATGTACCCTTTCTCTTTTTTTTGTACCCTTGACAACATCTGTGCAAACTTTTTATAGTGGTCGGTTGACGAGATTAGGCATGAGAGCGTAACAGGCAAATAACCTCACATTTGCGACCATAATATAAATAGTCGTGTATTTCGGATTAGGGTAGTTGTGATATAAATTTATTTTACGTATTTCTGTAAGGGCTCTAATGATTTGGATGAAATTGTGTATTTATAAGGTAGTAAGGATAAGGTTTTGCTTTTTAATTTCGTCCAAATAGGTGTCTTATCAAACAACACAAGATTATGAATAAAATATAAAATCCTCTACATGACATTCGAAGATCCCGCCAAAAACTCGAAACTGTTTATTATAGTTTATTGAGTTGTTACAGGGTTGATCTTCGTTGACTGGCCGATGAAGTGATAACAAAGACGTCATCGTTGCCCCTGACATAGAGATATGACACAATCGACGAATAAGTTTGCAATAATTGTATTATTGATTTCAATGTTTTGCTTCGTTTTAAAGACGTACGAATATCCGCATACTTTCTGATAATTATTATAATCAATTACGGACGATAACGAAGTACGCTTGTCGGCTTTCTTTTAAAAGGTTTCGTGATAACTTCATCGCATATATGTTATCTTCGATTACGTATTTGTCTTGGCCCATTTAAAAATACAAATTATTTGAACGATTTCCAACGACGTCATAATTAATTAAATACTTTTCTGCAAATTTAAAGATTAGTTATTATATTAAAAACTTGATAATTCAAAAACTTTTTAGTCTGTTTTTTTATTTATCTTCTATGCTACTTTCTTCACGTATATCCGTATATGTAAAAATGTTTGTCTTATTATCATGAAGTTGGTATATTGCATGAAGGACTAAAAAAAAATATTTCAATTAATTTAAGGCGCTTATGTACGTCAAAGCTACCACCGGTTTGGAAATACAGCCCAGTCATCGAGAAACTCGGTCTAGTTTATCTTTTGATAATGCATATTTTTCCAAACATAGATATTTACATTCGTTTTTGATGGATGCATAGAGAGGGGTCTCATTTACATACGTCACCATCGTTCACACATTTTAACGCTATCCATTTGTAGGTGGTAGAGCCACGCTGAAACTATTACTGGTTTTAGCATGAATGGGTCGGCCCGCCCGGGGTACTATCACCCGACCTACAGAAACACCGACGTGAAGTAACAGTGCTTTATTTATACAACCATAACCTGCGTTATTTTCTGCATTCAGATCTTTCATCATAAACTGTGGATCCCGAAAAAAATGTTGTTAATTCTTAAAGTATTCGTTTCTACCATATATCTATTCTCTAAAGCCCAGACAATGGAAACATTACAGGGCATGCAAAAATGCAGAATATAAACTCCTACTAATGCGACTCTCGGGTATCTATCAGTAAAATACTTACTTACAGTCACTTTACGTAAAAACATATGATAATACGTATGATGTAAAATCAGTTCCTTATTATCAATAATTGATAGGACATATTGAGTATTTAATTTATCTAGACCATGCCTGATAGTATAAGCAAGTACATGAGCACTGGATTATTTAATTATTTAAAACTAGTTGTTGCCTTCGATTTCATTCACATAATAATGATATTTTTATGTAGCTGACATCCTTTATAGTGAAAACTTTATCCGAAATATTGGAAAGTATATGAGATATGCTATTTTAAACGTTAATGATTCAACTCAATAGACTGAAGTTTATTAAGCTTAATATAGAATTTGTAACATACTTCTAATATTACAAATGTACCTGATTACATTACAGATGACAGAACTTAGCTCATTGCATAATCCAAACGAATAAAAACAATGAGACAATGAGAACATTTGTTACGCATTCACGCCGCAATTACTCAACGAGTCATTTAATCCTGAAAAAAGTACTGTTCCCGATAGTTAGATCAAATCTACATTAATAACTAGGTTCGGTGAAGCTGTTAAGACCTTGCTAGGTCATAGCGTAGTCAGTTCAAGAAAGAAAAAATCATTAATACAATGCCGCGAAAAAAAAAGATACTCATTTATAAAAATGTTTTGTGTGTAAAATCGCGTTTTTTTTTCAGAGAAGACACCGATTTGGACGAACTTCAAAAGTAAAACCTTATCTAAATACACAATTTCATCCAAATCATTAGAGCCCTTACAGAGATACGTAAAATAAATATATATTACAACTACCCTAATCCGAAATACACAAATATTTGTATTATGAACGCAAATGTGAGGTAATTTACCAGTTACGCTCTCATGCCTAATCTTGTCAAACGACCACTATAAAAATTTACCCGGAACAAACAAACAAACAGACAAAATATAATGATATGGACAAAGTGTACAAAAAATTTTTTTTCGTTATCTAGCTAGCTAAAAGTTGTTATTTTAATTGTACATACGCAAACTTTTTTTTTATAATACGTAATAGATTACAATTAAAAAATTGGAAGTAAAACTAAAGTAGAATAAGGCTTTTGAATAAGAAAACAAAATAAACTTTAAAAATGTTTGCGATAGAAACTTACCAAGTTACCATGGCAACGTATATAATACTAACGCTAACGAAATCTCTCAAAAAGAAAAAGTGCCCGATTTTGAAACATTCTTCATTGGTGCTCCGCTCCTATTGGTCTTAGCATGATGATATATAGCCTAAAGCCTTTCTCGATAAATGAGCTATCTAAAACCGAAGGATTTTCCCAAATCAGACTGGTAATTCCTGAGATCATCGCGTTCAACCAAACAAACTCTTCAGCTTTATATATTAATATAGAATATAGATTATAGAACTGGTAAACTTATCATAACTACATTGCATTGTAAAAAAATATATTGCAGGGAATAGAGTACAAATTTATGTTTTATTTTTTTATAGCAAGAACATATTTATTTTGACAGTGATAGATAAATGGACGAACAGATAAATCCGTACGCGTGTGACATAATGCATACCGTGCAAACAGCGATGTTTAATTTTCTTTATTTCTGTATAATACCTCTATTCCACATTTCCGCCATATTGTTTTGTAGAAAACAATGGCTTTGCTTTAATTTTTTTATTGTGTATCGAGTTATTATATTATGGATATCGCAGTGTAATACATAATGCTTACTTTCATCTGTAGTTTTAAAGCCTATTGAATAATAATTGATTGATTGAGTTATCGGAGAATCTTTTAGATCACTGGGAGGTTTTCTAAATCTATGGTGTACTGTTTAGCGTTTATAAATGTCTCGTCAGTGCGAAAAGTAAAAAAAATCTGTTTCATTCTGTACCTTCTCCTTTATAATATACTAGCCAATCCGTACCCACTTCGTTGGGCGGTAATAGGCATTATCAAGCTACAATTTTTCTCTAGAACTCAATCATATATATCTCATAATTAAAGTAGCGTTCGTAAGAAACGTTTTCGTTAGACCTCACAAACTTTAACTCTTTATAATATTAGTATAGATTATAGATAATATAATTAGTTAATAACTTCTGGCCGCGACTTCGCATGCGTGGAATAGTTATTTTGGGTTAAGACGCAGCAGAAGCTCTCAAGAAGAAAAAATACCCCGATTTTAAAACATTTTCCATTGTTGATCCGCTCCTATTAGTCATAGCGTGATGATATGTAGCCTATGACACTCATAAATAACGTGGCTTTATATTGGTAAAATAATTTTCAAAATTGGTTTAGTAGTTCCTGAGATTACCCCTTACAACGCCACAACGTCACAAACTCACAACGTCACAGCCTTTATTTACCTCTGTATAACATCAGCATAGATAAAAGTGTTTTTTCTAATATATACTTATTTAAAATATTACAATGGCATTACAAAATTGTCGAAGCTTCATAATTATGGTTTGTAGAATAAAAACCTTCTTGGAATTTATAGAAACTAGCGGCCGCCCGCGGCTTATCACGGCGTTAATTACAATGTAATCTTTACTAACAATAAAACATAACCTGGAACTTGCCTTTCTGTGAATTAACTTTTGGAATCTGCTCTAAGTATTATTCCCTACGTTCAAACTCAATAAACCTATATAACGTCTAGAATAAAGATATCTGTGAAAGAGCCAGCCCATTAGGACTTGGACTGTGAAAAAATGAAAAAGCAAATTAAGTCAAAGTTATAAGAATAAAAGTTAACGCAAGCTAAAAGGACCTTGCAGACTATTTATGATATTTTATTTTTATTTCATTCAGTGTGGTTTAGAAAATCTTTTAAGTGTATTTTGTTTTTAATTTTTTTTACTCTTTTTATCGACACACAAGAAAGTAACTGTTCTGTGGGTAAGCGCTGTAGCATAAGTATCACTAATACCTTTATTTCAGTGTACAAGTAGGCATAAAGAGTTACATATTTTAAGATAGATAAAATATCACACAGTAACGATATATGATTATAGATAGCATATATTTATCTTTATCTCTTTACGATGTACTCTAAGCTGTTTATATACGTAGTTCCCAAGTTTAGCGCCAAATAGTAATCCTTTTTTTATTGTTTACTTTGAGATAAATAAATAATATTATTTGAAATTATAATCTATGTATTAGAGTGTCTGTTATTTCCCAAGTTGTTAATTTTTCAAACGACTCTCTATTAATATCGGAATAAATATGTACACAAATAAATATCATGCCCAAATAAGCCCTTAATATTCATATTAACCCGTGCCTAATCATAATACATTTCCCATTTAAATAACTTGAGATTTTTCCTTTTATTGCATTACAATTGCATTGCATTTTTTCTTCTCTGAAATAAATACAGTTACAACCAAATGCAAGACATATTTTTGTTGGAAATTAAACGCTCTATAAAAATGGTCTCTTAAGCTTTTTCGATAAATTCTCCACTACAACTACATTAAGGTACTTATTTTATGGATTCTATTGACCCGTTGCCATTCTTTAATATTCAATGAAGCAGGAATCAGTTATTTATATATTCAATATATCGAAAAACAATAGGTTATGTTCATCAATTCTATTGTATTTTATCGCGCTTGTTGGAGTTTCGGTTGCGTATATTCTCCATGTTGCACCAAACAAACCTTTTTGACTTTTTCAATAATGTCAGTTTGAAAAGATAAAATAAAAGTGTTTTAATGCAAAGGGAACGGTACATTCTACCGATTATCAACACTTTTACAAAATAGGAACTATACATAGTATCCACTTAGAGGGTATTTGTATGGAGTATTGTTGAAGTAAAGAGACAAGTATCTGTGTGGAACTATAGGGTGAAATTTGAAGGAACACGCTAATTATTTTATAATTTACTAGCGAGCCCGCCGGACGTTATCTTGCTCCAATAATAAAACAACGACTAATTATATACCAAAATCTTGCTCATTAATCACTTTATCTACTGGTGACAACCGTATGAAAATCCGTTCAGTAGTTTTTGAGTTTATCGCGAACATACAGACAGACGTAGCAGAGGATTTTGTTTTATACTATGTATTGATATATTACCAATAGTCGAAAAAGACACTAAATTTGTTACTTTGTCAGTTTTATTTCGTTTTAACACTTTCACCATAATTGTAATGTTAATAGAAAATAATAAATTTAACACAATTGTTAATTGTACGTAGGTTAATTAATGCCGTAGGCGGTAGAGCCACGAAGTGCTGTTTTTACTATTACATAAGCTATAGATATTGTTTCGATTGTACTATTTTTATCTGACTTTGTGAAAGAAGGTTGAGGGTTTTGTAGCTTACGTGTATTTTTGGCATACACTCTAACCTAAACGTTTTTAATGAATTGAACATAGGTTTGAGTGTGTGCGGTGTAAATAAATCAGTCAAGACTTAACAACTACCTTTATTTTGTACGGTCTTTATACATTATATGTTTTTGTGTTTGACCAAAATATCGCCTCAATTTTAAATACAGTGTTGTTGAATAAACACGCAAAGCCTCCGATACGAAATATATATAAGAGTTGTTGAGGTATGTATGCTTGGTACACATATATGTTTCAACAACTCATATATGTATGAATAGTTAGCTTAGCTTAGATTAGCTCAGATAGGTCGCGAATCGCATGTATCAGGCAACAGTCCAAGCCGAGGTGTGCCGTGCACCCTTGAGCTAGTTGTCAAATAAAAACGGCTGAGTGCCTTAAGCGCTCGCCTTAGTAGTCCGGTGAAGCTGTTAAGACCTTGTTAAATAGCGTAGTCAGCGAAAAAAAAAACACGTTAAGCCTAGTTAGTGGGTATGGTTTTGAAATACAGCTGTCGGAATGTAGCTGCCTTATAGGTGCTTGGTGACAGATTTTCATATCGAGAGTGACAGCTAGTCAGACGACCATAGAAAAATCTATGTATCACTATGCTAGAATACGTCGATAGAATGATAGAGACCATATTTACTAACGAAATTGATAGTTTATTAAAATCAATTGCAGTCATTAAATTAATGCAATCCGGTGAAACTGCAAAGGCCTCGCCAGGCTAACAGTGTAGTCAGTTCGAATAAAAAGCCATTAAATTACCAATCACTACTCTATTGATCAAAATAGTATCCCAAATAACCAATAACTTTTAGATATTGTGTAAAAGCTAAGCATGATTACTGTGGTTTACCCTTAGGAGGTATAAACATCGCAGTCTCTATCAGCCATTTTTAAGATTATAATTTTGTAAGTAATATAGGTGTCCAAATACTTTATCCTACGGTTTCATTTAATAACATGAGCTTTTCTTTACGTTATATAAATATATACATGTATTTACATATAGATCTTCCGGAAGAAATTCTATAAACAACAGTGAAAACCCTATCAAAATCTGTTGTGTAATATGGAATAACTAAGCCCTTATACAGATAAATATGAAAAGCGACATTGTTTTATAGCAGTTACAGATTGGTAAAATGCTCAAAACAATAACCTTATAGTTGGATAAAAATTAATTAAAATATTCTAAATTGGTTTATTCTTTAGTTAAACACAATTATTAGAAACTAACTAACTAACTAAACTCCGGAATCATTTCCGAAACGGCGGAACTCATTTTGACGCGACTTTTAGATATAGAAACTTTCAAAACATTTTCCAAGCTACATATCATTAGCTTTTCCAAATAAGTGTTAAGCTGTAATTATAATATCCAATACTAGTAACTTAAAATCGGTAAAAATGTTATAGGACTGTAAGTTGTAAAAAACAAACAAATATAAAAACCCCAAAATTCATCCGGACAAAACACCTCGTTCCCAGTTTCAAACCGACGAATACGCAGGAGGCGGCTAGTTTTATATAATATAATCACATAAATCACTGACACAAGCAAATCAACGCACCCAGGAGGCATTTCTTGATGATTTTATCCTCTTCGGGGCTGACATTTTTGATATCGTACGGGTTATCGATCCAGGGTCCCATTTTTGATATAGCACAACTACAGCTATCCGATATTTGAAACTGACTGCGATAAAATTTCACACTTGATCCTTTTCAATAATGCCATATCTATTGTCTAATCTAATCTTAGTAATATCGATCCATCTATAACTGCGATGTATATAATGATTCATGTACAAAAAACCTAGTAATTTGTAAATTATATTGTTATATTCGTAGGTAAATCGAATGCCGTTTGTGTCGAAAGAGATTTAGTTTTCAAGGTATACTTGTAAAAAAAAAAAATGACTCACTATCACTTACTTATACTATGGTAACTTTTACGAATTATCTATATACGAGCGCACCTGGAGGACGTTATCCCGCCCCTATAATAGAAAAACCTTGACAAATTATATACCTAGACCTTCCTCATGAATAACGTTATCTACTAGTGATAACCGCATGAAAATCCGTTCAGTAGTTTTTGAGTTTATCACCAACAGACAGACAGACGTAGATATACCTAGTCCGGCCATAAGTTCTGTTACAAATGAAAATGCATTTTTTTAAAATGAATTAACGTAATATTATTAAAATTTATACCTACATATTTACTAGTGTCAACAAAACATTTAAAACATATTCTAATTTGGCTTTTATATAGTTCTTTAATCTATTTGACCACGAATCTATGGACCATCTTGTTAGTACATTGAAATTATCGCAATACACTTGTAATATTATTAGCTATTAAAGATTAGTGGCCAAAAAAAAACAAAATTTTCGCAACGTTTCGTTGCAATATAGATTTTTATTTTAGTATATCGCAAAATATTTCGTATTAATAAAAGTATCGAGGTTTTTATTTCACATGAACATTCCTAGGTTGGTCTTTTATATTTCATGTTCATAAAGAAATCGAATTTACAAACCAGTAATTTCAGTAACAAATCTTTTTATGTCATTGCAGGCAAATGAACAGGTGGGTCACCTGATGTTAAGTGATCACCACCGTTCATAGACACTAACAACACCAGGGAAGTCGAAAGTGCGTTGCCAGCCTATGTTTGGGAGGTGGGTCTCCGACATTCTCACTAACTGAACGAAACGCAGCAATGCAAGCACTGTTACTTCACGTCGGTTTTTTATGAGAGGGTACTACCCCGAGCGAGCAGACCTATTCATGCTGAAACCAGTAATGTAAAAGTAAAATTTAATTCAATTCAGCGGGGCTCTGCCACCTATTAAATCTAATATCAAAATGTCAAGCAGTCTTTAGTATTTTCAAATTAAACGCCTTCTTCCATTTTCCGTTATCATTTGGAGTAGACCGCTGAAACTTTTAAACCTATTGGAGTACGGTTAGATATTATATGTTATTTTGTTTCGATATGTTATCTAAGAACCTAACTGTTGTCAGTTTTATACACTTTCATAGATTGTAGAAATACAGAATTGTCATTTCATTCGTTTATGTCTTTTACTTTTATTATTATTTAAGGTGTTCTTTATAAATGTAAAATCAAATAAAAACTCTATTTCTCTGGGTCGTATAAAAATAATCTCATCTTATTTTTGTAGTATCAAATTTTGTAATAGTGCAAAGTGAAATTTAATTTAATGTTAAGATTGGAAGATAATTATTATGTAAATTTATATTTATTTATGTAAGCATAATATCTATTATATTTGTCCTTGGATATTATACTGGCCTCATCTGGAAGAGCAAAATTATACAATTAATATTTAATAATACCTATAAAGTGACTCTTCCATGACTAACTTGACACTGGCAGAATTCGTATCTACGAGACGCCATTATTTCAAGTTTGAAGTTGAAGTTGAACAAATGATAGAGAACTACAAAGTAGTTTTTCTAGCCTAGGGTAATGCCTAGGATTATAAAATAATGTTAATTGTGTTAACATTAACTGTTATAACGCCATATAAAATGTAATTTATTTCTGTAACCTAAACGGCTTTTTTTTATATTATAGGTGTCAAACGAACAGGTGGGTCACCTGATGTTAAGCGACCACCACCGTCCATGGACACTCACAACCCCAGAGGGGTCGCAAGTGCGTTGCCACCCTTTGGGGGAAAGGGTTAAAGGAGGGAGAGGGAGAGGAGTGAGGAGAGGGAAGGGGAGATGGGCCTCCGGCGCTCTCACTGACCGAACGAAACGCAACAATGTAAGCACTGTTACTTCACGTCGGTTTTTTATGAGAGGGTGGTACTGCCCCGGACGAGCCGACCCATTCATGCTGAAGCCAGTAATAGCTTCAGCGTGGCTCTACAACGGCTGAATGAATTTTAAATTTTATGAGGTGATATTATCTGTATGTTATTTGTATCTGTTTCATTAAATATAATAAGAGTAGCGTATGTAAATCAAAATAAAAACGAGGGAGTAGTTTTTTCGCGGGATTTTGGTCTATCATGTAATGGATTTAATATTTTACTCATGATCTTATGTTACTTTACTCTATATTGTGTAAAATTGGTGGTGTTTTATGTAATATAGTTTGTTTATTGTATAAGTGAATGGAAAATAATACCATGGACCATGAATTCTGAGATGCCACAAAAAGTCCATGGAAAGTTCTAACAAGATGCCCACCGTCTTGTTAGTTCTTTGAAGTTATATCAAGAAACTTGTAATATCGATACCCACTTAACAATTGCAGTAATATTCTACTAGAAGACTGGTTGACAAAAATGGAATGAAAGAAGAACTTGTAATACTATTAACTACTCGACAATGGCAGAAAAAGATTGGTTGCCAAATATAAAGTTAAAAAAACGAGGGACAATAATATCTTTTTTATCAAAGTAACTAACTTTATTGGCCTGAAGGGCCTTCACACCTTCACCGGACTAAAATACTAGTACTCAAATAGTTTATTTCCATATCTAAAAACAACACGTGTTAGTGTACTTAAGTTTTTGATTTATTTTATTCATAATCCTACTTGTTTCATGTAATCAAATACTACTCAGATTTGTATACTCCATCTTACGTGAAATTATCATTACAGCCTATAACTATTTATAGTCAAGCTCAAATGTAATAGCCACTGAAGAACGGGTGAATCGATAATAGCTTTTGATGGAAAAAAACATGACGATGAACCTTTTTCTAATGCCCGCCCGAATGCCTGATTATCTGATGAACGTCAAGTATGAAATATCTTACCAAGCACCTACAGATATGTTCCGGCAGATGCACCCAGTACTCCTTTTCTTTAGGGCATTACCATCTTAGCCCACAGCAACGTTTAATATTAAGTAAGATTGTGATAAAATCTAGAAAGTATTAGAAACCTTGAGTCCAGTCAATAAGTCTTTAATGAAAAGACCATGTATTGCCATCTATATACTGAGATAGTGACAAAAATGCATATATATTTAGGTAGTCCGGTGAAGCTGTAAATACCTTGCCAGGTCAATAGCATAGTCAGGGGTGTAAGAGGTGTCAAATAACATCTAAGACTTGAAACCTCCAAGCCAACCTCACCTGCACGTGGTGCACCTTGCTGAATAACGAACGAGGCAATGGCGAAAGCGGGGTGGTAGGGTTTTACAGCCCGACTGGGTCGCAACCACCATGTATATGGTGAAAAAGCCCGTCATTGTGATTCGCTTTTGCGGGTCGCGTTTCGGGATCAGCCTGTGCATATCCAGCTTTTCGCAGGCCGGCATGACAGCGGCGACCGGCGATGGATAGTGTGTCACTCGGTGGTCGCCATTGTTTTTGGATTGTACTGTGCTTACCATCAGGCACAGTGCAGTCATTTTGCCGTGCTAATATAAAAAAAAAGGTCGAGGAAAAAAAATCAAATATCCAGAGCTTCAGCATTCATAGCTATTTGTGCTATAGCATCATGTAGTTTTTATGGAGTAGAAATTCCAATTGAGGAATCACCAACATTATCAAGTTCTCACCTCTATGAAGTAAACTTTGCCGACATCTATAAATACTCAGAGTAATCCCCAAACATCAGATATGATAATTTACAAACCGATAGTTCACTAATTTGATATAAAACTTCGATTATATAAAACATACCAATCCAGTATTTTATAATCTTGTAATAAAAGTAATTCAATAGTATTATCAATTTTCGTCAACTGAAAATTGATAACATTCTTGTAAGTAGGTTACTAGAGATAATAAGAAGTTAAAATGTCATGACTTTGAAAGTTGTTTACAGCATTCGTAGTGATCATAACCTCTTGTTTTTTTTTTTTAATAAACAAATCAAATGACTTACACCATTTTAAAAAATATAACGTTACAATACCGTCATTAACTTAGATAAAAAAAACCTTATGTTAACTGCTATATAGGGCAATAAAGGTTATATACAACAAATCAGTCATTTTTTTGAAGTGAAAACTTCTTTAGCCTCTTTGAGCGGTATTTTTGGCAACATATAAATAAATAGTTTCGCGTCATAGTATACTACGTAAGCATGACCTGCCGTATTGCGTCAGTTCAACGACAAATAATATAGGATCCAGTGTACACGTAATATATATATATATATTTCAGCTTATCAAACGTTTGATCGATAAATAAACTTTATAAATATGTATATAATTATCGCTCCGAGTGCCAATAGATATGAAAACCACACTAATGTTAATAAACAAATACTGAATTTTAAATATTATCATTCACACTAATTCACTATAATTAATATGCAAATTTAAAAGAGAACTCAATTAATTCATTGATTTAACTTTTCACTTCTGTCGTCAGTCCTTATGACTGCTTCGACTTTTTTCGTATGGATATTTTTACCAAATTCTTCTCTATTTCCTATGATTTTGCAAACATGTTTTATAATATCAACCTTCTCCTGACAATTACAAACAACAGGCAAGGAATTAACCAAACAGGTGCAGCCTTTCTAAAGCCACGCGCTCACGTATATTCGGCCATTGATGTATAAACGCGGAGAGTTATCATGAACTACGCTGCATACATCATTTCATCATCACCAGGCTGTAAGAGACCCACTGCAGGGCCACATGCTTCTTCCCGAAGGAATATATGCGCATAATCACCACGTCAGCCCACTACGTACCTATTAGCGACTTCAAACTCAGAGTAATCCACATATTTATATCTTTTTCTACATACAGTAGTACTACAAGAACATTACTCAGGTGCAGGTTTCCTCACGATGGTTTCCTTCACCGTCAGTCGATAGTGTCACAAACAAATTTTTTTTTATATCATAGGAGGCAAACGAACACGTGGGTCACCTGATGTTAAGTGATCACCGCCGTCCATAGACACTTGCAACACCAGGGGAGCTGCAAGTGCATTGCCAGCCTGTGTTGGGGGGAGAGAAAGGGTTAGGGGAGGGTATAGGGGAAGGGAGGGTGGGTCTCCGGCGCTCTCACTGACTGAACAAAACGCAACAATGCAAGCACTGTTACTTTACGTCGGTTTTCTATGAGAGAGTGGTACTACCCCGGGCGAGCCGACCCATTCATGCTGAAATCAGTAATAACTTCAGCGGGGCTCTACCACTACTAAAATAAAGTAATTAGTAAATGTACGCGAATTCGGAAAAAATCGGCAAACATCGAAATGTATTTCACCGGTCATACCGTTGGACCACCACGACTTCTCCTTTTGTAAGGATACAAATTCAGATAAAGTCTCATTATGCTATTAGTTGTACAAAAAATTTAAAAATTATTATTAACTTTGAATAATAAGACAAACAGAACCTGTTACATGGTTCATCGTCCTGTTTAATATAAACAAAAGTACTGAGCCAATGCAAACTCTAACTCTGTTCAGCGAATTAATATTTCATTATACATCGACGGAGGATTTAATTCAAAGTCCCAACTTTTATTAAAACGTGGAATCATCTTTAATACAATCTGCGACAGATGTTGCTTTGTCTCCGATGTCATTTCTAAATTAATATAACAGCTATTTAAAAGTAAATGATAATCATTTTTATATGGTGTTGGGTTGGCAACCACCACACCCACACGGACCGGGGTACCTAGTCTAGGCAGTGGACTATATTTAAATTGGCTGGCGGTAGATTCCCCTTGAAATATATGCCGAAAATATTTCCTTATAATCAGGATAAAAACTCACTCTCCTGATATAATAACGTCTTCTCCGCCGCCGTTGCCGTTGATGAGAGCACCGGTTTTCCAAAATGTACACACACAAAACATAAAACAGAATTCCGTGCCGCCGTGTCGATAGTGTGGTGAGCGAGTCCGAATGTAAGCGCGGGTTCCGAGCAAGTCGTTCCGAACAAGTAACCTATCATCACCGATTTTCCGCTGACAAACAAGATGTCAAAAAGAATTTTGCCTACCCCCAACCAATTTGTGCCCGGACAGGTGCACTAACTGTTGTTAAAAGTTGGTGTAACTGAGCGGTTTGTTTTTATGAAACTATATAGCTCTTAATTTTTTTCTAAAACCTGTTAGTAGTCCCCAAAATATATTAAAAAATAGAGGCCAAACGTAAGACATTTTTTTAAAGATTTTTACAGATTTTGCTTTTTCTCAAAAATCGTTGAAATTACAGATCTGATACTTTCAGGATCGTAATATTTTATTAGTAGATATTCTCTACGTACCATTTAAATATCTTTCTGGGACCGATTCACTATGCCTAGGCCCCTATGGCCATTAAAATACAAGTAACTATTGTTAACTAAGGCCGATTTATTTATTGTACGTAATAATAATTTATCATTTTTAATGGGTATTTAACGATTTCTGATATCTCTTTTCTTTTACATGATACGTAATTAAGGTTTTTACATACATTCACTTTCTACATTTTAATTAGATCAAAGATTTTTATTGGATATCTAAAGTTTTATGAAAAATAAATATCGTATTAAATTTAACACAGTCCGTAACAGATGGCGAACGGTTTTCTGCAAAATTCTATCTCAATTAAAGTTTCTGTTTAACGTTTTCAAGGGGTTGGAACAAAATTCATTTAACTTTTATTATATAATAATTATCTATGTTGGTTGTTAGTGAATTATAATTTGAAAGAAAATGAAACGTCTTCTTATTTGGACCATGTTATTTAACAAGTCGGAACTACACACGTTACACGGTTGGAGGTGATTTTTATTACAAATATCAATAATGGAATGAGTTGTTTAATTTATTATTAGAAAAAAAAAATAACTTGATAATTATTATTCATGAAAATCATTATTCTGCTGTTGATTATCCGTTATCTGTTATACGCGTCAACTTCACTCTGCTCGCAAAAACAACGAAACGGACGACAACTGTTCATTCTATTGTCTAATCCTTGTAACAAATTATACAACAGTTTATAACAACGATTGTTGTAAAATAGCGCATTAACATAATTCATTATTATACTGATACATAACATTCATCGCGATCTATATATAATAATAGATAAATATACGTTCCAGAAATATTAACTGAATATCGCATGAGCAATTGTTTCAATACTAAAATAATAAAAAAATGAATTTGTACAGGTTTTTTTTAATTAAAATAATATAATGTTAATAATAAAAGTATAAAACACTAGTCAGAATAAAATAAATAGTAACTACACTAACAATCGCTTCTTTGAGCAGTTTATTTCAAGATATTTAAAGAGAAAGAAATTGGTTTAATTAAATTTCTTTGTTTATAGTGTTTATTTTGAACGATAGATTTCCCTGTGTCTCTGAAATTATTATACAAATTTCAATAAGTTTTTAATACTGCGAGGTGTCAATAGAATAAGTGCCGCTATAATAAAAATATGTTATAGAAAAATTGGCCATATCGCGGCAATATAAATGTAACATTTTTCAACTTAAACCAGTTCTAACTTATGCGACTACACTTGTTGGGTGATTTTCTAATGATTGAATAATTAAATCTGGTATCAATATTTTAAATATAAAAAGTGCATGATAAAATACAACACATAAGAATAGAGTAGGTAGATAATGAGTTATACGTTTGTATACGTCTCGTAGGGGAGTCCGTGAACAGAAATTAATTAATGTGTCTCAGGGTGCTAATCAAGTGCTATTGTTACGTCATTTATCACTAAACATGTGTAACGTTACTGCGCTCCTTTATACAAAGATATATAACCATTCATGGAAACGTAGTATTTTATTTTTCTCTGTGACCACAGAACACGTAGACGGCCATTATTTTTATTGGCTAAAATGAGACAGCGATGCTACAATGATTGTTATTTTTTCAAAAGTAACTGTCTAATATTTTCAATAGTCTAAGATTTTGTTATTTATCTATAGTAACTAACTGGAAGTATTAATAAGATTTTTTTAATATTTGTTATTTAAGCATGCGAAATAGTTACCTTGGTGCTTATTATGTATTAACGGCACCGCAGTGTGCTCGCCGACCACTACCGCGTCCAGTTCGCACTGTATCTGTTTCGCAAGTCTAACCTTACGTAATCAAACCGAGACGGTAAAATTGAGAAAAATAAATAGTCCACCTATTAATATAAACGCAAGATATCAATCACATGGCGCAGGTATAGATTGTCTGCACTTGACCAACTTCAGTTGCGATGGCTTTAATACGTGAGTACCGTTACCTTTATGAGATTGATAAACTCCAATACGTATCGACGGATCATCATTCCAGAACATATTGTATTAGCTAAACGAGATGAAAAGGATGCAAGACGCAGAACCAATAACATTAACCTATTTGTAATATAAAGAAACGATTAATTTTGTAGTGTCTTAGTTTTATAGACGTAATCGGTAAAAATTATTAGCACAAAGAAGCTTTCCTTTCAATTTACCTTGGATATAACTGAAAACCTATTGCATGTAATATGTCCAAATTATGCATTTAAGGGATGAAATCTAAAAAAAAAGTCATTTGAATGATAGCCGTCCATTCGTTAATGGTAAACAGTGGTGGAAACTATGTGAGATTAAACTGCAGGAGCACCACTACCCCTACCGCCAAAATCAGTAATCGCGCTATTGTTTCAGTCCAAAGAGTGTGTTTGGAAACATAAAGTAACACACGAGGCATTCCAATTCAGTTCTTAGAAGTGATACCCTCAAGACTATACTCCTTTTGAGGTTGCTTGTATATAAAGAAGGCTGTAGTAACCACTTAACATCAGGTGGACGTATGTTACTACATAAGATCTGGTCAATATTTATGTCTTGTAAATTCTGACTTATATGACATATCTAGTAACAATTAACTTGGACCATGGCTATCGTTTACAAATGCTCAAATACTATGTATATATTAAAAGGTTTTTCTGTATACAGGATGGAAACAGAAAAAATAGTAATATATTAAACATTAACCGTGTTATTACGAAAAAGTTAATTACGCATTGAACTCTTACTTAAAAAAAGTTTTGATCACAAAAGAGTGTCTTGCCCTTGTTTACAGATGGGCATTATTAAAATTTAAATATTAAAAAGACATTATTAAAAAGACATGTCGTAATAAATTATGAATTTCGTGGGTATAATTAGTTTGGAAGAAATAAATAAATTTAACAATTGTTATCACCCACCTCCAGTGCCGCTGCATCACATTCAAGAGACGAGACTACAACACGACCGGAACATTGATATTAGCGCCACCACATTAGAGGGACACATTAACACTAGCGCCACCATATTAAAGATACATAAATAAAAATTATTATTATTATATAGATTTTAATAAGACGTAAATAAGAATATCATTATATAGAATGAATCATTAGTTTGATCATTATGAATAATAGTATATTCTTTGACTTCATAGTTCGGCCATGAAAGCTTAATATATAAAGCATTAAAGCTTGTATAGCTTAAATAACATTAATTTGTTCATACTTTATTATTTTTGTGTTACTTAAATTATTTTGCGGAATTATGTGTAAATAGCTTTGATTTACATAGATCGGCCTTTAAAAGGCAAGATGTCGGTGATATCTACGCATTACTATATACGAAGTATTGTAAGGCGAAGCTCTGGCCAAATAAATAGTGACAGCTCTCCTTCCCACTTCCCTTACTTCCCCTCTCCCCAAAGACAGGTTAGCAACGCACTGGCGACTCCTCTGGTGTTGCTAGTGTCTATGGACAGTGGTGATCACAAATCAGGTGATCTTGTCCGTTTGCCTCCTATGATATAAAAAATAATAATAAACCGCATGATAATCCACCCACTATTTTTTGAGTTTATTGCGAACAGATAGACAGACGAAGCGGAGGACTTTGTTTTATAACATGTAGTGATGTATATAAAAAAGTTATAGAGAGCTGCCGTGTGCGCGCATCATTCAGAAAGTATTATACTATGTTGCTTTCTTTATGTATTACTTCTTAGACATATGATCCTTATAAAATAATAGATTATCACGGTAGCTTATTTAATAGATAGACACGCTAAACCTAGGATGATTTTGGCTCTGCAATGCAGCTGCCAGGACATACCAACTGGTGCTCGGCTTGACTTGGAAAAAGCTGTCCCATCATGCTATGCATGCTATTACGATATTTTTCTTCACCGAAAGTACCGACGTAGTTGCAAAGATTCGAGGCTGCGTCCATCAACGCGGTACATCAACATATTATCAATTAATCCATCATTGCTAGAAGATGATTAGTTTGATGGTTTTGCTCTCACATGTATTTTCATGACAATTAAAAAAGCGGTCAGCTTTGTTAAGCCTACTGACGTACCTACACAAAGTGCAAAAATAGTTTGTGTACCATCGAGTTCCCTCACTCTTCCAAGCCCGCTCCCTCGATCTATGCCAAGATCGAGGCAAGCAACAATTTTCCCATCCCACCCGTTCACGATAGTGACGATAGCGATAGCGATTCCGATTCTGGCTCCGATATGGAGCAAGACCCTCCTGCTCAGCAAGATCCTCCTGCTGAGCAAGCCCCTCCTGCAGACGATGGCTTCACCACCGTCACGCACCGCAAACCGCGCAAGAAGCGCAACAACTCCTCATCAGATCCGGAAGGCAGTTTGTCCTCCAAAAAAATAGTCAATGTCGATGGCGCGAAAGTGCCAAAGATGACACCAGCGCCCTCTAGACCCGCTTCGCCTAAAACTGCGGGTTCCACATTACAACGGCTCGCGCGCGCAGCTGTTCAAAATAAATAACTCGTATAAGATGAGTAAATCGCGTATTTACGTCTATCTTCCCCTAAAAACGACCGTTCAATAATAATAATTTTTGTTATGTCTATTTTTAGATTTCGGCGCCGTGCCGTTAAGTAAATTTAAATTCGATCTTATTAAATGCGTGTTGCGCCCGCGCTTTTGTAATCTATCCTTTTTAGCTCCCGCACACATCGCGGGTGTCTGTAATATCTCGAGCCTAGGTCGTCTCTGCGTGGAGCCCTCGTGATATTATTATCGCGACACAGTGACTCACCTACATCGCTTGAACACACATATGAGATTATCTCTCTCACACACGTGCACATATATACACATGGTGGGAGGGTTTTGTTTTTTTTTTCCCTCATCGAACTGAATCGAATAGTTTTAGTTCGTTTCAATCCGGTATACGCGTATTCATTTGTGAATCATGCAATTTCGATTGTATGGTTCACAAATTTATATATGTATGAATAGCTTAGAATAGTTAGCTAGGACAGACGCGTCTTTTTCCAGGTAACAGCCCAAGCCGAGGTGTGCGTGCACCCTTGTGTATGTTACCTAAAACCCAAATCGGTTGTGTGCCTTAAGCGCCAACCTTAGTAGGGTGTAAAGTTTGTTGTGAAAATTTCCTTTGTGTAAAATCGTGTAAAGTTCAACTGTGATAATTTCCTTTGGAGAAACTCGTGTAAAGATCAACTATGATAATTTCCTTTGGAGAAACTGGTGTAAAGTTTGTTCTGAAAATTTCCTTTGTGTAAAATCGTGTAAAGTTCAACTGTGATAATTTCCTTTGGAGAAACTAGTGTAAAGTTCAACTGTGACAATTTCCTTTGGAGAAACTCGTGTAAAGACCAACTGTGATAATTTCCTAACGAATGCTATTCAGAGTTGCTTGCATAAACAACTTAAATCAAATGTTTAGCTAGAGAACGCTTGTGTTATAAAGTATTTTAAACATGCCTTTACCTAGATTTAACCTTTCAAGCACTGATTAGTAAAGCTCGTGTTCATTTGTGTTTTTGTAATAAGACCGTAAATATATATTATAAGTGTAGAAACTACAAAACCATTGTCGAATTAATATGGTGCCCAGTGGAGATGAACTTGTTTTTTGTCCATAACCGTTGGCCTATATTTATAATTTATGCTAATTGATAGCTAATTGCTAATTGATTTTTAAAGTTAATAATTTTACCTTAAAAATAATTCATCAATACTCTATGTCCTGAACAAAATCAATCAAATAACTAAAAAATAAATTTACCAAAGATTGTGATTTTATACTTTTGCTCTGACACAAAATTATTATTCCTAATTTGTCTTTTTTGCCTTCCAGAACTTCAATAACCTTTTTTAATACATGATTTATGATAGGACAGCGTCTGCCTAAGGGATTCACCAGTATTCTAGACATATTGTATAATAAATCATTTGTTAACACTAAAAATATCCATACTGTATCGTTACATATTATATATTACACACTACTATATTGTTAACGTATTGTTATTGTTGTATTGTCTACGGTTTGGGTGCCGAGCGCATGTGATGGACATCGTTTGATAAATTAGGATCCAAGATTAATGTTAGTTTATGACTTTATGTTATAACTAGCTATAACCTCAACTCCACTCGTATTTATTACACATTAATTACTTATCTTAATCTCATAATTTTATTTATTATATTCCGTGACATGCCAAATCAGATTTGAAATTTGTAGTAGATAGAAACATATACAATCTATACTAATATTATAAAGAGGTAGAGTTTGTGAGTTTGTGACGTTGTAAGGGGTAATCTCAGGAACTACTAGTTCGATTTGGAAAATTCGTTCAGCGTTATATAGATCATTTACCAGAGAAGGTTATAGGCTATATATCATCACGCTAAGACTCATAGGAGCGAAGCAGCAATGAAGAACGTTGCAAAATCGGGGTATTTTTTTTCTTTTCAGAGCTTCGTTTTAGCGCAAAATAACCATTCCACGCTTACGTATTACCGCCCAACGAAGTGGGCACGGGTCGGCTAGTACTATATAAACATATAGAGTGGACCTAAACTTTATACGTAGATGCTAGGAATTTGGGTTGACGTCGACTTGAAACATATTATTAGGTTGTGTAATACCTATATACTAATATTTTTTTATTTGCTCAATTAATAGGTAAAAGGTATTGTCAGATTAATTATATACTAGTGGGCGCCCAGTGGTCGAGATTCGACCATAGTTCATTGATTTTTTTAAAGTTTGAACCCTATTAGGGTGCTTTTGTCAAAGGGTATATATACTTCTATAATCAAAGGTTTTCATCATGGCTTCACAGTTATTTGCCACTCTTTTTTTTTAAATTATATAAACATTTTAAAAAATCTATGCCTTTCTCATCTAATTGTCATTTACAGTTCAAATTAATTAACAATTTGAAACTAAAAACAGGCTGTTATATAAGGTGGTAAGGATCTCAAATTCTAAGTAAATATACCTTAACAAAAATAAAGACATTGATCGCAACTCATGACACAATTTTCAATTAATTTTACACGACACCAAGGGTGGATGGTATTTCTGTGTGATATTGAATTAAATGCAGTCTGTACATTATGAGGAATAGTGATATACTGGGTATCATCGTTTGGAAAAGTAATGGATATTGGATACAGAATAGAATCAAATGACGAATCCAAAACAAAGATGTTTTTAATACTACTACTAAATCATTTAAAGTGAGTTCACGATAAAAAAAATACTATACAGTGACTTTGGTAATATTGCTTTACTTATGAGAACATGAAGCAAAGTGACATGAAGTGAAAGCAGTCCTGTTACCTAAAAATTTTGACATTCAATAAGATCAAAGAGAATAATGATTATTTCAGTGGTTCCATAGATTTATTAAAGTTAAACTATTTATCAATTAATTATTAATGTATATTATGAGTTTACATAATAAAATTAACTTACAATTTGACCAGTTGATGATCAAAGGGTATGAAAGGCATGCAACGTAAGTCATGTTAAAAATATTAAAGAGGTAATTGGAACGTAGGTAAGAGTAAAAGGAAGGATGTCACAACGTCTTTTTCATTTACATGGGTGTATATGTTGTATAAAATTCAAGCAGTAGTGTGAGTAATGTATATTTTAATTAAATTAATATGCTTGTAATGCATTTTATATAAAAGAAATAGCTTTGTGCACTTCTCCTCCATATAAACTTTAACTATGCTAAATCTCAATTTCATCCGCATCCGCAATTTGCTTAAAAAGGGGTACAAAGTTTTGGCTTCACGTATTAATATATAAGATAAGACTTCAATGGTTTCATAAATTTATTAAATAATATACATTTAATTAACTATATTTATTGATTATGATTATTTACTATTATATATTAATTATTTATGTTATAATATATGATATGGAGTTAAATATTATTATATATTTTAAAAATGATATTATTGTAAAATTAACTTTGAAGTTAAATTCAAAGAGCATGTAAGGTATGATAAATATTATAATAATAGTTGTATGTTATAATATCATTGTTGAATGTAGAATGAAAAAGTGTAATTGGAACGTAAGAGTAAAAAAATACATACAATCGAACATAGCAACCTCCTTCACAACCTTTTTTGAAGTCCTTTATTGACGAATGTCAAAATGTCTTTTTTATTTACATGTGTGTATATGTTGTGTAAAATTGAAGCAGTAGTGTGCTTAATGCATATTTTAATTAATTTAATATGCTTGTAATGCATTTTATATAAAAGAAATAGCTTTATGCACTTCTCCTTCATATAAATATTAACTATGCTAAATTTCAAGTTCATGCGTTCGCGCAATTCACTTAAAAAGGGGTACAAAGTTTTGGCTTCATTATTTCTTTTTTTAAATATTATTGGAGGCAAACGAACAGACGGATCACCCGATGGTAAGTGATCATCGCCGTCCATAGACACTAGCAACACCGGGGTAGTTACAAGTGCGTTGTCGGCCTTTTAAAAAAGTGTACGCTCCTTTCTTGAAGGTTTGCAATTCATAATTGTTTGGAAATACCGCAGCTGGGGGTCGATTCCACAAGGTCGAAGTACGAGGCAGAAACGACCTTGAAAACCTCCCCATGGAAGACCTCCACTCATCCGGGTGGTGTGGATGAGATTTTAGTTTTAGGCGGGTAGTACGATGGTGGAATGTAGCGGCAGGTATAAGTCCAAACAACTCCTCTGAACATTCACCGTGGTAAATGCGATAAAGAACGCAAAGAGACACGATGTCCCAACGCAGTGCCAATGAGTCGAGGCGCTCTACGCTCGATGTATTAATACGAGTACGTATTAATATATATGATAAATTAGTCATGGTACAAGTACATGGTCAGTCACGTATGTTTATATGTAATTCTAATACTGTATCTATATAAATACTACAGTAGAACCTCGTTAAGTCGAACCTTGATAAGTTGAGAACCTCCAAATTTTGAAAAAATGTTTCGTACCTTTCCCTTCAAACACCAAAACCTCCATTACTCGAAATCTCAACCCTCTATTAGTCTAAATAATCAGTGAATCCCTCCAAGTCATTTTGGTATATTTTTTCCCTCCACAACTCGAAAAATTAAATTGATCTCTGTATCTCGAGCATAGCAAGGACTTTGTTACGAGCGATGACAGAGTTATGACTGCAGGGATATTCTTTGATGACGTAATCATCGATACAGTAGCTCAGAAAACCGATACTAATGATTTAGATGAGATAGAAGATTCGAAATACTACATGCTTTCCATGGACTTCATCAAAGAGGCAAGAACCGCATTGGATACTTTACGGTTTTTTATAGAGAAAACCAGCAACTCTGAAAAACAAGAATTTTCTGCTCTTTATATCTTAGACAATTCTATAGCAGATAGAAAACAACAGATTTATCTAAAGCAAAGAAAAAATTCTGACTTTCTAAATGCCTTATTTTTTTATTTTAAGAATGTTTTGAAATAATGTTGATTTATAATAAATAAAAATATGTGTGTCATCTCTGCAACTTGAATTTTTATTTATTTTACCTCTCTAACTCAAAATATGTAAGAATTAATCTCAACCTCTTTATTTCGAATCAAAATCCGTCTAAGTCGAAAACTCTATAACTCGAATTTTTCGGTGTCTCCCTTCGTGTTCGACTTATAGAGGTTCTACTATATTACATAAATGGTTTTCGTATATCAGAGTCAGTTTGAACATAGCATCAGTGACAGTGAAGTTGAAGAGTAATAGGTTGGCCTGGTACGTGTGTATTATGAGAAAAGATGAAAGTCATGTAACTATAAAACTCTGAATATGAAGTTGGGCAGATATAGAAGTAATTTGAGAGGGGATAGTGGAAGAGGAAAACATGTTTTACTGACCCTACTTGGTCAGGTCAGGTGAGATAAGGGTAAGAAGACGATGAGTCCTCGAACGTTTTTGGGTTTTGATTTTAGGTAATAATTTATTAGAAAATTGATGATAACTTCTGCCCCACAGAAATTTAAATGAAGAAATCGCACCTAGTTTGAAAGTTGCTGTCAAGTTTATATTTCCCTTTAAGATATAATACACAAAGGAATGTCGGTTAGACATCACTCCGTAGGTGGGGTAATTAGTTATTTAAGTTCTACCAGCACTTTACCGAAGTTTGGAAACTAAATGCACGGCCAATTTAACGTGTACTATTGATCTTTACTCCAATAACAATAGGGTAGGTTTTCGTGGACCTTATATAATGTTGGACAGAGTTATGAAAGAACTTAAGTAGATAAAAATTAAATAAGAAAAAAATATATTTTATCGAAAACTAAACTTAGTATAGAATGTGAAGTTTTGTAATGTAGAAAATTGTGAAATTAATATTTTTTTATGTGAAAAATAATTGTCAGTTGCTTTCATGATCATTGGTGTAATGGATTGACTAAAGTTATATGGAGACTTCTCTGAAATGTTAATTTTAATTGAGTCTTAATTAATTTTTAGCTAAAATTCCGTGTAACATTGAGAAATATCGAGCTTAATTTAGATGCAATGTTTTCAACGGACCCACTGGTGCTGAGGGAATAGCGATACATTCAATTCCAGTTAAGGACGAACTTATATGGGACAATGGACTGTACCCCTGTCGAACACTTTATTTTGACCTGACTGTTCGATATTGGCTTAACGAGTCTTTACAGCTTCACCGGGGATTTAGGGGAGCGCTTAAGCACTCAGATGTATAGCAACTAACTCAAGGGTACACAGGCGCGCCTCGGCTAGGGCATTGTCTTGTCTTGCATACATTATCGCATATGGAAAGAGCTAAACTGTTAATGCAAGCTAAGCTAATAACACATGTATGCGTTGACAAGATACATGTTCGTACCTTAACAAGTCCCCCACGAGCACGCATCTGTACCCGGATTCTAACAACTTATCTAGGGTTTTAAGAGATTACACTGGCACAAATCGCTAACAGGGTGTTCACAATACGTAGTCTAGATAGAATTTAGTCTGGTAAAACTACACCATCCACCACTAGGTTGAAGGAACTCTTTTTTTTCGGTAAAGTTTATTGCTAAGCTTCTAAATTCTGAGGTCTATAATAAGAAATCTCATGTAAATGTAAGTTAAAGTTATTAGTCAAATAAAGCAAACCTGTCTATATTTATACATATTATCTGTCTGCCTGTTCGCGATAAACTCAAAAACTACTGAACGTATTTTCATGCGGTTTTCATCAATAGATAAAGTGATTCATAAGGATAGTTATATAATTTGTCAAGATTTTTTTATTATCAGGGCGGAACTACGATAAAAATGAATTATTGACATTATGTACGCGAATAGCAGGTCAAAAAAATCTCCATATAAAGAGTGAGTGAAACAGGAGACAGTAAGGAAATCTTCAAAAAGATTGATAGAATTGACAGACTGACGTTGGGTTGGCATTATATTAAATTAAGTGATCGTACTGTAAAGGGAAGATTTGTTATAATTTTCTTTATTAATTAAACAAGTAAAGGTAGATTCCTATAAATCATTTTTTATTTCAATAGCCTATAAGGCTTTTCAGAACTAAGACAATACATGCCGAAATAATAGAACTTCTGAAAGAGTTAAACTAAATAGTGTTTAACAAGACTTTTCCTTATTAAGAAATAATATGAAAATTACAAACTAAGCTTAAAAGCTGACGGTGTGTACTTATACCCTATTCATCACACTGACACATGAGCGAATTACGACGTGTGTTCTACATAAAAGTCGAAACGTTGGAAAATAAACCTTAACACATTGTTATAAGGTCTGCAGAAACCTTTTGTAATACGGAACCCGTAAACGTATGGATTAACGCAAAATGGCTGAAGCAGTGCTCGTCCGAATGGAAATATTAGATTATTCACGAATCAATAAGGGGCTGTTCGTTGGTTTACTGAGTTTCAGCATGGATTAACACCCTGAAGCCGCATTATTTATAGCCTTTGCGCGATGTAAATCTACACAAAGCTAAAGTAAAGGAGCAAGTATATTAATTATAATCATAATAGACTTTATTATAGACAGAGAACTTAGCGAGAATGAAATAATTTATTGACATGTCTCTAGTTACAGACATTATTGCAAAACTACTGAATAGATTTTACTAGCACTTAGCTAAGGAATCTCATATTTAACGGCAATAATGAAAGTGTTTCCAACATTTCCAGAATAACAAAACAGTGTTGAAAAGGGTTACGTAGCTATAATATATTTCAAATTACTGCAGCCAGCGAGATCTTTTAAATCAAATACAACACTAAAGGTATAATCTTGTTCCTTATAACCCTTGCGCTATAAGACTTCTTTTAAGAGTAACGAATTTCTAAGAGGACCATAAGAACCCCAGAGGTTCACTTGGGCATTTTATTCGCAATCTTTTGGAATATGTAATTTTTTTTGTTTTAGACACAGATAATGTAAATATATTTACTCAGATAGATATCCAATAAGTGTTCCCAATATTTGACTCCTGTTGATCATTCTGACCTTCCCATCCTCGAGGTAGCAATTTGCACTAACATCTGCTCTAGAAAGGTTTAGATAATTTATTAGGTAACTTTTTTTAAGTTTACAAACAGTTTTAGAACAACAGAAAAGGTAAATCCAAAAGAGATTGTATATTAAAAAGGTTATATTATCTATTTATGGATTACTAGGTTTTGCTCACGGTTTCGTTCAATTTAATATAGATTTTGTCAAACAAATCGCGATTGTTTCGTGATATCAGATTTTAAAGATCAGACCGTTTAAAAGATATCTTTCTAACTCTCGGATATAGTCCTTTTTTCCTAATGAAAAATCCTTTTCTGTAAACCGACAACATGTATACAAAATTTCACGATAATCGACATTTTTCTTTTTTTTTATATCACAGGAGGCAAACGAACCGGTGGGTCACCTGATGTTAAGTGATCACCATCGTCCATAGACACCAGCAACACCAGAAGAGTCGCAAGTGCGTTGCCAACCTTTGTTGGTTTGGAAGGAGGGTGGGATGAGCGGTAAGGGGAGGAGGAAGGGAGAGGGGCGAGGTGGGCGGTAACTTAGGAGTCAAGACGTGAAAGCGTAATATACAAACAAATGAACTCATATTCACATTTATAATGACATGCAGTTAAGATACAGAAGAAACAAAAGAAGGCGATACACTATTTAAAAACATATATTCTATTTTTCGCGCGATACAGTGACACAAAATCTTACATCACTGCGACAACATTACACATATCACCTCCACACACGTGCACGCATACACGCTTACACATGCAGGTGGAAGAGTTTTATTTTTTCCCCTTATCAAACTGAAATAGTTTAGAATATTATCCGATACGAAATATATATAAGGGTTGTTGAGGTATGTATGCTTAGTACACATATATGTTTCAACAACTCATATATGTATGAATTACTTATATAATATATAATTCGCTTAGGTTAGCTTACATAGGTCGCGAATTGCATGTATCAGGCAACAGCCAAAGCCGAGGTGTGCCGCGCACCCTTGAGCTAGTTGTCAAAATGAAATCGGCTGAGTGCCTTAAGCGCTCGCCTTAGTAGTCCGGTGAAGCTGTTAAGACCTTGCTTGGTCAATAGCGTAGTCAGTTCGAAAAAAAATATATATACATATATTCTATTTTATTTATATACTCCTAAATCTTGTTAAGGTACTTAAACTGCATGCAAACACTTGACTATTTGGAAATTTACTTACGATTAGTTCAGAACAGTTAGTACCTAGTAAGTGCCCACTTCATATTCTTGATAAACCTTTGAAGGAGTGGAAGAGTCAATGACAAATACAATAAACTAGCGCACTTCTCATTTGTAACCATTGAAATTATTATTGATACTAGAATAGCAAGTCAGAACAAAAATCATGCGTCCCTGCTTCTTCTTAAGGAGTATCGTTTATCTTATTTTTATTCTTATTATATATTCTTCTTCTATTCTATAGTTCTTATTATATATAATAACTAGGGCTCACTCAATAGTTGAAATTCGACCATAATTCATTATTTCTTTTATGATCACATTATTGGGTTTATTTCGTCACAGATAAATCTATAATTTCATTGTATAAGTACACAATCTTTTAAATTTCTATTTAATAGATACTTCAGATAAGAGTGTGTACAAATAAATACACTAACTTTCGATTTATTTTAAACATACAAATGTTTCAAGAATATATACATATAGCTTTTTTAAATACTATTTTTGGCAACCAATCTTCTACATTATTACTGCCATTGTCGGGCAGTTAGTAATATTACAAGTGTCTTGTGATCATTTTAATGTTCTATGGAGATGGTGGTTCACTTGTTAGAACTTTCCAGAGAGTTTTTGTGGCATCTCAGAATTCATGCTTGGTATTACTTCCTATCAACTTTACTTTTGCACAATAACCGAAGTATATAACGTAAACTACCACCAATATTACAAGATGCATAGTTAAGTGACACAACATTATGATTAAAATATAAACTCCACTACATGACAGACTAAGATCCCGCCTAAAACTCTGACATGTAACCTCTTTAGTAAATTGTATTTACTACATATATTACAATATAATATACAACTTACTAAAGAGTACAATTTACTAAAGAAGTTATATGAAAGACTTTTTAGCGGGATTTTAATATGTCATGCAGTGGATTTTATATGTTATTCCTGTTATATTTCTATACTCATTTTACAAATGAACTTTAACTATGTCAAAACACAAAGACCTCCGTACGTGTAACGTGCTTAAAAAGGGGTACAAAGACCTTTATTCGCGTACATACAATAAAACGTCGCGTCAGTATGTTGATCTTCAAAGCAAACGTGATGAAATTAGAGTTCTAGAAGTTTCGACCTACAAAATATTCTTGAAAAGGCTTCTGTTGGTGATTGTTAAGGTATACTTAAAAAGGAAAATTACCTTCTAGAAGATACGTATGATATACATATGATCGGTATTTTTCTAGAAGTCACTAACTCATTTATTCTTTCTTCGTGTAATAAAAACTATTAATTAAAAATTGTCGCGCTATGTAAATAACTGAATTAAATATAGATATGAGGTAAAGAGGTCAATGATAAGACCGGTCATGCTTTTTTTTTCGAACTGACTACGCTATTGACCAAGCAAGGTCTTAACAGCTTCACCGGACTACACCGGTCGTGCTGTATGCATCTGAGTGCTGGGCTACGAAAGAGACGGATGAGAGATAATTACATGTGGCAGAGATGCGAATGTTAAGGTGGATGTGTCGTGTGACTAGAATGGATAAAATTAAGAATGAGTACATCAGAGGAAGTTTTAAAATAGCACCAGTGACAAAGAAGTTGAGGAGTAATAGGTTAGCATGGTATGGGCATGTCATGAGGAGAGATGAAAACAATGTAACTAGAAAAGTGTTGAGTATGATGGTGGACGGATATACGAGTAGAGGAAGACCGAAAAAGGTATGGGATGGACTTTGTGATAAATGATATGTGCGTAAAAGGTGTGAATACTGAGATGACATTTGACAGGAGAGAGTGGAAAAAGAAAACATGTTGTGCCGACCCTACTTAGGTGGGATAAGGGTAATAATAATGGTAAAAATAATGGTGATGAGGTAGAGAGGTCAAATAAATTTTGTTTCCGATCATAGCGGAAAAATAGGTAATGTAATATATTGTAGAGATATTATGTACCTCGACAAGGCTCGTGCCTTGAATAATATAGGCATTGAGACTTGATGAAAAGGGAACAAATATTTTTTTCGATTTGTGAAATCTTTCGACCTTAAATTACATACGTACAGTTAATTGCAAAATAATTATTATTTAATTCCAAGGTCACTTTTGAGACAAATCTGTGGTTTCAATATAATTCAATTGAAATGTGTTTCCTTGTAATTGTTTCGAAAGCTTAATCTAGCTAATCTGAACATTAATATCAATGTTCACAGATTGTAAGGGCATCGAGTACATTCCTAGTACATTACGTGCATGAGTACCGACCGATATAACGGACTCTCATAAATTAATTGCTAAAGATAACTACTGCATAAATTATATTGTTTTTTAAAGTGGATTATTCTCTTTCATAACCATGATAACAACTATGTCTATTTCAGTGATAAAAGTATTTATAAGCATAAATGATATTTTAAGTTGTTATATTTAAATTTCAGGACTAACCTTTGAACTTGGCACCCATTTAGATTCCACTTCTTTTGTCGTTGAAGTCAACAACCAAGGCATATATCATAATAATGAACTTGGCTCTTATTTCACATTTATGTTATTGCTGGGATATCATTACTTTCTGTCCAGCAATTATTAGTACTTGCTTATTCATAATAGAATTAATACCAAATAGTTTTTGTTAATCTCCAATACTAAATCCCAGTTAATAATGAAATAAATACGAAAGTCGACCTATAATATTTACATAAGTTTGAACCATACTTTTTCATTGAACTATGCTGTTAGCTATAAATACTAAAACTGAAATGGTTGGAATAAAAAATAAATTAAGGGTGGTATTCCACTAGTTATATATTCACGTGTAGACCTTAAAATTTACATAAAGACCGACTGTCATTAATTTTGATTGGTTCTCTTACATTACAGGCGCTATAAGTAAGTATTCCTAATAAAATTAATTAATTAAAAAAATACTAGTTTCTTAATTGAACTACCTAGGTCAATTGGAACTGGGTTAGAATTTAGGTCTATAGGTCAGTCAGTGATAAAAATGACGATTTTTTGATGTTAATATTTAAATAACAGTTTGATGTGTGTTTAAAAAATTTGGAGCACATATGTATCTCGCAAGTCTCAATACATTAGTTGAATTTGACATGTTGATAAGAAATAGTTTTTGAGATATGAGAGGCTGTAAAGTGGCTCCAAATGGTTCGTGTAATATTTATTATACAACGCAGCGCGCGCTCGCTATTCTGTTAGCTTTAATTTGCTAGACACGATATCGCGTGTCTATATGTGCAAAAGGAAGAGGGAACAATAAAAAAATAAAGGCCATGTATTCGACAATTATCGCACTCCAGGTACTACTGAAACATATATCTCTACGATCATATTACTAGCCCTCCGTTTCTTATAAAGATAAGACCGTGTACAATTAAAGCTAGTTGAGATGTCCTGAATTGTCACTCGAAACCTATTTACAATGCTAATGAATTTCTATCGATGTATGGATTCAGAATTTCACTAGATGCCTACTTTAGTACTGCAAAATTGATCAAGAAGTAACAGAAAATGGCTTTGATTTCTAATAATCATCATTACTCAACCAAAAAGATTATTACAATGTCGACTTTGAAAACAAGTAAATGCTAAGTACTTACTCATTTAGCCCAATCTGATATGATTACTTCCTTTTCTTTAGGTAATTATTTTTCGTTAAACACTTTCTTTTCGTTCTACTAAAAATAAATTACCGATCTTTGGAGCAAACCACCAAAGCACGCTGAAGAAATAGCAACTAACGCGAGGGTCCCAATATAGTTGGGTCTCGGCCGGGGATATTGCATACATTCACAAGCTAAACCAATCATGCGAGCTTAAATGTGTAAACATTGGTGTAACAGCCTTGACATACCGCACGAACGCGTACATATATTTTGAATCTAACAAGTTTACTAACTTAAAAAAATGACCCTTACACACTCTATGTACCTAAAGCGCACAACAACCCAATCACTCAAATATAAGACAGAATATTGCGCCAAGTTACTAGTCTAGAAATACTATAGAATTCATTAATTTCTGTCGTAAATATCAGTTGATCAAAGAATTTGTTCTATTTAATTAAATTAATAAATACTTTCGTCTTTATACCAATGACTTTGGTCATAAATTTAACGATTCAGTTCCTAAAATTAAATTTCAAAACTAATGTAAATTTAATATCAAAATAAAGAGGTATTATTAACGTCCATTACGATATTCACATTTTCATTGATTTATTTTAAATTAGTAAAAACTCTCGACTAGTGTAACAAATCTGTATTTAGTAAAATAATACCGGAATATTATCGGAATACTGGATTAACTAAAATACCGGTATCCTGATAGGAATTAAAGTCAGTTTTTTTTAACCAGTTAAATTTTATTGATTTTATATCTACTGTTATTTGAATTACCAACACAAATTATTTACCGTCCCATATCCATACCACCTCTCTTTGTCTGTGCGATAACAAAAGGCATATAGTCTATTAAAAGAAGGTCTGGCCCTTAATGTTGCGATAGAAAAATAAAACGAATAGATTGATCCATAGATATTCACTTTGAATATTTTACTACAATCTTTGGGTAAATTTAAACAAATCACAACCGAGAAGATTAACAAAAAAGACTACCTTTTTCAAATACAGTAGAACCTCGATAAAGTAAAAACCTCTATAACTTCAAAAAATAATCTCTTCCCTTAAAACCTCTCTTACTTAAAATACGCAACCTCTATAACTTAAACTAATAATTTCAGTATTAGCCTTACTTAAAGACATGTTTCGATGAGGTCAGTAACATAAACTCTCTGCCAATGAGTCATTTTGAAAGAATGTATAAAACAAAAAGTTTCTCTAAATTTATTGGCTGCATGTATTTACAAGTTATATTGTTAACACAAACAATAAGTATACAATCACCTATTGTTTCCTTGGAATCCCTAAAAGCTGTATTTGCGGTGCTTAGGTCAGCGGCTTACTTGGATGATTAACCGTTGATCACTGTCGAGGAAACTGTGCTGTGTGATAAAAGTTATCTAAGTAAAATGAGTTCACAACGAAAATTAACAACACTACTAACATACGGTGTGTAAGGGATGTCGAATAACATCATAAGACTTGAGAAACCCAAGTCAACCTCACCTGCACGTGGTGAACCCTGCTGAATAACGAACGAGGTAATGGCGAAAGCGGGGTGGTAGGGTTTTACAGCCTGACTGGGTCGCAACCACCATGTATATGGGGAAAAAGCCCGTCGTAGTGATTCGCTTCTGCGGATCGCATTTCGGGATCGGGATCAGCCATATCCAGCTTTCCGCAGGCCGGCATGACAGCGGCGACCGGTGATGGATAGTGTGTCTCTCGGTAGTCACCATTGTTTTGGATTGTACTGTGCTCACTATCAGACATACCGCAGTAATTTCGCCGTGCTACAATTAAAAAAAACATTTTGCTAGATACATTATGCTTATTACAATCACATTTAAAAAATATGCAGTAAATGTTATTATAATGAACTAGTTGGTACCCGCGACCTAGTTTATGTGAAAATGCTTTTGATTTTTCATGGGAATTTATCACCTATTAAAAGTAGATTGTATTTTAGGTTTTCTGATTAGTGTTTTATAGTTCCTGCTCAGCTCCAAAAAGGAGAGGGTTATATATATGGCCTAAATCTTGTCTCAGATTTGTTGTATATAAGTATATGTCGGCGCGCGAGCGTTCTTCAGATAACTCTCATCAGAATCCATCACAAAAACGACTCTACTAGTCAGAATTACAATATATTTCCTTCTCCATAACGTCACCTTACAATAATCGTACAAATAATGTTTTTCTTAACTTAATTTATTATCGCCCGTTTGTAACTCACACCGGCTCCGCCAAATCTTATTTTTCAATAATAACATATTTTCTTTATTACAAACATAATTAATATCAACGGTTTACAAAACAATATAAAATAAATAACAATATTGCAATTATTTTAAATCTGCATTAAAAGTTGAAATATATCGTAATTAGCTTATTTAGAAATAATTATAATAAAAAATACACCGGAAATGTCGCATTTTATACATTTGTGGCAAAAATAAATCATTTTAAAATTCTTAAAACAATATTAAATTACATTTAAACATAACCAAAACTTTTATTCAGTCTAATTAATTTAATCCGTTACTTATCATAGTAATATGTTCGTACTTTTCTATATTTTATTTACTTTATCACAGAGTTGCTGATAATATTTCCTGTGTTATTTAAGATTCGTATTAGCCGATAGATGACACTACAGATAATAAAGCTTTGATTTAATTTGTTACTTACATTGACACCAGATGGCTGTATAGTCGCGCGCCCATATATACTTACTACAGTAATAAATTTACGTTGTAACAGACAATTTCTGATTACATTCATATACATAAATCTCTTGTTGTTAATAACAAAAATGTTTTCTTTAATTACTTAATAAAAAAACAACGTTTTCTATCTTTCAAAAAAAACGTATACCGGTACAGCTTTTTAACATAGCCAATACCGGTATTGTCGTTTGCGCCCGGTATTGTAATCCCTAGCCTCAGTTGAGTAACTTCAAATTAAGCAATTTATAAGTAAGAAAAAAATTATAAGTAAAAATACTTTTTACTTATAAATTCCTTGCTTCAAATAAATAAATTGACGTTTAGTAATGTCCCCATTATTAATTTTAATCGCACTTAATCAATCTTCTTCTATACATATTATTAAGAATATAAGTCTAACATGTCTGTACTACTGCGATATACGTGAAAAAAAATGTTGCAGGTGTCTAGGAATAAGTTAATCACTGCTAAAGTACTGGATTCACAATAAACCATCAGCAAGAAAAGTAAAGCATATCCTCGGGGGAGTAGCTTAGTGTTTATTTCATTAAAATCGATCCACTCTATCAAAAGTTATTGTAATTTTAATGACGACGCGGCGTAAGTACGAGAGAACAGTAGACAAGTAAATGGACTTAATACATTCAGATGACTATTAATAACTGTTTTTTGCATAAGCTTCCACGCAGACGAAGTAGACGGATATAATTAGCAAATATAATAACACAAATATTTAGTTACATATTTAATCGAGCCAGCGTTTTATGAGATGTAAGTTTTTTTTTATCAAGCCGAACATTCTGGAAACTTGTTTGTCAAGAATATTATGGTCGCGTCTAATTTTTCCGTCAGTATTCACATACCAACCGCGTAGTGCAGTTAGTGCAAACAGTGTTCCTTATAATTGTAAGCACACATTTATAATTTTTTAGTAAGCTTATTTTCAATACAAAATCTTTTTTATATGCATATAGCATAAATTAACAAGAACAATTTCTAATTTACAGCCTTTTGAACCTAAAATGTCATGATTATACGTATCATATTGTCTTTTTTTAAGATTATAACGCATTGATATATAATGTACCATGTTTGCAATAAAATAACTATTTTTCTATTAACTTCAATTGCATTGCCACAAGACGTATAGTATAAATATACAGCGATTAGACACAACTTATTTTTAAATATACGTTAAGTTTTGAGTAGTGTTTCGTGTACTTAGAACGTTTGTGCACTGATAGAGTTTTTAGAGTTTAGTCTGTGACATGTATAGTGTACACAGTGTACGTGGACGTATACACAGGTATCGGGTGATCTTACTATAACCTAAATAAATATATTCTACTCAAAACAAGTTATTTTCATACACGTATGTGTAAGTGACGACGGAATAAAGATTATTTAAATCGATTGAATAATATAAGTCTTATATTTTGGGGGCAAACAGGGGGTATCTCTATTCTCACAGATGATCTGATCTCTCGTATAATATTAATTTGAACAAATACACAACGGATCCAATTAGTTAGTATCATTGTGGTCGTAACCATGGCAACATAACCACACCTATAAAGGTTTCCAGTCAATTAATAGTTTGGCAAATTTCACATATAACAGTAAAGCGCCCTAATTAACCGCTACTAATCAAAACATCGAGATAATATAATCGCTTACGGGATAGCAATTCGCTGTATGCCTACTTACAGTACCCGGTTTTTGATTAGACACTTCGGGAAGTAGAGCAGGATAGTCGGTTAAATTTAGTTTCGTATATCTTTGTCTAACGCAATAATCGCGCTGTGCGATAGAGATAACGCTTTACAAAACTGAAACAAGAACCGATCTTAGACATCTCACTCTCCCTATCGACGTACTATATCAAATGCCGGGTACTTTATCTATATACGTAAGCCGTAGATACGAAAAGGTTACATCAAAACAATTCCTCTATATATTTCCAACTGGTGGTTCAACGTTTGTTGAATCGCTAAATAGCATTAAAATTCTTTTAAAAATGTTGTACCTACTAATGGAATTTTGACTTACTCAAATACTATATACATAACTAGTCTCTGCCCGTGACTTCGTTCGCGTGGAATAGTTACTTTGGGCTAACGCTAACACGCAGCGGAAGCTCTCAAGAGCTTCATTGGTGCTCCGCTCCTATTGGTCTTAGTGTGATGATATGTTATAGTATATAACTTTCCTCGATAAATGAGCTATATAACACTGAATTTTTTTTTCAAATCGGACCAGTAATTCCTGATGTTACCCACTACAAGGTAACAAACTCACAACGTCATAAACTCACAAACTTTACCTCTTTACAATATTAGTATAGACTAACGTATGAATAAGCTTAAGAAAACAAAAGATATCTTGAAATTGTTGACATTTTAAATTTACACGTTATTTTTGAAGTTATACGTCTTTGGGCACATTAGGGAAAAATTATGAGAGTAAATTTTTACGATGCGCGCGCACACCGTCACGAAAAACCGACACCCTGAAGTTAGCTATAGTCAACATTTTGTTTCTTTGTATTTGTTGTTTGTATTTCTTTTTATTAAAACTTTCAATGTATTAAATACCTTTTGTCTATTGTTAGTGTCGTTTTTTCTACAAACGTAGAATAAGGCGATAGATAAAGTTATTGAAAAGATTTTTATCTTGTTACGCCAAAGAAGTATAACTTCTAACGCGTGTACATAAGTACACACACACACTTTTTTCAAGCAGTAAGAGCTATTTCCTTAATTAAGATAATACATACCTATTATGTTAAATCTGAGTTACAATAATTAAACTAATTTTAACTGACATTTGTTTACAAAGTTTATGCGTACCTCATCTAATTTATTTGCTATTTTCGTGCAAAATAAGAGTAGAAGACTATTACGTAAACATACATCTTGGTATATCTATCTTGCTTACTCTTTATTAGACTTATGTGAGTAGGAATAGTGACACCGATTAGTCTTCATTACAACGTCCGCAATTCAGCCAAGTGAACAATATTGTGACTGACTTTTCGTTCCAAACTGCTTTGTTGATTAAAATTGAATATATTAATTAACTCGCACCTAAGTACTCTTTAATAAATATTTTTATGCATATCGGTAAATCAAATACCATACCTGTCGAAAGAAATCAATTAGTAAAAAAAAATTAAACAGACTCACTATCACTAAATTACACTATGGCCGCACCTATAACTTTAATGCTGTGATTGCCATAGGTATTCCATATCTTTCATATTCTTTGCAATGTCCAGAATACAACTGTATTAGGACAACCTGTGGCGTCTTTATATACCTCATAAAACGAAGGTTTGAAATATCTTGAGGACTGACGTCATTTCAGAGATTCCAGAAGTAGTTTTACAAGAAATTGTATTCTAAGCAATTAGATCGCAATGTGTGTACTCCATATTTTCACATTCGATGACTCATCTATTGTTATTCGCAACACTGAATTATCTTACAGGATTTAACAGTAAAATAAAATCAAACATATTTTAATTTGTGGTCCACAATTAAATAGCTTTAATACATCAAAACTATGTTTTTGTTAAGTATTCAAACGTTTTAAAATTCTATTTTATCATTTCCTTTTCTATCCACACTTTTCATTGTTAATTTTAATTAATTGTTGTTTGATTCCTTTTCTTTTCACTGTTAATTTTCATTTCTTAATTTATCTCGATATAATTTTTTAAAGATTATCTCAGAAATTGCGTCTGCTTTATATATATGCGGCGATGAGCTACAGTTCAGTATTATTTCTCAGTGCCTTTATGTCTATCCTTTTTATTGTCTGATGTGACTTCCGTATCCGTATATCCAAATACTAAATCCTGTCCGGGCCTCTCGTCTTACAATATACAATGTAATGTAAAAAATACCTGTCCAGAAAGGTTTGTTTATTGTATTTATTTGTCGTTTCAACATATTTGTGTTGTTATATAATTTAAATATATTTTATGATAATATATACTAAACAAAGTCACGTGTAAGTATTTCGGCAAAGGTTATTAGGACGGAAACCATAAATTCTTGTACAATTTAGTCACGTACTAAAGCGAGCTTATACCTATTAATAATTTTATCTGTGTTGTTTATCATTAATAGGATATTGATACACACATATTAGGTACAGTTAATTGTCAGTTAATTGTTGTAACTGTCTCGATAAAGTGAGAACACTGTACAGATGATGAATGCGGCGACCACTATACAATCAATTAACAGTCGCCGCTGTCATTCAGTCCTGTTTTGAAGATCTCGTTATATTGGTCGACTGTCGGTTCCACAGCTTCACAATACAGATAATGACATGCCTCTATTAAGACTCTTATACAGAGTTCTTCTAGTTGGATTGCAAACAAGGGAAGATAAGTTTACTATCAGAGTAATGTGAAAATATTTCGTTCTTGACCTCCCGTTTTGTGGTCTACTAGTATGCACAATCTTTGACAATCTTTTCAGCCGCTTTGATTATAGCTAAATAAGTGTGGTTTAGTAAGTTATATATATAACAAAATAAAACATGGGGTCCTTCAAGCGTAACGTGAAGAGACATTTACGCAGGCCAGCATGACAACGACGACCGCCGGAGGAGGGCGTATCTCTCGGTGGTCGCCGTTGTTTTTGGATTGTACTGTGCTTACCATCAGGCACAGTGCAGTCACTTTGCCGTGCTACAATTTAAAAAAAAAATAGAAAAATATATAGGAATCTAAAATTGGCATTTATTTATCCCTAAGATATCTCACTATCATACATAATTATAAAATAATACGTATTTATACAAATTTCTGTTCAACGCAGATATATTCAAAGCAGTCAATAAGTTTTCCATCGTATTAAGGTATGGCCGCACCTCGACGAATGGTACGTACTGTCGGTAATTGACTTTGAATTTTAGTTACCATTAATTATTTTTCAGAATGTGAGAATAGTTTATATATTAAAGAAGAACTGTTTATATTACATAGCAACTTGGGTTAGAGGCGTGAAAATTTGCATACGGTTTCCTTATGCACTGTAAGTGAGCACTAAGAAAGGATTTTGACGGTCGAAGACGCGAAATCACAGGATTTTATACATTCGAAAATTTAAACACGCATAATTATGATACATACATATATACAATGTCTGGAAGACGCGTCAGGTCACGAACATGTCGATGTCATCAGTAATGCTTCACTAGCATATCGAGGTCATCGGTAACGAGAACCCATAAATACCCGTACCAAATAAATTTATTGACATGATAACGTCTTATAAATCGATGAAGGGTAGCTGCACCCACGAAAAAGCATGAGTCATTGTCACGTTCCGCCTGAGCCGAGTGCCCAAGCGAGAGCGCGAAACAAGCGATAGACCTAAGCGTTCGGCTTGTGATGCATCTATCTCTCTTCCACTCCATCGGCCGATGCGTCCGAGTCGTTATCACGTAAAATTATCGTTCGAAAACCAACTTTATAGACAACCAATTTTTATTAAATCGATCAATGTGACTAAATAAAAAAAAGTTATACTAATCATGAACATTAAATTATTTGATTTGAGCTGACACGAGGACGCGCGACGTCCTGACTCCTGACATTGATCTGTGCCACTCGTTAGAGCGGGGCTCGGTGACACTTCAAAGCAATTCAACCTTTGTCGCCTAACTACTTTGATGTCAGCGTCGGATCGATTTAATTTACCGTCTCGTAATTAAAATTGTACCTGCGAGTATTTCAGTTCAAGCGTACACTCAACTACATAAATGTTTGTAATATATGTTTTTTACATATATGCCAAAAATAATACTTCAGATAAACAAGGTATTCTTTCTTCTACTATTGTTAATTTCTTCTTTAATTGAATTTTATGGTTACAAAATAATTTATTACTTCTTGTTCATTGACTATTTCCTCCTTTCTTTGCTAAATTCCCCACAATAAAAGATATTGAAACAAGAAGATTATACTTAAGAAATTAGTGACTATACATATATTGAGTTTTTTAAATAATTAATAATATTTAACATTAAACTAAAATAACTCACCAACAAAAGAAGAAAGTTTCAAAATTCATTAAATGTCTAACTCCAACCTTGAATAACTTTACAGGAGTGGATTTATTCAAAAAATCATAACAGTTAGAGTTAAGAGTGCGGATTTTGACAGAGTCTTTGTTTTAGTATTATCTAACAAAATTTCACGATTATTTGGAAAAAAAAAGTCAATTTTGTTGGTACATCTTAAGGTATCCTTTATCATGTCAAAATAAGATTACCATCTCGCATGGAAAATTGAATGCACACACTTAATTTACGATCTCACGACTCTCTTATTTTATTTTTAGATAAGATTGTCTGCTTCTTTCTTTCATCTTTTCTTCTTAATTCTTCTAATATGTAAAATATTTCTTTTAATATAGTGCTAACTTGGACCAACTGATTGATTGACGTAAAATTAATGCATATATTTAAAAAAAATTGTATTATATTTTCCTTATTTTTAATCTCCATTACATTGTTTTATGTTTCTCCAATACAATTCTTGTAGTATCCATAAAAGGGCATACTTATGACCTTGTCCATTTCTCGTAAAACTAAAAGGTATCGCAAAAGTAAAACCTGTACATGATACAGAATCTTCAATTAAATTGTATTATATTGTTTTATATCGTAATATTTACTAAATATGTAACTGGCATGTACTACACTCTGCATAACCGTTTCATTAACAGCCTTTTGGGGTGTAAGGGGTGTCGAAGAACATCTAAGACTAGAGACACCGAAGCCAACCTCACCTGCACGTGGTGCACCCTGCTGAATAACGAACGAGGCAGTGGCGAAAACGGGTAGGGTTTCACAGCTTGCCTGGGTCGCAACCACCATGTATATGGCGAAGAAGCCCATCATAGTGATTCGCTTCTGCGGGTCGCGTTTCGGGATCAACCTGTGCATATCCAGCTTTTCGCAGGCTGGTATGACAGCGGTGACCGGCGATGGATAATGTGTCACTCGTTGGTCGCCATTGTTTTCGGATTGTACTGTGTTTACCATCAGGCACAGTGCAGTCATTATGCCGTGCTACAATAAAAAAAGAAGCAAATAAAATAAAATGTTATGATTTTTGAGGAACTTGAAAAATACATAAACAGGTTCCCATAAAAAAGTAATTTATCTGATCTGATTTAGTATTTTAAAGGTTGGTCCCTTTGCTGCTACATAAGGACTTTAAATTAACTTAATATATTTGAATATTGCGTCGAAATCCAAAATCTAATGAATATATTGTTATGAACTATTTGTTAATAAATTTAACTTTTTAATGGGTACCACTACTATAAAATGAAAATATTTGATCATTTTCTTTGTAATGATGAAAAAATACTTACCGATTATAAAAATTCTTTCACCTTTAGAAAGTTACATCATCAGCGAGTAACATTTTATTTACAAAATAAACCAAGCGACACCCCGAGTAAAAGTTATTAACTAAATTAATTCGTTAATTTCGGACCATTTTTTAACTATATAACATGAAAACAATGTTTAACATATTATAATGCTTTGACTGTACCACTCAATTCGTAAAGTCAGGCTGTGGAATTTATACGATATTCATTAACAATATCTTCATTTTAAACTGAGATAGAATCTGTGAGGTGTCAAAAGACCCTCTTGATTTTAATGACGTGTCTTCCCAACGGCACACATTAATTAAATTTTGGGATAATTTGTTTTTTTTGGTATAATTTAGAGTTTCTTATGTTGACTTCAATCCCACCTGACATTAAGTGACGATGTACTCGTAGCTTAATAAAGTAAATAACACGCTACGTAAACAGGAGATTGGATTTCAAGTTCTTCAGCTGGAACGCTTTATTATTTGTTAGGTCTCGGAGAGCTGAACAATTAGATCTTAAAGTATGAAGTCTTTGTCGATAATTTCATACTTTGATACTATCCCGTCGTTTGTTGGCCTACTAACACGTGGGGCGCGCTAAAAACTTCCAGAATTAATGAAGTCGTGGTGGTGTAGTGATGGAAAGGTGGAAGATCAACTGGATGTCCGCAGGTTCGAGTCCCAGCATATACGAATGATTTTTTCAGAATTCTCATACATTTACTAACATATTGGTAACATTATCGGTTTACGGTGAAAAAGGACATCGTTAAGAAACCTGAACCTGAGAAATGTTCTTGTAGAACCACTGTATATATGAAAAAATAGAACTGAGGATTTCTCAGAGTTTGCAATCGCCAATACGTCGTGAGCTGGTGTGGTAATTATGTCCATACGTTCCTTCAGGAAGAGGCGGATAACCCTGCAATGGGTCTCTTACAGGTTAATGGTGGTAGAGCCACGCTGAAACTATTATTGGTGTCAGCATGAATGGGTCGGCTCGTCCGGGGTAGTACCACCCTCTCATAGAAAACCGACGTGAAGTAACAATGCTTGCATTGTTGCGTTTCGTTCGGGCAGTGAGAGCGCCGGAGACCCACCCCTCTTCTCTCCCTTTCCCTCCCCTAACCCTTCCCTCCAAAAGATGGCAACGCACTTGAGAGTCCTTTGGTGTTGTTAGTGTCCATGGACGGTGGTGATCACTTAACAGCAGATGACCCACCTGTTCGTTTGCCACTTATGACATAAAAAAATAAAATAATAATAATGATTAATGAGAAAAAAATACCATGATTGGTTGAAAAATTATTTATTGTTTCTCACAATATTTCCTTTAATTCAATGCACTTTTTCAATATAAATCGGTTTAATTTAAAAAATTGATATAACCAATTTTGAAAGCATTTACCGTATTGATCTCGAAAACATGCTTTTTACACTTTTCAACGACCTCCTTTGCGGTTGAAAATCGTTGACCGCCTAAATATTTATATTTGATTTTTGGAAACAGGAAAAGGTCGTATGGTGCAAGGACTACACAATATGGAACAAAATGTCTATGCTTTTCCTTTTCAAAAATTCGTATGTCTGTCTGGCCGTGTGAGATTTGGCAATCTCATGGTGCAAGACGTTACGATGTTTTTGGGTATTTTTCTCATGGTAGGTCATATGCCCCTCTGTTTTGATCATACAACATACATCATCGATGTTTTCATTGTTCACCACCATATTCAAATTTGACATTGAGATGAACACGACCGCTTTGGAATTTTGCAAAGCAACTATAGCCAGGCGCGGTCTACGAGAAATTTATAGAATATATATTAATAAAAGTTTATCGCTACTCACTTTTCCTGGAATATTAAATAGAACGCGAGTGAGACAACTTGATTTTACATTGACTTTATCTATATGAAGTAATCAATATCATGGTTATGAATTACCCTAATTCCTCCTTCGAAATTGAACCGATTTTAATGCCTTTTTTTAAATCAATTTAACAAGGACTTTGACCGTGTCAGTATGTTTTTCGTTTATTCGTATAATTTGTTCATCAGATGTCAAAAACGGCGGTATAATTCGTCAATTTTAGTACGTTTAGAAGGCTCCTAGATTTTATAATTTTTTTGGGGAAAAAACAGAGATAACATGATTGTGATACATACAAATTATATGGTATAAAAATTGGACTAGTTCTTTATCAGGGGATACAACAGAGGAATACCTTTGTATGAAATGACCGCCGCCTGCGTTTCCTCTACTACTATAATCATACTACGCAAAATTACGAGTTAAATTTATGATAATGTTGACACGCAATATTTAAAACGGCGTGGCGCTAAAATGTAAAAACAAGTGATAAATAGATAAACCAAACTGTATTTTAAAGTCAAGAGTTCCACTTTCAAATTTCGTAATTATTTTTTAAATATTATTAATGTAAGAGGCCAGTTCCGCGACCTTTTTGTGCTCCCTGTTATTGTGATTGTAAAGAGGTTAAGTTTGTGGATATGTTTTAAGAAAGAAATCACCGAAATACTAAATCTATATTTTGTAACATCGGTGTTCTTTTACGTAATATAGTTTGGTTATTTTGCACAATTTAAATGGATGGGAAATAATACCACGGATCAAGAATTCTAATTTGGCACAAGAACTTTCTAGAAAGTTCTATCATGACAGCCACCATCTTGTTAGATTATTGAAATAAGATATTCAAGTATCGACAATTCGTCAATAGCAGTAATGATCTAGTAGACGATTGGTTACCAAAAATAAAATAAAATATTAATAAAATACTTTCACAGCTCAAAGCTATGTTCACTCTAAGTTGTATATATTATATTTGATTAGTATTGAGCTGTTAGTAGAATATTACAAAAATATAAGTCTGTGGTTTTAATTTCAGATTACATCAATGGCGAAGTTAATATTTCCATACGAACCCAAACCTGTCACTGAGGAAGAAGACAGATTGCTGAAAAAATATTACAAAGGTATAAAAAATCGATTTATTACCGTATTAAGTTACTGGCTACTTCATAGGCATTTATTGTAATAAGTATTCGTTCACTTACGATTGGTGTAATGATACATAACTTGATATTATTGTAGCGCAATCTGGTGGAGAGTTATTAGTGAAATTGATAGTATAAATATCTTCTCCATAAATAAACATTTAGGTACACCAGCTTTCATGCTGAGTAATTTAGTGGCTATATCTTCGATCAACAATAACTAGATAAAGGATCACGTACAAATCGAAACTAAAAGCCGTCCGCGTAAATATATATATTATTTTTTTTTTTTCGAACTGACTACGCTATTGACCAAGCAAGGTCTTAACAGCTTCACCGGACTACTAAGGCGAGCGCTTAAGGCACTCAGCCGATTTTACTTTGACAACTAGCTCAAGGGTGCGCGGCACATCTCGGCTTTGGCTGTTGCCTGATACAAGCAATTCGCGACCTATCTGAGCTAACCTAAGCTAAGCTAACTATTCATACATATACGAGTTGTTGAAACATATATGTGTACCAAGCATACATACCTCAACAACTCCTATATATATTTCGTATCGGATAATATTCTAAACTATTTCAGTTTGATAAGGGAAAAAAATAAAACCCTTCCACCTGCATGTGTAAGCGTGTATGCGTGCACGTGTGTGGAGGTGATATGTGTAATGTTGTCGCAGTGATGTAAGATTTTGTGTCACTGTATCGCGCGAGCAGCGTACTCAAGGGCTCCACGCCGAGGGAACGGACCTAGGCTTGAGCTGCTGCCGAGGGGGGCCTAGTCTGGTGTGCGGGAGCGAAATTTACCCCCAGACCACGGCGGCGTGATCTGTGGTTACGCGGGCGTGGGCGTGAGCACGCTCTGTTTAGAGAGACAGGCTGGTACTGATCGTTCACTGCCGTTATTTCATCGGGAGGGTCGGTAAAAATATGTCGCGGACGTCTTTTACTACGCGCAGCGTTTGGTACGGGTTCGTATTTTGCGGCGGATACCACTAACGGACTGGGATGATTCGCGGCTTTTTCAAAATAACTAATCGTAAGTGATTTTACGTACGCCCAGATAGAAGGCATCTCTAGGTCCCTATGTAGATCAACTCTCCGGACGTACCACGGGGCACCGGTCACTTTACGTAAAACGCGGTTTTGAAGAACCTGCAACTTATGAAAATTATCTTTCGACATATGCGCAAAAACGGGACTGCTATATGTCATCACGGGACGGATACACGTCTTATACAAAGTGAGCTTGTGTCTGAGGGACATCTTACTCCTATGACAAAGCAACGGATGGAGGCGACCCAAAACCATAGCGGCTTTGTTTCGTACTCTATCTATATGTGACTCGAAATTTAAATGTTTATCTAACGTAACACCGAGATATTTGACCTCGTCGGCCCAAGGTATATCGGTTCCGAATATATATTTATTTGTAGCTATTTGTTTACTAAGAAAAGGAGAAAAAAAGTGTTAAAACTGTTTTAAGTTCAACCTAATTACAACCATAACACCTTGTAATAAAGTCACAAATGTTCAAAATATTATCTAATACTTACGATAAAACGAGCAAAGCAATAAATTACTCCCCTCACTAAAGAAAAGATAACATAAACAACATTTAGTGTGAAATCAACCTTAAAACGTAATGAATAAAGTACGTTTTCCCGTTATTGTGCGTGTTTGTGTCTGATGAGGCCAAACATTTGTATCACAGGTTTAAAATCGGTAATTTTGTTCAAAATTTGATATTATTAGTTAGTTTAAAGCTTAAAATATAACTTATTCAACATGTATTTAGCGAAAGTAAGATACTCCGGCCGTTAAATTGCTTTTTCGGCTATTATTTTTGCATCTTTTGAATACACTGCGGCATGTGAAACGGGCTTACATTGGCTGTGTTTCAAACAAACTAAAGAAAATAAGGGCACACATTTCAAGTGAGCTCTTATTTACCGAGACGCATTTTTCACGCCGACCCGTTATCTACTCAATGTTGATCGAAGGGCTATGTAGTTTATCGATTTCAGATATACTGATATCCATTCTATATAAAACTGGCAACCTGCTCCGGCTATACGTGAATACAATATACAAAATATAAAACATTGTCATGAAACCGTGGCATGGTGCTTAAGGCTTTCTAATTCCGTCTGGCTAGCTATCAGCCTCAACTCGAAAATTCACTAAGCACTTGTTGTTGCGTTCCGGCAACTGTATCTGAGAGCCAACCCTCTCTAGGTTTGGAGTTACCATGTTAGACCATGTCGTAATTTAACATCAGATGAGATTATGGTCAGACGCTAAAACTTACACGGTGTTATTACAAAAAAGTTAAATACGTATTGAATACTTGTTTTAAAAAGGTTTCGAATTAAACGCACCGCGGTCGCTGAATGTTCGCCATCTTGCTCTCTTGTCTCGCTTTGGTTACGTTAGGTTAGACTTGCGAAAAAGGATAACGCGAACTTGCCTTGGGCGAGCGCTGTACATTTAATTCGAAACCTTTTCAAACGAAGTATTTAACTTTTTTGTAATAACATCGACAAAGTATAAAATACATCGCGCTTTTGCATTTATAACATCCATTAGAATAAAGTAAAAAAAATATATTATTTTCGATTGACAGGTTACATCCGGCCACTTGTACGAGTCGGCCCCGCGGGATATCTAAGTGCGCCGGGTTATATGGATCACGCATCTGATATTTACAACTTGGAAGTGAGACCCGATGATATCTGGGTGACAAGCTTTACCAGATCTGGTAAACCAGCCTTAGAATTTCTTACAAACTTACCGATTCCTAATTAACCTATATATCTATATATGAATGGGGAAACAGTTAAGTAAATCTCCCTCCTCTGTTTCTAATCCGATTTTTACTTCATTTTTTTTTGTTTTGTAGCTATTGACGAGCTTTAATGTTACAAATAAAAAATCGAGAAGAGTTTTTCTCTATGGTCAAATTTCGACCACTGAAGCACTCGTATAAATAAAACGGTAGAGGTCATAGTTATCGCATCACGCAAAAAGTACTGCATAGATTTCGATCTTTTTAATTTCTTTATTACATACTTATTTTATATTATATATTACTCTTGTTTTTTTTCTAATATTATCACGATATATCACGATAATCAATTATTAAGTTTTTATTATTATCGCAATGCTTGTAAACTAAAGGTTTTGCATCCAATTTGAGTTGCATATATATTTTAGACACGCTTGCAATTGCTTCTCTTGTATGTTGTTTTATGTATCGTACTTTTTTATTTCATTAATTTCCCCTATATATGTACCCTACCTACCCTACCCCTACCTCTTTATGTAGCGTATTATTTTTTGTACATTACTTACTTTCCCTATATATATTATATTTTATAATTTTAATTCATATTTTAATTAGTTTTTTTACGCACCGTGACTTGCATTGGGTTTCAGCTGAAAATCAGCGCTTAGTGTTTCTCATAACGCTAGCATATGCTGAGCTGGACAGCATTTCATAATGCACAGATATGCATATTTTTGTCCATTCTTGTATACTTTTATTTTATGGTGTGCTTTATGAATAAAATATTTCTTTCTTTCTTTTTCTTTATATCCACAAGTAGGCCACTTGTCACGTTTCAGAGAGTTTTTCTGATATCTCAAAGTTCATGCTCTGTGTTATTATTTTCCATCCACTTATGCACCAGGCTATACTATGCAAGATGGCTACATTATTAGTCGATATAATGACATGAAACGCAGAATTATAATTGAAAAATATGAATGCATATTTTTCTATCAGCATACAAATTTGAGCAATTGACAAATAGCTTGCATTTCTTAATATCTTATGTATAAATGTAGATATTTTCTGTCATATATGTTTCTGTCCTAATATTTGTCCATCTTTTAACTTCTACTTTTGTGGTTTAATAAAGCCAATAAAGATAATTTTATATATATGTAACTTTTCTAATATATAGTCGGTGTTAAGAAAATTTTATTTTATAGGCACGACATGGCTCCAGGAATTAGCGTGGTTGGTCGCTAATGATCTCGACTTCGAAACTGCGAAATCTGTCCCGATTAATATAAGATACGCCTATATTGAGTAAGTTATTGTCAAAAAAATATTATATTAACATTTATTTATTAGTAACTTATTATGAGACATCTATTGGCACGCCTTGGTAGTAAAAAAGACTCGAATGCCATCACGGTAAACGGCATGACGCCTATTTTATGCCGTCATATCCCCCTACGCCTCTTGACTCCCTTGCGTGTATGCACTAGGGCGTTTAAAAAAAGAAGTAAAATTGTTTTTTTCTCGGAACTAGGATCAAAAGTTCCGTTTAGATGCCAAAATAGGCCTCTGAAAATATGAGCCCTTAATATTATTATCAAAGTTGTCCGCATCCCACATTTCGACTTCTCAAAAGAATAACACATGATTTTTTTTCCTCCCGATTCTTTTAAGTAATGAACGATAAATTGCTCTGATCCTGATTGATGATGAACCTGGTTCCGAGAAAAAAAAACCATTTTTTTTAAACTCCCTGGACGCTTATTTTTATATACTTCGTTGTTTCTCTGTGAGTTGCGTGCTATTTCTTTAACACGTGATGGCCAATTTTTTGCATCGACACAAACATACAATCAACATATATAGCTATTAAACAATAAACGCTAGGATAAAAGTACACCTAAAGAACCACGACGCTACACTTGCCATATTAATAGTTTAATTTAGTATAATTTATACATATAAATAAAATTTAAGTTCATGTTGTTTATCCGAGTATATAGAAAACTTTCAAAATTATTATCTGAGCTATATTTTATTATGCTTTCCATAGGGGTTAAGCGACAAAGGTAAAATTTAAGGGACGTAACTAAAATCTTTAATCGGTTAACAGGATAAAAAACAAGTTTCAAGCAAACAAGCAATCTATATAAGATATGTAGATTCCCTTGAAGCAAAATAAATATATTCTCATATGACACAAACCGCGGGCACCTTCAGTTTGTTATTAATACACTATGAGTAGAATATACGGGAGACAGGCTTAGTGTTAAGTGACGTCATCGCAGAAATTTTTATTGCAATTCCGGAGCGATAACATTACCATATCAGTAATAACAATATCAATGTGAAATAAAACAAACTATAAAATATGATTGATAACTTAATAATTGTATAAAAGTTGAATCATATCATGATAATATAAAGCTTATAGATAGATCGAGGACGGATGGACTGAAAATTACAGTTCTTATTTATCGAAACGCATTATCATTCTGACTTGTACTAATTGCGGCTAACGTCCGCGCCAAATTGTTTGACCGCTCTGTATATAGATGTACAGAACACACATTTAGGTATAAATATATTTTATATTGTATTTACAACATAGAGACCATTTATGTATACATAAATACTAATTTTAGCTTCCTATAGTAATATTTCAACTTTGTTTTGTATGACCATAATAATATTGACAATATTATGCGCAAGCCCGAACTTAACGCTATGTTCAGAAGGGCCAAGATTGGCGATGAATTTAACAATTTAGACACTTTTGTTTGTATATATGAGCAACGTTATAAGATTCACAAGCTTGTGTTGATTTTTTAAAATACAGCCATTACTCGTGTTACGTGTTCTTCTTTTGAAATAGCAAAATGTTTGCGCACACAGTTTCGCCAATGTCAAGTGAATAGAACAATACACGCCGGAGGTTGCATCACACAATTTATTCTCTGTATCCAGATCAGGCTATCTACAAACAAACACCACAGAAAACACATGTCAACTACACATAAAACATATTGTTGGATTACAATACACAAAAGAATGCCACTAAAATGTAAAGTTTAATTTTGTTAGTTTTAATAAATTTCGACGAGCATTCTACAATTTGGCGAAGAGTTAAGAGACAGCTCCAGGTAGTTGCCCCCCCCCCCTTTTTTGCGTAAGAATTTGATAATTCGTAGAGAGTTTGCCCATAAATTGCTCAGTTTTGCACAATTTCTCTCAATTTGTTCCCATTCTCATTTCCTTAACAATTGACTTATCAGAAAAATAAAGGATCGGTAAATGTGGGCAAACGACATACTTAAAAAATCCACCTTGAGATTTTCCATTGTACAAATTATTTTCGGACGCTGGCTCACATTTGTAATTACAAACTTAAACGACTGGCAAAAATGAGTAATCGATGGGTTATACTCTCTACAAATTGTCAAATTCTTACACGAAAAATAGGGGGCCAACTTCCCGCAGTTTTAAGAGACATAATGTTAACAGGACGGGGAATAGAAAGACGTACAACATCATAGAGAGAGAAACTGTTTTTAGAACAATTAAAGAATATGTAATCAGGTGATCCATTTCGACATAAATCGTTTCGAGTTACGTCAAATATTTTGACATCATTTTTCAAACAAGCGTCATTCGTTTCGATTTACGTCATTCGGGAAATCCATTTGTCCTGCGGTCGATGGCCCGACCGCACTCGCCTTAATGTTATTTCGTTCCATGGTTTAATTTGTTTCATTTTCTTAACATAGATACTAATCTTTATATTGTATAAAATGAAGTCGCTTCCGCTGCCTGTTCCCTTAGATTTATTAAACTATTCAATGGATATTAATATAGTTTTAGCAATAGATAGAATGATTCATAAGGAAAGTATATAATATGTTTGGTACATATTATAGTACGGAAAAACCGAAAAATTCAAAGATTTGTAATGTGATGTCGTAATAAACATATTTTTGTGCGCTTAAATCGCAAATGCTGGCTAAATCTTACGAGATAGATCAAATTAATGTACTACAGAATTCTACATCTTAAAAAGACCGATAAAAAATATTGGCATATATTTATCTCTATATGTAACCATTTTTATCTTTTTACTAAAATAATTGTGTTATTTACCAAGCTATTTTATACAATACAGGTACTCCTTACCCAATTAAATACATTGCACACGTTGTACATGTCATGTAGATCAAAACCGCCCTAAACAGTATTTCTTTAAAATGTGTATCTAGATTGCAGCCGTGCGAAGCCGGGGCGGGTCGCTAGTTCGATATAAAAACTAACTTCGAGTACTCCTAATTCAATATTATAAATGCGAATGTGAGTTTGTTTGTTACCTTTTCACTCCTTAACTTTTCGAACGATTATTATGAAGTTTTGCGTTGCGTTATTCATCCAAAAAAATGCTGTTCCCAAGACCTACGTTAAATATACATGAAGAAAAATATATAAGAGATATATATATGAAAAACCGCGGTTAAAAGCTATTTACACTTCAAGCTTGCAAGTAGATTTAAAACGCTATGTTCTCTATAGAAAAGTACAAAAAAGGGGCTTACAACAAGAACTGACTGTAAAAGCAATAAATATAAACATACTTAGTAAATTTGTACACCTCTGTCTGTATGTTTGTTATCTTTATACGACAAAAGATCTGAATTGATCGCAATGAAATTTGTCATAAAGTTATATCTAAACATATTGAAAGTCGAAAAATATGTAGACAGAATTGTGGGAAAACTTGTGTTAGAATAGATATAAGAAACGAAATCTAAACGAATCTAAACTTGCCCTCAAAACTCGATGTCGCTCAAGTACTTACATAAATTACTAGCTGACCGACTTGGACAGACAGTTATTGAAAAAGTAATTCAAAATTAAAACGTGACACCATCTATAAGATATATTTGTATGTATGTAATATTTGTCAACAAAATAATTTAAAGCACCATCTATTTGAGTCTGATGAAACATACAATTAATTACAATAAACGATATTGACAATCATTTCATTTATATTTGGAAAATATCGATGCCATTAATCGTAATCTAAACTATCTCTCAAGTTGGACCAAATTTTACATAAATGCCAACTTTCATGGGGATCAGTCGAGTAGTTTCGAAGTTCATCATGACACTGGATTTTTATATATTAAGATTGATAATATTTTGTATAGGAGCTTACATACTGAACTCCCGACTCTTTTAAACCTTCCATTTAAACTCAAGCCACGAAGGCTTGAAACCCGCTAAAAATATTATTGACAGCCAAACACCACTCCAACCTTTCTAACGTTTTGAAACGAGAAATAAAAATGTCGGGTCGCAAGAGCCATTAAATATGTTCAGCAAATATTATGAAGAAATAAATAATATAGTTGAAAAAGATAAATATTTTGTAATTAAAATGTAAAGTTACATTAAAAATACGAGAAACTTTGTAGAATTGATCTAAATACGCGCTAAATTAATAAAGCAATCTTATAAAGGGGATAGAGGAACAATAGCTATAAATTGAACTTAATAGTGGATATAATTCCCCCAAAGGGCAGATTTTAATTATTTTATTTCTAAGTATTTGAAGTTTTACATCCAGTATATTGATATTTTAGATATTACTTTGCTTTCCATACATGAATAACAGTCTTATTCAATTTACTGCCAGTTTTAAATTCACTTTGAAAGGATATGTGTGTGTAGCTACCGAGTATGTGATCTCTTTGGTAGACTGGCTGAAACGTTTAAATTTATTGTAATAGAATATGCCATTCAAACAATTGAACGACCTCTCGTGTGTATATAGAATATATGTTTTGTCTATGTTTTCTTCTGGAACTGAAAATTGCTGATAGACTCTGTTTACATCAAGAGTACTGAATATTCGTTTTCGATCTGGTATGTGAAATCTTTAATCCGTGGAACAGGTATCGGTCAGGCTTTGTGACAGAACTTAAACGTCTGTCAGCCAGTCTTTCAAAGAGGGTGACATACTCGGTAGCTACATATTATTTATATATGTTTTTTTTTCAATCAAATGACTGCAATTTTTATGATTTATAGTGTAAGCAAATGAAATCCATTTTGTGAAATCATCATTCCTTGTTAAGCCAGGCTAGGTTTTGTGTTATTAGGCTAGGGTTAGGGTATGATTAGAATAGGTAGGATAGTATCGAAGGGGGGGAAGGGGGGTAGTTTTAGGACGAGGGAGTCTCTAGGGGGGCCACGATGGGGGAGGAGTAAACCTCGTTAAAAATCAATGGCGGGGTGGCGGTGGAGAGGCCTAGCTTTTCCGCTGCCAGCCGAACCCAGGGAGAAAGGGACAGGGGGCCTGGACTCCCATGGCACGGGTTCGGCGGGCTGGGAGGCAGTCTTGCAATCGGGCTGCCTCAGCTGGGTGCGGCGTGGGAAACGCCTGCCGCCGGGGGTGTCGCGGAGCTTGCCTGTATGCTCCCCCGCGGCACCCCCATAGTGCGGCGTAGGTTGTCGTGGAGTTTTTAGCCGGTTAAAGTCGCCGAAAGGCACCACCCCTGCGTGAGTAGCACGTAGGTGGTGGTCGGCTCAGTCCAGGGTCTCCCCTGAGAGCCTGGCAGTCCATGAGGATTTTTCATCCACGTTAAAAAAAAAAAAAAAAAGGTTTTGTGTTATTACTAAATTTACTCATTTTAAATTATCTTCCTTCCGGTGATCTAATTGGTCTCTGGAGAAATTTCTGAAAAAGCAAGAGCTGATAATTTAATCCCCATTATGGTCCACAAAAATATTTTGCTCAAGACACTGATAGAGCCATAATCACCGCTGAATAGCAATCCACTAAGTTGGCATATAATATATTTTTACGTATTTCTCACAGCCATGACAATGTTATTACAATAAATCGAGATCAGTCTTTATCAAAACGTTAGTCATCTGTTTTATCGCCACTAATATTACAAATGCGAGAATAACTTTATGTATCTGTGCGTTACTATCTTACGAGTAAATCTCTGAACCGATAGGTATGAAAATTGGTATAGAGATAGCCGGGACTTGAAGGACATAAGCCAATTACATCCTGAATATACAAACAAATTAAAGATAATTAAAAATCAACTATTACTCGAACTGAAAATTCAGATGACAGTTTTATAAATATTAGAATAGGGGACAGAGTATTGGTCCCTATTTTATTAAGTTTTAGGAGAAGGTTCATAAATTAAAGCAGGACAATAACTTCATAGTAGAAATGCTCCTAGACCAAAGTAATTAAATAAGTAAACAATAGATAAATACATAGAACAAATGACCAAAGAAGTAAATAAATATAAAACTCTAAAACGTAATATACACACCACGTGGATAAACTGATAAGAGATAAACATTGAAATATTATGATAAGTTATTAAACATACGATAATTATATTAACGACGTATTTTTGCTTCCTCGTGTTAATTGTAGTTATCTCAAATAAAATTAGGTTATGGTATTTTGTAGCTATTACTAGGTTCAGCATGAATGGGTCGGCTCGTCCGGGGTAGTAGTACCATCCGACCCACAGAACACCGACGTGAAGTAACTTTGCTTGCATTGTTGCGTTTCGTTCGGTCAGTGAGAGCGCCTGAGGCCCACCTCCTTTCCAGCTTTCCCTTCTCCTTTCCCTTCTCCTTTCCCGACCCCTATTAAAATATATACCCCTATAAAATTAATTTTTTTTTAGATAAGAAGTAAATCTCATAAGAAAACTCAGTAACTTTTGAGTGATACGTGTACACTTTTGATAGCTTGAATCAATTCTAATGAAACAAAGAGTAAACGTTACTAGAGGATACACTTTATGATTCACTTCTTGAGGTTCTATCGTAAACGCTATACTATGTTGTCATTATTAAAAATGGTTTAAATGTAAGTAATTAGTTAATACTAGAAACAATAACAAACAGGTCGCTCCATGCTTTAGGCTCAGTAAAACCAGTAACAGTTTTTTAGGTAATAGTGTTATGATTATAATAAATTCCCAGTTATTCCATTGTTTTAAGTTTACTCGGCAGTTGTTATGACTGTTTTTTTTGTTTCCAACTAACTATGGTATTGGCCTGACGGGTATTCACAGCTTCACCGGACTAAGTGTATCGTGTCAAAAGCAGAAACATTACGATAGTAGCTTTTTATTCGAACTGACTACGTTTTTTTTTTCGAACTGACTACGCTATTGACCTTGCAAGGTCTTAACAGCTTCAGCTTAAGGCGAGCGTTTAAGGCACTCAGCCGATTTTATTTGACAACTAGCTCAAGAGTGCACGACACACCTCGGCTTGGACTGTTGCCTGACCAACAGCCTGCCGCACAGTGTGATACGGGAGGCACTCCGGTATTTCGGTGTGTCTCCGTATCTGCGGCGGCTGTGCGAGGCGTATTTGGTCGATAGGGAGGTCGCCTACATAGATGGCGACGGTTATATGGTCCGACGAGTCACGCGGTGGGAAGTTCCACAGGGGTCAGCCTTGGGCCCACTCCTGTGGAACATGGGCGACGAATGTGTGCTCCGCGGCATGCTCCCGTTCGGAGCGCGCATAATTTGTTACGCGGATGACACCCTAATCGTATCCCGCGGGGAAAGTTGGCAGGAGGTGGAACGCCTGGCCACAACCCTCGTGGTCGGGCGCATTCGGCGTTTGGGCCTCAGAGTGGCCCTCGAGAAGACCGAGGCCCTACTATTTCATGGGCCTCGGCGAGGGCCACACCCTGGGGCCCACATAATGGTGGAGGGCACCCGAATCAGGGTGGGGACCCAGATGAAGTATCTGGGCCTCACCCTGGACGGGCGCTGGCGGTTTGAGCCCCATTTTGAGGGGCTCAGACCGCGAATTGTGGGGGCGTCGGCGGCATTCGGCTGGCTGCTCCCCAACATAGGAGGGCCGAGTGCTGGGTGCTGCCGACTATATAACGGAGAGTTTTCCGTGAAGGAAAATATTGTTTTGAAACTTTACCATGATGGGCCTTTTTAGGCCCGCCTGGCTTTACCACTTTCTAGTTGAATATCTGTCACCAAGTATCTGTTGGTGTGTTCCAACAGCTGCACTCGAGAGTCAGTTAACCTGTTGGTTTAGCATGTTAAGTATCTTAAACCACGTCGCAATTTAACATCAGCCGAAATTCTGGTTAAAACAATAAAGTATGGAAAAAGCTTTAACATTGATAGGTTAGTCATAGCTTTATCAAACACCGATAAAGTTATCCGATATTTTTGATAGGGTTTCACCACCTGAAATATGAAAAAAAAATGGTGATTCATCGAGTAATTAACAGGTACGTTATCGGTAAAGGTCGAGAGTAGTTAATGTGTACGTCTAACTAATCAGCAGATTAACTTATTCACTCTGTTTACGTGCGAATACAAGCATTATTTGTATACGCTCGCGTCGCCACCTACAAAGTATTTTATTATATTTATATTTTTTAAGTCTTCAATTTTATATTGTAACTAGCGGAAACGGCGGACGTCCCGCCCTTACAATAAAAAAAAAACTTGAGAGGTGTCAAGGGACACCCGGATGGAACGAAGTTCCTTTCGATTAATTAGTGAAGGAATTGTAATAAAATTGTAAAGATATTTTAAATATTAAAAGTAATAAAAATTAATAAATTTAATTAAAGAAATAAAAGATTAAATAAAATAGTATAATATAAATAATAATATTATTAATGAATTAATTTATTATTATTAATAATAATAATATTAATTTACATCTTATATTATATTAATTCTTTAAATCTTTTATTAAATACCTTTAAATATTACGAAATAGAAATGAAAATATCTGGCTTGCTTTCTATAAGAGAAAGAGAGTGAGAGAGAGACAGACAGAGAAACATGCGCACGCCGCACAGCTTACAATACCTTACAATAGCAAAAAGTTTCGTTACAACTTTTCGTAAGAATTTTTTCCGTCTAGCGCAACTTTCACAACGCGCGTTAAGGAACTTCGTTCCAAACCTTTGAGAAATTATATACCTAATAAACTTTCCTCATTAATAATATTATATACTACTGAAAACTGGATGGAAATCCGTTCCATAATTTTTGAGTTTATTGCGGACAGACATGGCAGAGAATTATGTTTTCCAATATGTAGTGTCTAGTTATTGCTTACACCTTCGCTCGTGATAATATAAATTTGATCTATACCTAAGGAGAAGTACTTTATTCAGCATGAAAAGTACCATACGTCATTTCCTATAACTGTGACAACGTTTTTGCAAAATTACATGATAAACGGTTCAGTAGTTAAATGGTGTAAGCACAACAAGCAAACAAACCCACACATTTATAATATTAGTTAGGATTTTAAAGGTTTAACATGAATAAAGTCGCAAGTATTTCTAGTAATTTATATAAGATATTGTAATATCGTCCTTTTGATGTAAAGGACCAAGACAGTGGAAAGTTGATCGATATTTATCCTTTCATGATACATAACTTTACAAACATAGATAGTCACATTCGTTTTTAGCGAATGTACGGAGAAAGACGTCATTTCCAGACATCACCGTTGTTCACACCTTTATATATTAAGACCCGCTTGACATGGTGCTTGAACTCACTATCCGGCAAATCGGTAATGTGGTTTAGGGCTTTATTATAAAACCTAATACTATTACCTAAAAAAACTGTTACTGGTCTTAGTGAGTCTGAAGTAATGACGGCTTAGTTGATAGCGTGTTTGGACACAGCCTCGATGGACGTAGGTTCGAAACTTTTCAACTTTTTTTTTTTATTGTAGCACGGCAAAATGACTGCGTTGTATACCTGATGGTAAGCATAGTGCAATCCACAGTACGATCACCGAGTGATACACTATCTATCGCCGGTCGCCACTGTCATGCCGGCCTGCAAAAATCTGGATACGTACAGGCTGATCCCGAAACGCGATCCGCAGAAGCGAATCACTATTACGGGCTTTTTCGCCATATACATGGTGGTTACGACCCAGTCAGGCTGTAAACCCTACCACCTCGCTTTCGCCATTGCCTCGTTCGTTATTCAACAGGGTGCACCACGTGCAGGTGAGGTTGGCTTGGGTGTCTCAAGTCTTATGATGTTATTCGACACCCCTTACACCCCAATCTCAGAGTCAAAGCTTTCGGTGAAAGAAAAGATCGTGATGAAACTGTTTGTTTGTTCACTCCTCCACATGTAATGTGTAGGGCATGTAAAACTACACTGAACTTTTATAAAAGGAATTGTAATTAAAAGTAAAAGTTACAAAAATTGCAATAATAAATGTTACTACGTCTGCCATTCCGTTGCGCTCCGTGAAGTGTGACCCGCCGCGGCCGTCGCGCGGTTGAAGCAATAATTATATGGATTTTCATAAATTCTATTAGTCAATCAAACGTATCATGAGATGCAAAATATCAATATTACGTGTATACCTCTATACTACGCGTCGCTAGTCTGACGCGAGCAGCGCAAGAGCGATACGGCCCGATCTTTACGTAGCTTGCTGCGCTAGCGTGCTGCATGACGCAAAATTATAAATTTATCTCCTGCCTAAAACACCGTTAAAGAAGTTTTCATATCAAAATTAAAAGTTCATTAAAATAAATAAGAATGAATGTTAACCTCTATAAGTCGAGTATTTACTGACATCTTGTACTTTACAACTCGTGTTGTTTTAATGTCTCCGTTTAAGTTTGACTTACAAAAGCTCTTAACTGTATAATTTCATTATTTATTTCATTTCCAGGGTAACGCGAGTACGTAAACAAAAATAAATAACAGACAGAAAGTCAAAAAAATTCGTGACTTGTATGTTGATACTGACATGAAATTATGAACAGTCATTGTGAGTCGTTACATCGTGAATGATTAAACCATAAAATGATAATGCTGTATATCTTTGATAGTCTATGTTAATACTCAGTATAGCTAATATTATTGAAGTGAAATTGAGCGATTTTTTTTTGGTAGGGGAAAATTTTATGGGTATCACCGATGGCCTCGACATGCACATGACGCATCACTGATGACGTCGGCATGCTCAATAAAATTATTGCCCTTATTAACGAACTTATATAAACGTAGGTGTTCAAATAACCGTTAGTCGTACGGTATCAGTGACTGTGATAAAACAATGCCAATATCCATTTATAACTTATAACCTAAAAATCAAGTTAGCTTCTGTAAATGAATCACGGTATTAATTAACAACAAAACAATGGAGTCACTTGGAAAAACAGAGAGAGGTCACTATCATTATTTTGTAATTCACGTCCGTCTTAATTCAAGAGCACAAGAACATGCTGGTTTTTTTTTTGCTATTCCCGCGACACTGTCCCTGCTGACGTACGGTAAGAGTGAAATTATTCTAAAATTGTTTTCTCGGACCTTGAATAAACAACGTTAATTTCAATGCAATACACGACAAAACATAAACGTAACTTTTAAATATACTGGCTAAGTCGTATTATTTAACTTAATTCTTTTATATGTATGCTGAATGTCATGAAATTATTTATACATCTTACTGAAAGTTTGCCTAATAGACCAGTGATAAAAGCAATTCAAATTGGTTAAGCCGTTTCTGCGATTAGCCTGCATGTTTACACACAGACAAACATAGAAATATTCTAAAAAACTATTTTTTTACGTCGCTAATAGTTTTTTTAAATATATAGATGTAGCTCTTTTATAATTTTATTCTTACATATGTAATTTATACGCAACTCGGAAACTTATCAAACTTTAGCATATTCACCCTTCGCTGTCAATGTTTAATACACTCAGAAATTATTTTTTCAAATTATTACTACCTAGCGACTATAAAAAAAAAGCTTGAAAAATTATACACTAAAACATTCCTCATAAATCACTGTATCCACTGGTGAAAACCGCACGAAAATCCGTTCAATAGTTTTTGATTTTTTCGCGAACAGACAGACAGACGCGGTGGGGGACTTTGTTTTATACTATGTAATGTAATGATATGGCACATAGGCTATAGGTTATGTAAAGTAACAATAACTTTTCACTCGGTGAATGGTTTCGTCGATGGCGCATAGAAGTTAATCCTGATAAGAGTGCCGCGATACTCTTCGATCCTTTACGATGTAATAATAACCTCGAGCCCATCAGGCTATACGGAACCGATATACCTTGGGCCGACGAGATCAAATATCTCGGTGTTACATTAGATAAACATTTAAATTTCGAGTCACATATAGATAGAGTACTAAACAAAGCCGCTATGGTCTTGGGTTGCCTCCATCCGTTGCTTTGTCATAGGAGTAAGATGTCCCTCAGACACAAGCTCACTTTGTATAAGACGTCAGATAGAAGGCATCTCTAGGTCCCTATGTAGATCAACTCTCCGGACGTACCACGGGGCACCGGTCACTTTACGTAAAACGCGGTTTTGAAGAACCTGCAACTTATGAAAATTATCTCACGACATATGCGCAAAAACGGGACTGCTATATGTCATCACGGGACGGATACACGTCTTATACAAAGTGAGCTTGTGTCTGAGGGACATCTTACTCCTATGACAAAGCAACGGATGGAGGCAACCCAAGACCATAGCGGCTTTGTTTCGTACTCGAGTTAAAGGTAGCGTTAGCCCAAAGTTACTATTCCACTAGGATGAAGTCGCGGAAAAAGCTAGTATAATATAAACACTTCAGAATTATAATATTAACCAAGTTTGTTTGAGTCAATACTATTTTAAACAAGACGGTAGGCGCTCGTGAGGTCGTTTTGACTTCTTACCGCAGTAGAAGTGTTAAATGCCAATTGGAGTACGATTGTTCGCTGTATGTTTTCCATCTAATGATCATGTTCCATTGAACTATTGCGAAAAAAATACTGCATCGTTTTTTTTCTATCTTGTGGTTAGTGATTCAAAGTTGCGAATGTAAGATATTGGAATGAATTTTATGCGTACTAATATATTAAAACAACAGATTCTTTTCCCTTGTCAAACTGAAATATTTTAGAACATTATCCGATACGAAATATATATAAGAGTTGTTGAGGTATGTATGCTTGGTACACATATATGTTTCAACAACTCATATATGTATGACTAGTTAGCTTAGCTTAGGTTAGCTCAGATAGGTCCATTGTGGTGGAGGGAGCCCGGATCAGGGTGGGGACCCAGATGAAATATCTGGGCCTCACCCTGGACGGGCGCTGGCGGTTCGAGCCCCACTTTGCGGGGCTCGGACCGCGAATTTCTGGGGCGGCGGCGGCACTCGGCCGGTTACTCCCCAACGTGGGGGGGCCGGGCGCCGGGTGCCGCCGACTCTACATGGGAGTCGTGCGGGCGATGGCCGCCTACGGGGCACCAGTCTGGGCTGATGCCCTCGGTGCCGCCAACGTGCGTGCGCTCCGCAATGCGCAGCGCACGGTGGCACTGAGGGCAATCCGGGCGTACCGGACGGTGTCCTCGGCGGCGGCCTTCACGCTCGCCGGCTCCCTGCCCTGGGAGCTGGAGGCAGGAGTTCTCGCCGCCGTGTACGAGTTCACGGCGGCGAGGAAACGAAGGGGGGAGCCTCCGGCTCCCAGGGAGGTAGAGGCGGAGAGACGGCGTCTCAGGGGGGACGCCGTCGAAAGGTGGCAGCAGGACCTGGCGGACGAGCGATTCGGGCGGTTCACAGTGGACGCCGTCCGCCCGGTCCTGCGGGAGTGGACTGCCAGGGAGTGGGGCTCCCTGACGTTCCGACTGGTGCAGGTACTCACCGGACACGGTTGTTTCGGGTGGTACCTGCACCGGATCGCACGCAGGGAGCCGACGGCCGCCTGCCACGAGTGCGGCGCTGAGGAAGATACCGCGCAGCACACGCTGTCTGAGTGTGCTGCGTGGGGGGAGCAGCGCCGCATCCTGGCGGCGGCCGTGGGAACGGACTTATCGCTGCCGAGCGTGGTTTCGGCCATGCTCGGCAGCGAACAGGCTTGGCGAGCGATGGCCTCCTTCTGCGAGGAGGTCATCTCGCAGAAGGAGGAGGCGGAGAGGGCCCGCGAGGCAGACCCTCAAAGTGGCCGTCTCCGCCAAAGGAGGACAGGCAGGAGGAGAAGGCGCTTCGCCCAACTCCTCCTGCCACCGTAGCCGGACCTGAGGGGATGGGCCGGGGGCCCCATCTCCTCATTGCACGGGTCCGGCGGACGAGAGGGGGCAGCCGGTGTGTACCCGGTCTGTCCCTCTATAGGTAGGAGCCCGGCCGTCACCTTCCGCCGGGCGGACCGTGGGGGCGGCTCTACAAGGTTGATTAGCTTGAACGATCCCTTGCCGCCCCCACAAAACGGTCTGTCGGTACACCGTGGGGTTTTAGTCCGTGCGACTCGGACATAACCCACCCTCTCCCCCGGGAGGGTGGCGTATCCATAAGGGATTTCCTCACGTTAAAAAAAAATAAAAAAAAAAAAGCTCAGATAGGTCGCGAATTGCATGTATCAGGCAACAGCCAAAGCCGAGGTTTGCCGCGCACCCTTGAGCTAGTTGTCAAAATAAAATCGGCTGAGTGCCTTAAGCGCTCGCCTTAGTAGTCCGGTGAAGCTGTTAAGACCTCGTTTGGTCAATAGCGTAGTCAGTTCGAAAAAAAAAACAATAACTTTTGTTTAATTTAAGGCATCCAACACAAGCATCAGATATTCGAGATAATACACCGCCGTCCACGAATCCCGCACATCGTGCAACTTTCGACGATTTCCGAACACTACCCAACATGGCGTCACCACGATATATCAAAAGTCACCTGTCACTGTCTCGTCTCCCGCCAAAACTACTCGACACAGCTAAGGTAAATTTCCTCAAATCAGATGCAAAATATAATCTAGAAATATCAGCAGTTCCTCTTGCGATATCTTGAATGTATGTTTGGCATACAGACAATTTAATGTTTCAAATAAATGGTATTCAAGTAAGTCCTTTACAATCTATAACGTGTGAGTAACACAAACATTTCCATGTCATATAAGGTCATATACACAAGATTATAACAGGAGCTTTATTTATTGCACCCTTAGACTATCAGCTTATGTTATATCTGATTGAGTCCCGACTAACAGTCAAATAGAGTAGCAGTATATAGACACAGTAAGTTTCTATTTATTATTTATTTATAATATTATCTTATTTACTCTTTAATAAAACTATAGATATTATATATAACTGTGGTGCGAATCTTTCTTCCGAAATACCAGTTAATATATATACCAAAAAATATTAGACGACATTGATAGCCAAAAAATTAATGAAACAGAACATAAATAATTTTATAGTATTGTTCATATTTCCCTAAATCTCGTGAATGCTTCATTCTGATGAATCTTCTCAAAACTACACATGTATTTTAAAAGTTACAAGTGATATGACTTGTAATACAAATGTTTTTACACTTCTATTTGTGATTTTGTGTAAGTATCCATTGACTCTACAATAAGTTGTTTAAATGCAGAAACAAACCATTTGAAAGAAAAAAAATTACGTGAACTTGGACTAGTTATTGTACCGTAATTTCTATCTTATCGACTTACAATAGGTTAGAAAGTCATCTTGCAATTTAGCACAAATAGTTTTAAAAATAGAAGTTTATACAATCTACAAGTATTGTGAACTTATTTGATAAATACAATTAACATAAACTTATATCAAATGTTATTGTACGTCGTTACTTGTGAATTTGTAGACTCGTATTTTTGATGTAAGTAATTTAAAAAAGTTCTTGTAATTTGTAAATTGTGAACCCATAAAACGTTTAATGAACAGTGCACATGGCTTTGTTTTCACTGGCCCCTGCTCAAACATTTTTGTTATAAATCATATGTCAATGTAAGTTCAGTTTAATGATTTTTAATTAATTTTCAGGTATTCTACATAGCTAGAGATCCCCGCGATGTTGCGGTGTCGTTCCATTTCGCGCATAAATTATTTGGATATTTCGACGATGATGTAACTATTAAAGAGTTTTGGGATTTGTTCAAAAATGATTTAAGTAATTAGTTTTAATTTGTATTATACGTTGTTATGTAACAAAATTATATGCACATGAATATGATTTATTTTCCAGTTCTTCATACTCCGATATTTCCTCACATTGAAGAAGCATGGCAAAGTCGTAATCATCACAATTTACTTTTCTTGTTTTATGAAGACATGCAAAAAGTAAGTCGTGATCGTTAGTTCTAACATATATTCAGAATAATAAATATGTGACTATATTATGTGCATTAACATTTAAAGTTGAAAATTATCTATCGGTTTGGTCACAAAATAATAATTCACTTAGCAAAAAATATATATCATCGAAATTATAAAAAGAAATGTAAAACTATTTAAAAAAACTGTGATGTGATCTGTACACGGCATGATGTGGTAATATTTATAAAGTCTCTCAGTTATTAAACAGTTACACGAAGAAAACGGTACACTTTAACAACAAAATTATCATTTCAATTCACATCTAATTTAATTAACAACATAAATATGTACATATTCTAATTATTTCAGAACTTACTAGATGTCATAAACAGAGTATGCAAATTTCTCGGTCGTGACTACACAGACGAGCAAAAACTCAGTTTAGCTGAACATTTAAGTTTTAATAACATGAAGAATAAATCGAGATTTGACAAAAACAAGGAGCCAACCGAAAAGAATTTTTTCAGGAAAGGTATATATTTTCCATGATTTATTTTGATTAATTTCGAATCGGTTCTGAATATACTGAATTAAATAACTAGTTTGCAATAACAGATATATATCAACAATGAGTAACGCCGTCGTGTTTTTCTAACTACATTATTGCTATAAGCTGTTGTTAATTATTCTGCTGTTGGCTACGTCGCTGTTTTGTATCGTATTACGATTTATAACAGTGGCACGATAATTAAATTAATACTTGTTGTTCGTATTATACCTTTAAGTGCGAGCAAGGTTAAATGCTCCGCTCCCATTCACACCCGTTAGTTGTTATTTAACGTTTACTAAATAACTAAAAAACACGTCGCGATAACACCGACTGTTGTCATTGCCTGTAATAATAACGAATAATGTATAATCAACAGCAAAATAGTGATGTCATCAATAATCCTTGTCGATTGTATAGAAATATAGTATCTTATTATTAGTTGTAGTAATGACCACTCGTAATAATTAAATACCATTTTTAAATCAGGTAAAGCTGGAAACTGGGTACAGTATTTCGATGAGCAGATGAAAAGTGAAGCAGAAGAATATATAATGAGAAATCTAAATAAAACTGACATGCGTTTCCCTGATGTAAACGATCTATAAAATTATACGAAATACAGTTGCTATTAACATGATGTTTTATTAGATTTTTTTGTATAACTTTTACTGTAGCACAACAGAGTATAGCATCAGAGATTGCAAAGTGCAATCCAAAAAACAAACTGTGACGAATATGAAGGATAGTACACTAAATTCAGAATCAAGTTTATTTCAATTCAAAGAACTAATCAGTAAACTATCTAATTCCCCTTTTCATATTGATAATCACAAATAGATTGCTTAATTAAAACGAAATGTTCATAAAATATCAACGAATATTTATTTGAAACTTAGTATCTCTGCCGTACTTTGAAGATATAGAATCACCTCCGGGCCAGTATGTTCCCTTCCTCTCACGATATTTGGTCCTTAAAACTAGGCGTGACGAGACATTTCTGCAAGTCGACATGATGGGATAGCGACGACTGCCGTTCATACTTAGCAGCTACGGTCGCCGTTATATTGGAACATACTATACTTCCCATAAGGTATTGTATAGTAATTTTGCTAATCTAATAAAAAAAGGATAGTCGTTTTGGTCCATTATATCAAACCAAGCGAAACACAAGAAAAGCTTTATATGCATTAGTATGAAAAAACAACAACTAGGCCGTTCCTACCAGAAGCATAAAATCAAAAACACTTAATTCAATTTAGGCCTTGAGAAAACTCTTATGAAAGTCAAAATTGCCACCGGTTTGGACATACAACCCAGTTATCGAAAGAGCCGGCAAGTAACTCGTTCGGGTTTACATATTCTATTTACATTAGGTTTTGGCGGATGCAAAGAGAGAATTTTAGTTCTAGACATAAACGTTGTTCACATATTGATTCACCCTGTAATAACCTTTAAACAACCCGCTTGACAAACTGCTTAAACTTTTTTAATTTATTACTTTTTCTAGTATTTAAAGTATGTATATATTTTACAAAATCCATGCTATCCAAGCTGTGGCATGACCCCGGCCCTACACTAAATTCATGACAACACTCACAATAATACATTCCAGGAAATATAGCAATGTATGTAGTTTTTGTTCACTTGCGTTGTGCATTCAAATCCCAAATATGACGCACAAATTATTGTACCAAGTTTGCGCGTATACTGTGTCCGTAAATTATTGATTTACATTAAAACAAAGATTAATACTTAGTACAGAAATAACTTAACTTGATCACTTACCACCTGCTCGTTTTCTTCCTATGATATAAAAACGTTCGTTAAAACAGAATTCAAACACTAAAAACAAATAAAACGAACGAGTAATTTTTATATTCATTTATTTTCACTGTAAACTCATACATTTGTTCTATCAACCGTTTATATTATACGCGATAATACACTTCATACTTCACGAGATGAGATGACATTTTGCATAAAGCATCTTACAGTACATTGCAAGAAATTGATTTACGACAAAAAATTAACAAAATAAGAATCATAACAAAAATTCCTTTGCTACAAAAATATTAAAAAAGAAAAATGTAATTATCTTAATTATCGATAGTTAATGCATATCTATCGTGTCACAACTTTATCTATATGTTAGTCGTAAACGATATAATCTAAAACGGATAATAAACGCATTTTTGTACTGTACCTATATTATTTGCATTATTATTGCATAAAACATAAAATAACAAAAACCTACCATTAATAAATTATTGACTGAGAATTTCTCGCAATATACAAAAGATATAATAAAATACAGTATTACGGGCGCACCATATCTGACTTGAAAAAGCAAATAACGTAAACTATAATATCGTTTCTAATTGTAATAATTTCAAAAATTGAAGGGTTCATAGAGGAGAGACGCGTTGGTACAGAAACAACATGAGATTTTCCGATTGTAGAAACAGACAAAATAATAATTATTATTATATAATTGTGCTTGTTTTTATGAAATTTATTAAAAAAAAAAACGATTTTTAACATCACATAATGTCATAAAGTTAATCAGACCTTTTAATTAAAAATAATAGACGAGACCGTTTCATTTGGCAGAGCTGGCAACTCTACATAAATCATTACATAGTATAAAACAAATTCCCTACCACGTCTGTCTGTCTGTCTGTTCGCAATAAACTGAAAAACTACTGAACGGATCTTCATGCGGTTTTCACTAATGGATAAAGTAATTCATGAAGAACGTTTTGCTATATAATTTGTCAAGGATTTTTTTATAATCAGGACGGGACTACGTCTACCGTGCCCGCTAGTATCGTATAATTTAGTCATATATTCTCTTCCTGTAAGAGATTATATTGTACAGTTGCATACAAAATAAGAACTGAAATGTGACCTTTAGGAGAATTAAAACATCAATTCTTCGTGGCATTTGCTAGTGTTAAAAAAAAGTGTTTTAGGCGTTGAGAACAAGCTTTATTGGTTAGTATAATAACATTTGTTTTTGGGAAATCTAACTAATTTTACTGGCAACACTGATGCCATAGTGAATTTGGGAACCGAGTTAACATTTTCCGCTAGATCGGCAGATTCTTAAATGTTTTTAATTTATTTCAATGTATTTTTGCTTCTCTCATCTCTGTGTCCTTCAATTACAAATATGCATTTTTTTATATATGGCACTTAAGTGTAAAAACTTACAAATGATATAAAATTACCCAAACTATGGTAACATTTTTTAATAGGCGATAAATTACAATCGAGTGCAAAAAAAACGTGTAAAAGTTTTTAACAGTAATAAAATCATTAAGGCATGAATTTCAATGACGTATTATAATACACAATGTCATGGCGTAAATTAGTGACATCAGTTAGTTTACTTGTCAAATTAGATTATGCAACTTTGATACTTAATTCAGACATGATTTTCACATGTTGGCGGTAAAAAGAAACGTCAGTAGCTTACACAATGGCGGTTACTAGACATCCACTGCGGATGCCTTCCTGTATCATAGTTATATACGAGAGCACGCGGTTTACAATAATTTCATCTTAATCCTAATATAGGAGCTCAAACCAGAGTACTAGGCTAGATTGGCACTTTAAATGGCCACAAAATGTAAATATTTCAAGGGAAAAACAATGATTTCAATAAAGCGTCAACCGTTGAAGGCTCCATTGTTTAATTAAAGAATACCACATGCGTTGTTTTTGCTGGAGGAATTTTCATCGCATCCAGAAAAACCAATTGCTGAAGGGATCGACTGTCAATATTAAATTTTATCCTCGATTCGGAGATATCGAAACAACACCTTATTTTCGAAATTCACTAACGAATGCAACTAATTCACCATTGGTTTTTAAAATATAGCTTAATACGTCCGATACGGGCATTATTTATGTTAATTATTAATTTTTAAAATCCTTAATTTTTATATTAGGTTCATAATCAAACAGCGGATATAATCAATTTAAATGTAATATTATTTTTGTGTAATCAAATAATGCCCATATCAGCAAACAAACTGTATTTAACATAAATGTACGCGAGATGTGTCTTGCATCGAAATGGAAATGATTCTACCGACGTCAGCGCTCAAAAAACTTTCAAAACGTATAAAAATCACCCCAATTTCCATACAGATGTGTCTAATTAGCCAGTGAAAAAATTGATCACCTCATAAGAACGATTATAACATATGATACAACTCGTCTAAGTGTTCTATCAATATTGTGCAATAATTACATTCGAAAAATTGTGAAACCTTATCATTTAAAATAGTATGTTTTCCGTTATTGCATATTATTCATTCCTTTAGAATTACACTGTTAACATCGTTAACTATAACAAAGAAACGAATAAATAAATAAATATAAAAAGAATATCGACGATTTTTTTTAAATTAAACGTATTTAATATTAAATGATAAAAAAGGCACTGCTACTCAAATTTGAAATAAGACAAGTAGTAATAATAAATGACATATACGAGATTGAACGTCAAATCTTCTTATTTGAAGTCCTTAATAAAATACAACTGAAAGAAAATATTAGAATTTTTTTTAAACAAGAACCAAAATAAAAAAATCATAAAGTATTTTTTTAAATAATAAAAATCTTTAGCCATACGAATTACAGTTAAGGAGTCGAAATTTAAAACATAATATATTGCTATATAATAAAAACGTTATTGAAACGCAACCATGAAAAGTCGACAGATAAACGTACAGATTAAAAATAAACAACAAAAAAAATACGAAGATAATAAAAGTAATAGAAGAGATAAATATAAAAGACATTGCGATTAATAAACGCACGCGTTTTTAAAAACGTTTGGGTATAGACTCGACATATTTTTCGAACGGGGTTGCCAACTTAGCTCTTTAATACTTTATGAGCTTTGGGTGTATTATTTTATTTAAGGAATTTATAACCTCGTAAACGGTTCGGACCATCTTATTTATCTTAATTTTTTTCAACTTAGCAACCCCAAAATTTTGAACATATTTTATATTTCCAATAGACAAAACACACTAAATCTTGTACTGAATATAATTTTTAAAATACATTCACGCAGCCATAGAAAAGGCACGAGTAGAATCCAGTTATAAAAACCTTCAATTAAATTTCAACTCCTGAACCGTCGTACGTATAAAAACAAATTGTGAATCACGGCTGTACATACACTTATAATAACTTACGCTAATATTCATATTTTAAATATTAAAATTATGCGTTTATCTTTGGCGAATACACTGCTGCTTACGGTACCGTTTGATTCGATAATGAATGTTTCAAGAGACGACATAACAAAAAAAAACCATTAAAATAATAGGAACGGAGATATAAAATGCTATCAATAATAAAACTAACCGTCTATTTCTTATTGTAAAGTTACTTAGTACGAAATTGTAAAATTATATTCTATGACGTCTAGAACATTCGATCGTTCAGTTGAAAATCATAGATTTGTCTCCAAAACATTTACAGTAAAACAAAACGTCGTAACATTAAAAGTATGAAGTACTCAAGAAATATTATACTGAAAAAACGAAATAAATATATCGTAATGTACCTAATAATGCCTCCTGTAATCATTCGTATAGTTAATTTAAAATCAATATTTGATTAGTATTAAAAACACGTACGAATATCGTTGTAAAATCTCACAAAATTACCTAAATATTTTTTTAAAATTTAATACTGAGCTACAAAACAGTTCATGAATAATTATGGTATCGGTTTTACTTAATACTAAACTTTAAATAGATACAGCTAATAAGATTAACTTTTGAAAATAACCGGTAAAAATAACGGCTATAACGACCGCGAAATCGGTAACGTTATTTGTTATATTCCGTTATTTTATAGGTCTTAACCGTTATTTTTAACATCACTAGTATATAAATTACAATAATATTTAGTGGTGTTATAGCAAGAGCAGTACCGTTTCCATTAAGATTAGAATAACTACATATTATATTTATAAATATTACTGAAATATTGTTTATTTAAATGGCAGTATTTCTTTTCACCCTATTTACAAAGAGTAATCACGACGATTTTAGTATGAAAATTGTTTTAAAAAACAATTCCAATTTACACTAAAGGACACACACAAAGTGGAATGCTTAGTTTTTCCTTTAAAAATTATTAATTAATCATTAAAGAAATTATATTCGATTTTATTGTTTTAAAACGACATCTAATTTCAACTTTTCATAATAAAAACGAAAAAAAAGTAATAGAGATTCCGAGATAACGATTACTATTAATAATCAAATGTAGTATTTCGACCGTTATACGAAGTATAAATATACAAGAATACCATACAAAAATCACACATAAAGACAGACAAATATATATAATTAACTTTATTTATTATAGCTATATATACAGTTGTTTACTAATAATTTAATTACAATGAAATGTCTACAATTGCTTGGAGCCGTTCTTTGTTTTTTTTAACTGAACGTGACGAAAACGTTTTTCTACTTTCGTTTTCAACTATCAATAACGTCAAATAGCAATAACGTTTATAATAACCGTTATACTGTTAACCATTATTAGACCATATTTCAAATCTTAAAAACTAGATTGAGCTAAAACTCGAGTCCAAAACGTACAGCCATTGAATGATGTCAAACAGTCATTGTTGCATTTTAAAATAATAATAGTTTTTTTTTTATCTAAAAGGCCTTTGTAAAATTAATCGAATCATATATATTTATTATAGTGATTTTGTTTAGAAATTTGCAGAAATTTCTTCTTCATAAATAGGCCGTATTCAATTATATTTTATTAGACGATATTCATTATAGACGATGTCCATTCATTCACGAATGAACCACAGACACCAAGCCACAGACAAAATTGGTCCAGTACATTAATTTATATTCCAAATGCGGATGTAACGGCGTTCAAACGAATCATGTTGTCAATTTTTAATCAAATTATTATATTTAAATTAATAATAATAATGGCAGTCTCGTGAATGTTTGTGTATTTTTTTTACGACACTTAATCAGGCAAAACTACAAACACATTGAGCAATTTTATATATGTAGTATATTATACGAATCTTGATACTTTCCTTCGTGTAAAGAAATTTTTAACAAAGTCTAGCAAATATGACATTTGTATGGATTATAACCCGCTAGACTATTGCCATAATATAGTTTTTTTTTTAATTTTCACAAAACATAATTAGATATATATCTCCATGACTATTGTCGATGGTAGAAATTCGTTTCGGTTTTGTTATTTCGAACAAACTTTCGGTGAAATTATCGATCGTTGTTTTCTGTTGTGAACTATTAATTGAAAAACGTCAAACAAAAAAGAAAGCATAACGAAGGTCCTCATTTCGAAATATGACGTCACTTAAATCGAACAGATGTTACTGTCGATGAAATGTATTTAATATAGAATATACCTTACATCACGAGTCACGGACATAGTCTAAACCTACTAAATAGTGGATAGATATTTGTTTATATTTATATCACTTTACTTATAAGTGAAGTGAGACCTGCTGCCTATCGTTAGTTCACAACAATTGGTTATTCACTTGCCCACTATTATCTTTAACGTCAATAAAATTATTGCTGTACAGCAGTTGCTGTTCATATATTTCTAACCATTTCGTACCAAACAAACCCCATACCTAGTATAGAATGTATACAAAATTGACACCAAAAATTACATATCTAATATGTTTATAAACAAAGTAACTCTCCCGTGACTGACTTGACAGAATTCGTATCTACAAGACACCATTATGGAAAAGTTGAAGTGTTTATAAGCTACCGAAGGGTAACCATTGCCTTCAAATTTGGTCGAAACTTGGTTACAGCTGTCACTCCCATAACTTTTGGTGTCAATTTGACATTCATTATCTCAGCAGTTAATTGGGTTCAATTTATGGGTTTAGTAATTGTCACATTGTGAATTCCTGGTCTTTTCCTTTTCATTTCATTTTCAAATAGTTACGCCTTGATATCCCGTGTACTGAGATGTTCTTTTTTTCTTTATAATGCTTCCCCGAGTGAGATGAGTTTGGTTTCTTTCATTGTAACGTTATCATTTTTTTTTAAACCTACATTTTGACATAAATTGGTTGCCCGAACTGTCAGATTCCTTATACACCCCAATAGTTGCAGGGCTAGATGATAATTAGTGATGAATGCTCACGACTCGTGACGGGATCTGTAGAGTGTGTAGTACTAGAGCTCGGTGACGGCGTAGAGGTCCTTCTGGTCGTTGTGATGCGGCCGGTCGGGTCGCTGGCGGCGGTGCTGCGCTGCAGCGCTGCCCCCGGGCTGGTGGTGGCGGCGCGGGCGCTGCAGGGAGCGGTACTCGAGCGCTGCAGCGGATAGCGGCTGCGGCTCGGTGCGGCGGGAGGGGCGCACGGTCGCGTACTTGTCGTGCGCGGTGGGGGCGGCGGGG
>MU158814.1:118555-131631 GCA_015888305.1 Antheraea pernyi | reverse complement strand
CCCTGCCAAGCCCCCTGCACCGGCCCCCGAACCGCTCGACCCCCGTCCCAGTGTCGCGCTGCCCGACATACGCGACCTGCACACGTACATAACCCTTAAATGACTCATCAAATCAAAGCCGGCAAAGTAGGAAGATGTTATAAATTGAGGTAAATTAGGCAACACAGAATGTCATTATTTTATTAAATTTATTAATTCATAAAAAAAAATTTAAAATGAAGCCTCTTTTTGAACACTGTGAATTGGATTTTATGAAACGGAAATGTGCAACGAAAAAGAGATAGCCATATTTAATATATAGTTTTAAGCTAAGAGAATGAGAATGAGATAGAATACGTTTCTATATAATTTCTATAAATTATATTGTATTAATGCATTATCACTCAGATATAACATCTGTAAGATAAAGGTAAATCATAATAATTCGAAGTGTTCGAATTGATTATTCCTCAAAACCGGATTAAGAATATACAGTAATATTATTTTATTTGTATAGCTGAAACCCATAGGCGTATTAATAAGATTGATAACGCCATCTAGTATCATTTCAAAGACTCCTGACTCCTTTCCCTTTCCAGTTTTGCACGAATGGTGGCCGCTACTTTCTTCTTGGCAGCGTCTATCGCGTAGACTTGACACCTATATTATAAAGCTGGAGGGTGTATTTGTTTGTTTGGTTGAACGCGCTAATCTCAAGTACTACTGGTCCGATTTGAAAAATTCTTTCAGTGTTAGATATAGATAGCTCATTCATCGAGGAAGGCTATAGACTATGTAATCATAACGCTAACACCAATAGGAGCGGAGCACCAATAAAGAACATTTCAAAATCGTTTTCTTTCCTTTTGAGGGCTTCTGATTCGTGTTAGTTAGCCCAAAGTATTCCACGAGGACGAAGTCGCGAACAGAAGCTAGTGTATAGATATTGGTAATTAGGTGTTAAATGTATGGATATGGTAATAAAGTATTAAATGTATGGATATGGGTAATTAGGTATTAAATGTATGGATATGGGTAATTAGGTATTAAATGTATGGATATGGGTGGGTATAATTATAAGTGCGTGGTGACCTGGGTCGCTGGTCCCCTAGGTCCATGAGCTGCACGGCTGCGCTGTAGGAGAGCGGCTTCCCATTGGGGTAGGGCGGAGGGCGCGGGAGGGAGCGGCTCGCGGCGCTGCTGCCGCCGCTCGACAGGAACGGCGCCTGCTCCTCCCCGCTGCCGCTGCGTCTAACCACAAACACATCTAGTTAACAACTTCGTTATCTACAAAGTCTTCGGCCCAAGCCGAAGTGAGCCCGTACACCCTTGAGCTAGTAGTTAAAATAAAATCGTGAAGGGGCATTTACGCAGGCCGGCATGACAGCGACGACTGACGAAGGATTCCGTATCTCTCGGTAATCGATGTTGTTTTTGGATTCTACTGGCTTACCATCAGGTATATTACTGTCACTTTGCCGTGCTACGATAAAAAAAGTCGTCCAGAGTGCCTTAAGCGTTGCCCTTAGTAGTCCGGTAAAGCTGTTAAAGCCTTACAAGGCCAATAGCGTAATCAGTTCGAAAAAAAAAAACACCATGTCTTCGAGCGTATCACCAACGAAATTATAATTTACATGTGAGACAAGTCTTCTGGAGGAATTCTACGTTAATCACTTGTAGAAATAATAACTGTAGAATATTTCTAAGTATTTGATGTTTCGAACGAAGTTGCGGTGAGGGTTGAATGGTAGAAATCGTCACGTAATTTAAAAATTTGTTCTTTCTCTCTCTCTCTCTCTATCTTATAATATGAGTGTATTTATTAATGTATGAATAATGAAACTCGAACAATAGGCGCTTCGGATTTTATAACATCAATACTGAACGCATAGAAATTTCAATAAAAGTTAGTTTTCTTTAGTATCTTTTATACGATTTATATAATAAATTCACGATTTTATATCTAATTTTTGATACATACAGTTTATTCCCAAAATATTAAATGAAATTTTTATATTTATTTGATTCCTTACTTCACATTCAGGCATTTTGATTCTGACGGGGAACTCAATAGTACACTTTTTTTGTTAATGTTTTATTTTCAATATTTATTCACAGAAACAGAATCATTGTTAATGTACATTAATATTCTGCTAATTATGGCACACGGAAACAAAGATTTACATAATCACGTTTTAGGATTAAATTGACTCTAACTTTTTACAAAAAAAAAACTACGTAATAATATAATTAATATAAAATAGAACAAAAACAGTAACATAAACTCATTCGATAATATAACGACATTCCGATACACCCGATTTCACTATGATTATAAACAGTCCAAGCCCTACGAAAAAGCACAGCAATAAAAAAATTGTCAACATGTCTGATTGGTCAGAAATTGCAACAATTCTGCTGACGTAACACTTCAATGGCGCCTCAATACCATTATATGGAGGAAACTGCCTAAAACCCCTTTCCCCTAGAGAGGATTTTCCCCCGAGAAAAGGGGGGTACTTAAAGATCCATCTACTCACTTAGTATTGATGTAAATCCAGGCGTGGGAATCGACTAGAACGATCGCCGTGAAAAGGAATCCAGCCGCTACAGCGGCCAGCAGTTGCAGCGACAGAGCCTGTATGAATACGAACATAGATTAATAATACTCACAAACGACCACAATGAACTCAATTTACTCACTAGAGACATAAGGTCGAGATACACACGTAGTGACATGAGTGATGACATATGTGAACGATTGTGCCGTCTGGAAATGACGCCCCCCTCTGTGCATCTACTAATAATGAATGTAAATATTTATGTTAACTAAAATTTGATAAACACATAAATAATATCATTAAAAAATCTTTTAAAATACTAGGTTTTGTTTTGAGAAATTGCAAGAACTTTAAGAATTGCAGCACTAAAATACACTTATATAAATCATTAGTAAGACCTAATTTAGAATATTGCAGTCTAATCTGGAATCCACATTATGATATTTATATAAAAAAACATAGAACGTGTACAGAAAAGATTTTTATGGCATCTTTGTTACAATTGCAATGTAGACAATAAAATTACAAAATATAATGACCGTCTTAACCACTTCAAACTTTCCTCCTTAAATAATCGAAGAATGATGTTGGAACTTATGTTTTTATTTAATATATTTCATGAAAAAATTGACTGTCCACAAATTACTAATCACTTCAAATTTAATATTCCTACTAAGCTTCCGAGATCTAATAAATACGTTCCATTTTATATTTCTCATTCATGTACTAATTTAGGCTTTTACTCTCCGGTCAACAGAATATCTAGGTCATATAACTCACTCCATAAAACATGCGACATTTTCTCAACTAAACGAAATCATTTCAAAACAACGATAGAGACATATCAGTCTCTTCACAAAACACAGTTATAATTTATTTTTTTCAGTATTTCCTATATTTCTCTTTCTGTTTCAATCTTCTCGTTTTTGTATTATCATGTAATTATTTTTTTTTATATGTAAAATAGTTTAATCTTTTGTTTTATTAATATTTAATTTATTATTGGAGCATGCCGTGGTTGTCTGTAAATATGACTACATTTATAATGTGTTACAATAGTCCTACTTTTTATATAATCACTAATGTATTGTCATGTTGACGATCCTAAAATAAATAAATAAATAAATGTTACTGTAAAAATATATGACATGAAAAGATAAACCAGATCGAGTTTCTTGCCGGTTCATCTCGATGATTAGACTGTTTTCTGAACCGGTGGTAGCTTTGACGTTCATAAGCGCCTTCTCAGGGCCTAAATTGAATAAAGGATATTTTGATTTTTTGATTTACAGTTCTTTTTATTTAGGTAACTTATGACTGTGGAGGAACGAAATGTTTTTTTTACTAAATATTATCTTTTTACTCGCGACTTCGCACAACGGTTAATAGATTTGATCAATCCCCTGGAACAAAATTTTTTTTCTATATCCTTCACTCCTCCTGACAGTGACAATCTGACAATGTTTATGCAAAATTTTATGATGATCGGTTCAGAAATTAAGGCGTGATCGTGCAGACTCGATATATATAATTTATATTCTACAATTTGATACGTATCTTAAATAACTAATGTCAAATGATCTTATGAAGAAAGATCTAACCTTCTTTACATATATACAACTATTATTATTAAATGTTCTATTATAATCAAACGCAAACAAAGTAATACACTATACAAGTACATACAGTTACTATACAAAGTAATCTATATTAATTGAAGTTCCCCCTTTTTGAATATCATTTGGTAATATTTTACCAGACTCAAATATTGGTGCTTAAAGGACGTCTCTTTTATTTTAATTATTATAAAATCAATTGTTTTATGTTGAGAGGAGAAACTTCCATTGACTCTCCCGCCATTTTGGTGCTTAAAGGACGTCTCTTTTATTTTAATTATTATAAAATCAATTGTTATATGTTGAGAGGAGAAACTTCCATTGACTCTCCCGCCATTTTGGTGCTTAAAGGACGTCTCTTTTATTTTAATTATTATAAAATCAATTGTTATATGTTGAGAGGAAAAACTTCCATTGTTCTCCCCCCCCCCTCCATTTTGAGCTCAATGGGCGTCCCCTCTTTTAATTATAATAAAATGTATTATTTAATGTTGTGGTAACCTGCAAACCAGCATCGCAGGCGGCTCTAGCTCCCGCGACGAAGTAAGCGCGCGCCATCCGGCACTCGAGCGCGGCGCTCAGCGAGACGAGCGCGCGCTCCGCCTCGCCCGTGCCCGCGCCCAGCTCGCCCAGCGTCTGTTGTAGACCTACCCACCGACACATATACTTTCAATATACGATCTTATTTTATAATTAACTGCGACCACGACTTCGTCCCGGTGAAACCTTATCATCATATATTAATACGTGAAGCCTAAACTTTGTATCCCTTTTTAACGGAATTGGGCGAACGGATGAACGTGAAATTTTGCATAGTTAAAGTATATATGGAGGAGAAGTGCAGAAAGCTTGTTCTTATTCTTATTCTTGTCTTGTCGAAATTAATTAAAACTAACAAAATTAAACTTTACATTTTAGTGGCATTCTCTTGTGTATTGTAATCTAACGATATGTTTTATGTGTAGTTTACATGTGTTGTCTGTAGTGTTTGTTGCAGATAGCCCGGTCTGGATATAAAGAATAAATTGTTTAATGCAACCTCCATCGTGTATTGTTCTATTCACTTGACATTGGCGAAACAGTGTGCGCAAACATTTTGCTATTTCAAAAGAAGAACACGTAACACGAGGCTGAATTTTGAAAAATCTACACAAGCTTGTGAATCTTATAACGTATATATACGCTCATATCTATAAGCCTAAAGTTTGTATCCCTTTTTGAGAGAATTGCGCGAACGGATGAACGTGAAATTTGGCATAGTTAAAAGTTTATATGGAGGAGAAGTGGAGAAAGCTATTTTTTTTATATAAAATACATTAGAAATTCATTAAATTAATTAAAATATGCATGTAAATAAAAAAGACATTTTGACATCTGTCAATAAAGGACTTCAAAAAAGGTTGTGAAGGAGGTTGCAATGCTCGACTGTATGTATTATTTTACTCTTACGTTCCAATTACCCTTTTTCATTCTACATTCTACAATGATATTATAACATACAACTATTATTATAATAACTGAGTAACCATGATAAAAACCTTTGATTATAGAAGTAAGTTGACAAACGAAACCCTAATAAAGTTCAAACTTTAAAAAATCAATGAACTATGGTCGAATGTCGACCGCTGGGTGCCCACTAGTATATATAAAACGGTGATTAATAAAGTCATCTGAATGTATTTATCTCGTATTTAAATCGCATCGTCGTTAAAATTACATAAAGTTTTGATAGACCGAACTGATTTTAATGAAACGAACTAAATATTACTCAAAGATATGCTTTATGATTTCCTTGAGGAGGTTTTGAACGCATCATTTTAGCAGTGATGCGTGTTTCATACACACATACAGACAGACAGACATTAAAAAAAATGATTTAAATATATTTTATTACTTATTCCTAGACACCAGCAACGATTTTTTTTTTTTCAAAAATCTAAAAAATACTGACACGTTTAATTTACATTGTTAATTTATGTATAGAAGATTTATTTACTTTAAGATTTACTTGCTTTTTTATTAACTTTATTTTTGTCAAGCAATTTTATCAGTTCATTACTCCAATTACTCGCAAGAAAGTTGTAAATTCATTACCTATTGCACAATGGCAGCAATAGTTTATTATAATATTAGTTGCTAAAAATAAACTCACCAGGGTCGGTAAAGAGATAGGGGGCGCCTCTGGAGAGTACCGCCAGCGCTTGCCGCACTGCGACCACAGCGCGCTGCGCATTCCTCAGCTCCGCAGTCAGCACATTCTCACGCGACACCTTACACGACAGGTAGTAGTGCACCATCTGAAAGTATACTGTATAAATACTAGGAACCGCCTGCAATTTCCTCTATAAACTATGAACACCATACGTTATCTTCACGTTAATCAAATGGTTTATGCAGCGCACACCGACATAACTCTCATATGGCAGGACTCTCTTTCCGGTAACTTTAAGGCGATATCCCGTTCAAGATTTAACTTTTTCTGATACACAACGCGTAATTAATATCATGGATTTTTTGATACAATGACACATGGCAGCGGTCAAACAATTCCAAACACGGAAGTGCAAGGTAACCTCCGATCAAGTATTTGTAGTTAGCATCCGTGCAATTACTGTCCCGACGTATGCAAGAATAACATAAAGCCGGACACAGTTACCGTGTCCTTGTTATGATAAAGCCGCTTTAGGGTTCGCATTCGATACTGGATGGTGCATGTACGGGTGCAATACATTTAAAACGAATAGAGTTGTGAAACGCGTTAGACGTTACAGGAGGATTCTGCACCGCAGAATCGCTATATATATTGATCTGACGCAACATTAAAGCCTAGTAAGTGTGTGTTTTCTTTTCCTTATAGTTCAATCGATTGTGCGTTTCTTCATCTCGCTATTGTATGTCGATCCGTCCGATTTCTTGTTTTAAACACAGTTCACACTTCTTTGTTTCAATCCCGACAATTGATAAAAAAGCCAGATAATGCGGCTTCTCGAGATTGATTCTACTTCGTAAGGAATTCATTATATAGTCCAGGATCTACGGACCATTTTTGTACTTGATTACTATCAAGCTAATTTTCCGTCAGTAGCTTCAATTTGATGGAAGGCCCAACAATTTCCTGTACGAAAACTAAACTGTGGTAGGTACCAGGGATAAAATATGTCGATTTGATGACTCTCAAAAATGTATTATGAATTAACTAAGTAAACAAAGATTCGATACATGTTGGAAGGAGGGGCTTTTGATCAAACCATACATTTTGTAGGACACATATTTTTTGGAATAATTCCAGCGCCTCCAGCGCTCTCACTAACCAAACGAAACGCTACAATGCAAACACTGTTACATCACGTCGGTGTTCTGTGGGTCGGGTGGCGAACCGACCCATTCGTGCTGAAAGTAGTATTAGCTTCAGCGAGGCTCTACGACCATTTATAACCGCGCTTTTGTAATCGATCCTTTTTAGTTCCCGCACACATCACGGTTCTCAGTAATATTTCGAGCCTAGGTCGTCCCCGCGCGGAGCCCTCGTGATATTATTTTCGCGATACAGTGACTCATCTACATCACTTGAACACACATATGAGATCATCTCTCTCACACACGTGCACATACATACACATGGTGGGAGGGTTTTGTTTTTTTCCCTCAACGAACTGAATCGAATAGGTTTAGTTCGTTTCATTCCGATATACACGTATTCATTTGTGAATCATGCAATTTCGACTGTATGGTTCACAAATGTATATATGTATGAATAGCTTAGAATAGTTAGCTAGGTCAGACGCGACTTTTTCCAGGTAACATCCCAAGCCGAGGTGCGCATGCGCCCTTGTGTATGTTACCTAAAAACCAAATCGGCTGAGTGCCTTAAGCGCTCGCCTTAGTAGTCCGGTGAAGCTGTAAAGACCCTGCAGGGTCAATAGCGTAGTCAGTTCGAGGAAAAAAAAAAAAACATTTATAGATTATAGTGTAGTACTGACGTCCTGAGGCAGGTTGTGTTGTGCGTGGTGCGCGAGCGCGGCGGCGGGGTCCTGGCACGCGTCGGCGGCGGCGACCGCGCCCGCGCACAGGATCGCGCCCGCCACCCAGCACGACACCAGCGCACCCAGCGCGCCCACCTACAACACAAACAACATCAAAAACCCTTATAAGGCACTTACGTACGTCAAAGACTACCATCGGTTCGGAAAAACAACCCAGTCATCGAAAAGAACCGGCAAGAAACTCGATCGGCTACATTTTTTTAACCGATTTCGAAAAAGGAGACGGTTACTACGTTCGGTTCTATGTTATTTTTTTTAAATGTATGCTAATCGATATCACCGTCAATTATGAACCGATTTTAATGATTCTTTTTTTTTGTTTGAATTGGTTATATGTAGAGGTGGTCCCATAAAAATTTGAAGAAAATATTCAACCCCTTAAGGGGGGTAAAATATCGTTTCCCTACGTATTTTCGTGAAATTGGAACCGATTTATTATACCCATTAGAAACCAGATATATTTATGGACACTAAAATATTTTTTATTTAATTTGGTTAATTTAATAATTCAGTTATTTTTCGCTTTTTAGTGCCTTATTAGTTTTTCACATCGAAGGTTTGTGTATTTTTTTTATTAACATATATTTCCAAATCATCATACAATAGTTTTTAGTGGATCGTTGTCATTTGCTTTGTTTTTAAATAAAATATTATTATTATTAGTTATAAATAAAAGAAGAGACAATTTCATCACAAGTGACGGTACACTTTAGAACGCTCGGAACACTGAATAATATGTTCCGATTCTCAGGACTTGCACCATGGCTAGACACATTTATTTCCATTTAAAACGAAACTTACAGTGACTATAATTGTTTTTTTTTTTGCTTAGAATAATTTAAATATTATTACAGCCAGTACAATAGAATACAATAGATTCGCACACTTATGATTGTCTCCGAGCCACGCGAACAAACTCGTAATAACAAATCCAAACAACAGAGTTTGGTAATAACAATTTTGATTGAAATTTCGGAATTAAATCCAAATTGTCCATAGATGTGTATTCGAATGATCCAGACAGACAGTTGTGAAGGTGGAAAACTCACACAAAGTAAGAGCAGGGCTCTCCGGGAGCGTCGCGCCGCAGCCGCCAGCAGAGCGACGCACACAGCCCCGCCGCAGCACCAGCCCGCCATCCCACCCGCCCAGCGAGCTGCCTCCCACACCCAAACCCGCTAATAATGTACCACACACCATTAATCATCCATACCGAAATATCATTAAATTCACAAAAATCGCAAATTTCATTCCTATCACCACACATCAAATCGTTGAAGACCAATTGCAGAGCCATAAGCCTTTTCCTGAAGGAAGTTATGAGCATAAACACCACATCAGTCCAGGACGTACAGGCTATTTCACACTCCGAGAAATCTACACTTCTCTATTTTCCCACATACGGTGGCACTACAAGAACTTAACTCAGATTCAAGATTCCTCACGATGTTTTCCTTCATCGTCAGCCGATAGCGCTACAAATTTTATTTAGTAAATGTACGTGAATTCCGAAAATTCTTAAGGAAATAATATCGGGGTACTATCTAATCTAATTGACATTCCAAACCATTCAACCACCACGACTTCCTATTATCTGATTACAATCACTGTTTTTTTTTTCGAACAGAGTATGCTATTGACCTAGCAAGGTCTTAACAGCTTCACCGGACTACTAAGGCGAGCGCTTAAGGCACTCACCCGATTTTATTTGACAACTAGCTCAAGGGTGCACGGCACACCTCGGCTTGGGTTTTTTACAATCACTGAAATCTCATCTATACTATAATATATATAAACATTAATGCATATGTATCAAGTGGGCACACTGGAGTATTCTTCCCGCGAAGTACGCCTGGTCTGTTCTCTATATTACTGCAACTAATAAGTAGATGCCACTGCAACATAACAACTTCTATACCGTTCAGATGTCCCTCAGGAAAATTGATATGTGAAAAAATTTAAACATGCTGATGATTTATGGAATATATATTCTGCTTCAACTAAATTATTTACAACAAATGATAAGAAAAGAGCACAGACTCGCGTGCACAGTTATTTAACTGCAACACAGCTTCCAACTACAGTATTTGCTAACCTTCATTTTTTTTAGGAAATGATGTTAGTAATAGTAGATAAACCTATTTTAAAAGATGACGATCCGTTCCGCACTTCTGTCAAAAGACAAAAGCGCCCCCCGTATCGACACAACTTATCAGAGCCAAACTAGATGGCGGGACATCCGCCTCACCAAATGGAACGGATCGTCTACTCCGCTCTGAGATACTCCGCTACGTACTCCGCTCTGAGATACTCCGCTCCTTACTCTGCTCTGAGATACTCCGCATCGCGACATTTTGTTCCGCTATATAAACATTAAGTGAAATCCGCAGTGCAATTCTTTTCAATTAAGTGTTTAACAATCGTGTGTGAACGATCTGGTGGCCATCACCCCTGTCACTCGTGATCTGTGGACGTGCGAGGATCAGGCAGCCGCATCCAGCAATTCTGGTAAGCGAAAGTACTGTATATACCTCCCAGTATCGATCACATATTTTCAACACTCAGAGTACAAACAAAATTAGTCTGACACGCATCCACGTGTTCGGACATAAGTTTTTTTTCAAACCGCATGGTGAACGGCTATTTACACGCCTGCCCCACCATTTTCTGATGGTCCCTACGAGCCTAGGATAGATCCTAGCTTCATATTTACAAAAAATATTCATCCCGCAAACATAATATACATAATATTCCGGTGTCGTTACATACTTTGTACGACCGCCCGCTCCTACCCTACATTTTGTATTTTTTCCTGATTAGTGTATTAACATTTTACAACCTATTATAATGGCTCTTAATAAGTCTGAAATCGCACTTAATCAGCTTATTGCTAAAAAAGAAGCTATTTTCGAAAGAATGAATCGTTTATTCGTCTCATCAAAAAACATTTCGAATTACGATTCACGTTCAAATGAGGTATTTTTAGCACAATCTGAGTCTATTACGGAATTGTACAGTAAGTTTGAAACAATAATTGATCAGATTAATGAGTTACAGTTTACAATTAATAAAAACCCGCCAGACTACTCATGTTTAAATTCCATTGAGGATTTGTATTCGAGTATAAAATATAAACGTAATCTCATACTTGCAAACAGTAAAACATGTGCATCCGATCAGAAAAAGAGTACTATAAAATTGCCACCTATACAATTACCGTCATTTGATGGAAAAATGGATAACTGGCCAATATTCTACGAAATATTTCGTAATAATGTGCATTTAAATACCAATCTGACCGATGCGCAGCGTGTGCAGTATTTAATTAGTAATTTAACTCAAGATGCTTTAAAATTAACAGCCGGTATTGTTCCTTCAGGGGATACCTACAACATAATATGGGATAGTCTTGTCAAAAAATACCAGGATAAACGTAGTTTAGGTGTTCACTACCTCAATAACGTTCTGGATATTAAATGTTGTGTCGGTACCGCCAGTAGTTTAAATACTTTTATAGAAAAATATTCCGCGTCTGTCGCTGCATTAAAACTATTAGACATTCCCGACCTATTAGACTTTGTTTTATTACATTGTGGCATGAGAAAAATTGACTCCCAAACACTACAACAATTTGAGAATAGTGTTAACGGAAAAGAACTACCTTGTTATAAGGAATTTATATCCTTCATTCAGGATCATGTTAAAATACTCGAACGGTCACATATTCATAATTCTCATACAGAACCGCGCGCAAAGTCTAGTATAGTTAATAGTCGTAATATACAAAATCGTACTTCTAAAACTTTCATCTCGAGTGATGAATCGACTTCTGTAACAAGCTGTCAGCTGTGCCACAACGGTGAGCATCAGCTATTTCATTGTTTAAAATTTAAAAATATTAACACACCGCAAGCTCGTTTCGAATTTATAAAATCAAAACGTGGCTGTGTCAATTGTTTAAGTTTATCTCACTCACTAAGTAAATGTAACTCGCGTAATGTTTGCAAAATTTGTAAAAAACAACATCATTCCTTATTACATTTTGCAAACGATACTATGCGCGTGCAGACGCCGCCACCGACGCCGAATCGAACCTCTGCCGTCCATCTGGCGACCGAACCCGCTAATTCAATAATTAATATGTTGCCGCACGATGCTACGCGCTCTGTCTCGCTTAGCGTTGGCGATCGTTCACAGAATAGGACGACGATTCTCTTATCAACTGCTCAAATCTACGCGTATTACAATAACAGACAAAAGACCGTAGTCAGGTGCTTAATAGATAACGGTTCACAAAATAATTTAGTTACGATGGATTGTTGTAAACGTTTGAACATACCTGTAAATAAATTAAATAATTCCTTTTTGCAAGGTGTTGGTATGACGTCACGACCTGTGCTCGGTTTTGTTAACTTTACTATAGAATCACGTATTAATCCTAATTATAAATATTCTATTCGCGCTTTGGTGATAGATTGTATTACTGATAAATTACCCGCCAATTTTATTGACTTAAACAGTGATATGTCGTATTTAAAAACTTTACCGCTTGCCGATTTAAGCTGGAATATACCAGGAGCAATTGACGTTGTTCTCGGTGCCCAATTATTTCCATATATTTATTTAGGAGATAGGGTTCACTCAGACAATCGTGCGCCGCCCGCCTTATTAACTACTTTCGGTTATATACTTATGGGAGACATTCCGAGTCAGTGTGACGCGACTCCTAGTACTTCATTCACCGCGCTTACGAATAGTGAAATAGAATCAGGTTTGCAGAAATTTTTTGAGTTGGAAGACATTCCATCTCAACACTTTATTAGTCCAGATGAGAAAGATTGTGAAAATATTTTTGATTCTTCAGTTTTATTAAAAAA
>MU158814.1:62909-110840 GCA_015888305.1 Antheraea pernyi | reverse complement strand
TGGAATAGATAAAGATATTGTGTTGTATATGCGATCGTGTACCAACTTTTCAAATAACTTACTGAAAATAGACAATATCGATACAGGCCGATAATTCTCCACGCTATTCCTAGAACCACTTTTATGTATAGGTACCACGTAAGCTTCCTTCCATTTACTAGGAAAGATACCTGAGCTTAGCGACATATTAAATAAAGTCATTAATGGGACAACTAAAGAGTTTATGCATTTTTTAACAAAGTACGGAGGTATTTTATCTGGGCCGGCACCTTTATTACTATCGATTCTACGAATTCCTTTTTCCACCTCTGCTTTGGTTAAACTCAAATGACCAATATTGCTCAGAGAATCAGCATAACATGAATTATCTACTCGTAACTGAGGTATGTCATAAGTATATACGCTTTGAAAATAATCCGAAAACAAATTACATATATTACTACCATTACAAGCTGTTTGTAAACCATATTCAATGTATGTGGGAACAGATGAGGCATGTTTTAAATTTTTCACATACTGCCAGAATCTTGTAGGTTTCTTTTGGATGGCTGCTTCACTTTCCTTGATATACCTTTTCCAACAAGAGGCCTGAGTCCTTTTAAACCTTCTTCTCAAGAGGGAAAATGTGTCATAATCTGCTGCTGTTCCATATTTCTTCCATTTTTTATGAAACTTTGACTTTTCATTGGCAATATGCATTAGAGATTTAGAAAACCACAGAGGAAATTTTTTTGTGCAACTTTTGTACATTGGTACGTTTCTTTCAATCGCTGTATTCAATCTGCTATAAAGAGTTATAACTGCGTTTTCAACTGTATTGTTACTGAAATCGTGTTCCCAGTGAAATGAATTAAGGTATCTATTTATTTCATCATAATTAGCATTTTTGTATTTATATGTAATTGCTGGTATCATTTTCAAAGATTTAATATTAATGTTAGTTAATTCTAATATCAAAGCAGGATGGTGGGGCATATCTTCTTTAGTTATTGATAAGTGAGAACGTCGTACCTCTATATTGGTGTTACAAAATACTAAGTCCAATAGACGGTTATTATCGTTATAAATAATATTAAATTGGATCAGTTCCCATTCTGCTAGAAGTTCTGTAAACAGTAACTGACTATCACTAAAATTACCTAAAGCCAAGGCATCGCCGCTAATGTTATCGATATGCCATGTAATATGAGGCAAATTGAAATCACCTAGTAACAATAAATAGTCATTATTAATCACCAGCCGACAACTATCTAGATAAGAAATAAGAGACTTTAACAACTCGTCATGAGAGGATCCGGATCCTGGTAAGTAAACACAGATTATATGGAGATTTCTATCACTTCTCATATTATGTGATACAATTTTTAAATGCAGTAGTTCACAGTGTACAGCTTTCTGAGCATCATCTGGATAGATACGAATTGCACCAAGCTCACGACGCGTCAGTATCATAAGTCCACCCCCTACTTGTTTTCTAGCACCCAAATTGCGTCCTAATTCTCTGTCATTAGTTCTGCGATCGCATCGATGAATATCGTAACGCGCGTCAGAAAGCTCAGAGTCATATACACCGGACTTTAGCCAAGTCTCACAAATTGCAACAACATCATGATGTTGATTTAGCATACCTAACCTAAATTGTTGTGTTTTGCCACGTATGCTCCGCGCGTTTTGAAAATAGATGGAAAGATTACTGGAACCCATCGTAAAGGATATGTAATATTACTATGACATTTTCCAAAAGCAGGATCCAAAACAAAATATAAATAATAATCAAAATAATTAATACGTACGAAATTTTTCTACAAACAGGAACAAATATGTATATGTGTAAAGTGGAATTTTGAACGATGTGTTGTGGATAAAAACTTATTTTATTTGTTGATAAAAGAGTTATTAAAATTTCTAAAACTAGCATATTCGTGATATAGTTAAAATTAATTAAAAATACATAAAGTGATACGTTGCTATATACATCTACTTTGTTTCCTGGCCACTTGGAGTCTTTGTAGTATGTTTGAAGGCATCTTCGCTTATTGTGGCAAGGTGTTCTTCGCTGTGGATGCGAATGGCGGGAGAACAATCGTTTTTCCTTATATAAATTTTCGAATTTCTTGTCCATACGTACCGAAACCCCAGTTCCTTGCACACATTGCGTGTGTTTTTTAAAAGCAATTTATTTAGATGTGTCAGGTGGTCATTTATAAAAATTTTGTGTGCGTCTCCCGGAATACCAATATCACTGCTGGTTAGACCTCTTTGCTTACGAACTTTACTAAGAAATTCCTCCTTCTTCAAGACAGAGCTCAATTTAACAATTATCGGTTTACAAAATGTGACAGCAGGATTTTTATGTCGTATTCGTGTAATAAATTGAAAATCGCGTTCACTTAAGTCAATACTTAGGAATTTTGCGATATCTGTCACAATTTGGGGTAGTTTTTCCGTCTTTCTTTCGGGTACACCAAATATTTCAATATTGTTATGTCTAGCTCTTTGTTCTAGTTCATTTAATTCAAATTTGATGTTTGCTAGCGATTTCGATTTTTCATTTAATTTTTTATTTTCACCTTCCAATGCTTTCAATTTGGTTTCTAGTTCTACTATAGTAATTTTGATATTATCCTGCTGATCTGACATGAATTGAACGCTTTGTTGAAGTGGTGTTATTGTGGCAGACAGAGTGTCGCAGTTATCCGTCAAATTGGTTATGAGTTTCATGGCTTTTTCTACTTTTGATTGCAGAGCAGATAAAGACCCTTCAATCTTAGAGATCATTTCCTCTTTGAACTCCCGCAGGTCCGATTTTTGTTGTTCCAGAATTTTATCCAAGCCCTCTTGAATTATTCTTTGAATTTCGTTAAGGGAGGCACATCCAGATGAAACGGAAGTAGTCGCCGAATCGCTTACGCCTAATTCCTTGTCGGTATTTATCTTATTACAACACGGACCTTTCCACGAAATTTTCTTAGTGGTATTCATTTTTCTAAAAATAATCTCTCTCGTTCCTCCACAGCCAAAATGATAGATTTTTTTACACGACGAGCATGTTAATTCTTCATTATCATATATCTGTGTCGAACATTTATGACAATACATTTTCTCTTAGTATTAACTTCGTTTCTACCGAATACTTCTACAAATTTTACTTGGTATCACTGAATACTGTACGTTATCTGTGCTTTTATGTATCTATCGTCATCAGTGTCAATTATGACAAGTGACAGACAACAACTACTCAACTCTTGATAGATTCAATCACTATTAAGTTTATTATTAAGGTAGGTAGACGGAAAAAAAATTATATCACTGAGATAGAATTGTCTGTAAATAACGAGATTTGAGCTTGTTTTCGATTGAAATATTAACACCACACAGTCACCAGTTGCTAATAATTAATATAGCAATACACTAAAACACTTTGATAAACTTTTACTTGACATATGTAATAAAAAACGCGAGCGACATTGTACTGTGTTACTACTGTTTGACATTATTCTATATTTATATTTACTATTCTATAGAATATTCTATATTTACGGGAATTTTACTTTTTACTGCCAGATAGTCGAAATTATAGCGGTTGACATGTTCTATTTTATTTTTCCGTGGTTTCGTCCGCATGGCTATTTCCAAAATGGTTGGACCGATGTTCACGGGGTATTTACTGGTAGATAGCAGACCTTATAAAAAGTAATTTAGGTTTTTTATTCGCCTTCGGCCGCAGTGGAATATCCGTAATGCTTGAACTGATTTTCACGGGACTTTCACTGGAAGATAACTCACCTTATAAGAAGTAACTTAGACTATTTTATTTTGTTTCTCAAGACTTTGTCCGCAATATCCTACTATCTCCTAAGTGATTGGACCGACTTTCACGGGGCTTTTACGGGCAGATAAATAGCGGGCTCGGAAGGCGTTGTCCCGCCCGGATAATAAAATGAAAACTTTGACAAATTATACCTAAACCTTCCCCATGAATTATCATTCTATCTACTGGTGAAAACAGCGTTGTAACATATTTTTGATCAATTTCACACGAACGAATACATAGGTAGCAGTTAATCACTACATAGTGTACCAATTCAAATAAAAAAGAATCATTAAAATCGGTTCACAATTGACTAAAATATCGATTAACATACATAAAAAAATATATACAACCGAACATAGTAACCTCCTCCTTTTTCGAAGTCGGTTAAAAAAGTCCTCTGTCAGCTTATCTGTTCGCGATAAAGTCAAAAACTACCATTTTCATGCTGTTTTCACCGTCTATATTGTTTTATTTACCGCGTTTGCTTCTACATAACTCAGCGTTTATAGCAACGTATAAGAATAACTTAAGCATATAAACAATACGGGCATATTATATCTATATAATAAAAGATTTAAGATATATTATTCGATAATGTATAGCTTATAATTTTCATTACTTTCTTATATAGTGTTAGTGAGCACTGAGTTTGCTATATAGTAGGTTGAAAATCCAGGTATGTTGCTGATGATAAATCCCATCCCATTCGATATATTATTAGTATTCATATATCTAATGTACACGTTACATTTTATAGTAGATGGCGTTCGTGTCGAAGTTACAAATGTTTTTGAAAAAGCGTTTCTGTAATGTACACACCCACCCACAATTTTACATTTCTTTAATACATTTTAAAAAAGAGCGTGCGGAGCCGCGGGTAACAGCTAGTCATAAATATGCCTAAAAATTTGATTTTGATTTGACTAATACTACTTCTAACGAAATGTTTCAAAAAGAAAAAAGTGCCTGATTTTAGCGTGATGACATATAGCCTTCCTCGATAAATGAGCTATTTAAAACCGAAGGATTCCCTGAAATCGGACTGGTAGTTCCTGACCAAACAAACAAAGAAACTCTTCAGCTTTATATATTAGCAAAAGTGCTGAAGATTTCATTTGGTTCGGTTACGCCTGGCCTCCATTGACGTTATTATTGGTGGAATGATAATAAAACCCATTGTTGTGCATATGTCAAATATATTAATTGTCCAATTGAAATCATTTGAGCTGTAGCACTTCCTAGTATAACTTAAGTTCAATACCTGGTTCTTAACAGTGTTGACCAGGGCAGCCAGCTGGTTACCAGCCTGGATGCTCTGCAGCATCGCATTATGCAGGTCGTCGTTACCGAACAGCCCCACGCCTATAGCGCCGCAACACAACACCGAAAGGATCATCAAGGTTATCTGGAAATGAAAACTTCGATCCTTGAAATAAAAACTTACAAACTAATTATGCTAATTTGCGCAAAATATGACGCATTCATAAACATACATTAAGGTTTAATAGTGCATTTAAATGGTCATTGTTATGATCTATCTTCTACGACTCCTGTAACAGGTATATGGTCTAGTACCCAGCGCTAGAGTTGCATTAGAGACACTCGGAGCTAGTACGCAGGCCGAAACATATACTTCAAGGCCTCTTACATTATGAAGACTTGATCAATTTGCAAATCAAAATGTAAGACACGTTTCTCTCTAAAATATTATATTGCAAATTATAATTAATCATAATCCTTAGTACCAAAAAATAGCGAAACTCTATCCAGTTTATGCAAAACTTCGATAATAAGCGAAATTTTTTACCATTTGATTTAAGCTGTATCGGAGAAATAGTAGCTTAACGATCAGCTTTTTTATAGATACAAAGAAGAGTTATTAAACTCGTGACCCATTTTACAAACACACGAGTACAGCTACATCTCGGGCCAGTCGAAATAATTTTATATCAAAAACAAAACACATCATCAAAGCCACATTCTATGTTCATAACAGAGCACATATGTTTGCGTCGCTTCGTTGTGGGAACCATGTTGATTGCGTTTGCACTCACTTAGATGTTATTTTTAACTTCATGATCCCTCCCTGTTTTTGATTGATCTAACGCATTGTTTCAACTGGATATACTTTTAATACACTTTCATGTTTTAAAACAAACAATGGATACACTCGTAACATGAATTCACGTCACATTCTGGTACGGTCAAAACGAAAATTTCCCACCGACTTGACACTTAATAGCCTTATGAATAGATTACCTTTAATGCAGTGATACTCTTGGGAGGGCGTTGCTTCCTGTCGCAGCATCTTGTCAGCAAGTAAATCAGCAGAACCGTCAACGTTAGTATCAGCCAAGCGCCGGGAATCGAACCGATGATGCCCAAACTCTGAAAACAGATATCTCGTATATATATATATATTTTTTAAATACTGCAAAATGACTGCACCATGCCTGATGGTAAGCACAGTACAGTCCAAAAACAAGGGCGATCACCGAGTGACACTATCCATCGCTGGTCGCCGCTGTCATGCCGGCCTGCAAAAAGCTGGATATGCACAGGCTGATCGCAAAACGCGACCCGCAGAAGCGAATCCCTATGACGGCCTTTTTCGCAGTATACATTGTGGTTGCGACCCAGTCAGGCTGTAAAACCCTACCACCCCGTTTTCGCCATTGCCTCGGTCGTTATTCAGCAGGGTGCACCACGACACCCCTTATATCACGTCTATAAGTAAACATTACAATGGCAGAGCACATAACATTTATCTTATATAGTCCACAGGCTCCGTTATCCTTTTTAAAATCTTAATTCAAAAGCAATAATGACTGGATTTGAGATGAAGATAACCCTTGTCATTGCCCTGGTCGTGGTCCTGTAACAATCTGACCACAGGGCGCTCACTAAACACTATGTGTTTACAATTCATTGTAGTACCTTGTGATCCGATACCTATCTATCTACCTATAATGAATATGACCTCAGGATCAACTTTACTATATCTAATTATAAATTTGGGTTCCATACATTGCACCCGTGTAATTTGTCATTATTCTCATTTCGTCCACTTTTCTAAAGCTTGCCAGTGTCATTGGCGTTTAGTTATAATATTCCACTCCTTAGAGTCGTAGTGAAAAGTTAAAAAGCCTATACATTTTTTCATTAGAGTGCTAGCTGATAAAAAAACAATGTTCCAAATCGTACTGATAGTTCTTAAGATTAGCGCATCCCAACATAAAAACTAACCAGATTTATAACTTTGATATAGATTGGTAGCTACAAGCCGACACTTCAAGATGCGAATATTTCTTCCATCCTCTGCACGCGCTCCCTGGATGGTGCTAAGCAATAACAAATGTTTGTTCGCTGCACTGTTCTACGTAAATTAAACCTCACAGCGACAAACAGACTATTCATACGATGAAATAAATAGATGTTGTATACCTCGAGGTAGACGGGCGAGTCGGGCGCGAAGGTGTCGTTGACGCGGTGCAACGTGACGTTTATGTGAGGCACCGAGTGCAGCAGCCGCGAGAGACGCGGCGGCGTGTACTCGTCCGAAACGCCCGACGCGCCCATCGCGACCTTTCACGCACACCTTAAACCAGAATCGATACATCAAGGATGAAGGCAACTGCACCTTCACTTTAATACTAACTCGTTGCTCTACTTTATGTTGCCATTTGCATATAGCCAGACACGATCGACGACTCAAACTTAAATTTGCTGAATTTAACGATTTTTTTTAAAGTGAAACTTTTTTCCAGTGCCTCAATTTCTTTCGTACATCTATCGCATGTCGCGTTACGTCGCAACCTCGGAGTAGGGGTAAAGGGAAAGGCGCTCGGTAGAGCAGCCAAGGCTAATATGACGACACCCATAGTTCAATACAAAATGATTCCAATGATTTAAATAAATATTATACTCAGTTTTTAAAGTGCGTCTATCATCGGAATTATTGTATTTATTATGTATTCCGTACTCTAATACGCAGATTGAAATTAAAATGTATGGTTGGATATTTTGTCTAATATTGATTTCCCATTACCATTCCCATTTTACTATTATTAAGATTAAAAACGCGATTTTAATAGCTGAAATTAAACGTCTATGATATAAAAAACATTTCACTTGCATAAGTTTCACGTTACATAAAACCACACAATTTTTATACTTTGTAAATTTAAATATTTGAACACAATCTCACCGAATGTATGACCTAAATGACGATGCGACATAAGTACCGTGATAGGTACGCTAAATGTAAAAGAGGACTGTGGTTCATAGTGCAGCTGCCAAAACAGACCTATAGCTGTTTGGTAACAGATTATCAACTTGGGGTGGTAAGTATGTAAGGGGGTCATAGGAAAGTGTTACCATCACGCAGATTGCGTACCAAGAGAATGTCGCCCGACTAAGGATCAAACAGCTTACATGTACAACTCGTCGTCTAACTCTTTGGCGGCTTTGAATATAGCTGTTAATTCGCGCTTGTTCATAATATCATAGAAAGTTTAGCAAAAATTTAAAGAATCTAAAATGGGCATCTATTTACCCATAACTTATGTTCACGTTATACATATAATCATCAACACATAGTATAAAACAAAGTTCCCTACCGCGTATGTCTGTCTGTCTGTTTGTTCGCGATAAACTCAAAAACTACTGAACGGATTTTCATGCGGTTTTTACCAGTAGATAAAGTGATTGATGAGGAAGGTTTTAGTATATAATTTGTTTTGTTTTATATAGTTAGGGCGGGACAGCGTCTGCCGGGCCCGCTAGTATAATATAAATTTGTAAGTAAATTTTTGTTTTGCGCAACTATAATGTTCAGAGTGGTCAAAGAGTTCGGGAAGGGCTGTACCACAAGTCTTTTAACTAACCCGGTTCAGAACATCATGTCAGGGTCAGCTAGCTTCATATTTAATCAATTGGGCTGGCGTCACAGCCATTTTAATCAAAACGTACTCAAATTTTAACAAAAATTTGCATAAATTATTAACGAATATAATATTTTTTCAAGGGCAAGATCTTTTTTACATAAACGTCAATTATTCGTATATGATATAGTTGTGCATCTCAAGGTGACCTCATTAGTGTGACTGTTTTAAATTACCCCCTCATTGTTTCCACATATAGCCCACTCACCTTAACGACTAAGCAATGTATCCTTCTACGACGCCATTTGCAAAGATCTCGTTCACACTTTCACCGAGACCGCATCTATAACAAAGAACAAATAATTTTACAAACCAGTAATTAAACATAATATATATATCGCATAAGTGGACACAATGTAATACGATTTAGTTTGCTGGAATTCTTTTACACCTAAAGCTTTAAGTTAAAGTAATCAATCATGCGTTGAAAGTGAAAAAGGTACGAACAGAGTCATTTATACTAAATATTATCTCAAACAGCGAATAAAAATTTGGAAACTCGATAAGCTTATAAGAAATACAAGGATATTCGTTTTCTGGTAAATTTTGGAAATTTCCTAATACCGTATTCTCCCGTAACAATATTTATAAATTTACCGCTTATTTTTTTAGGAAGTTTTCTTCGTTTACAGAAGCAAGTGTATGTATTGTATCGAAACGTTTATTAATGACCATCTTTCTCACATTAATGCATATTACTTTAATTCACTCAAAAATATTATATTTATGTTATAAAATGTAATCTATCGAATATAAAGTAAATTTTCAAAAAAAAGTATTAACCGACTTCAATATCAATCAAAAACCCATAAGGCACTAAAAAGCGGAAAATAAATAGTTTATCAAAAATAAAACATATGAATATGTGTGCTACCTAGAGATGTACTGGAAGTCGGTACCAACCAAAATTTTTGTATTACAGAGACGCGAGAGTGGACTTAAACTTTGTACCTGTAGATGATATGATTTTCGGTTTGGTTGGCACCGACTTCCAATAAATCTCTAGGTAGCACACATATTCATATGTTTTATTTTTGATAAACTATTTATTTTCCGCTTTTTAGTGCCTTATGGGTTTTTGATTGATATTGAAGTCGGTTAATACTTTTTTTTGAAAATTTACTTTATTTTTCCATTTTTAGTGTACATAAATATATTTTACTAGCAGTGCCCGCGAACCCGTTCCGCCTTAAGTATATTAAAATATGCGCATTTTTGCGGTATGGTATCTATCGGTATGGTATGCGATATGGTTTCAATTGGTTGTACAATAAGTAACGTTTGGTACGAACGCAACCTTTTCAGTAATCCGCGATAGTTTCTACCACCAACTCGGCTACCATCGCTTCACACATTATACACCTTAAGTAATGTAATTACAATGCTTGCGTCATGTTGCAACACAGCAACGAACATAAGCACAATAGGCTCCTAAGAATTGAAGAGTTTTTTTTATAATATTGGTGGCAAACGAACATACGGGTCACATGATGGTAAGTGATCACGGCCGCCCATGGACAATTGCGATACGAGAGGAAACACAGATGCGTTGCCGGCCCTTAAGAAAGGAGTAGGCTCGTTTCTTGAAAGTTTTCTTACTTTGCCACGGATCCCATAATCAGAACCTAACCAAACTCTCATCAAACTACCCTTGAAGTACATCCTTTTCAATAAAAAATGAATCATCGAAACCGGTTAGCGTAATATTGAGTTATTCGTCTATTTGTCGTGTACATACTTAATGCAAATTTGAAACTTATACGGTTTTGCACTGGATGCCGTTGTCGGAACTGTACCAAATTATGGGATTATACCAAAATGGGACCACACTGGAAGTACCAGCTTTGAAATAAAAAAAGAATAATCAAAATCGGTTCACCCAGTCCAAAGTTATGAGGTAACAAACATAAAAAAAAAAAAAAACAGACGAATTGATAACCTCCTCCTTTTTTTGAAGTCGGTTAAAAAATCACCATAGATATATTTCGCAACTCACTTTTACAGTTCATAATACTTTTTAATAACGTTTAACTTGCTTTTTTAATACGCAGGCCGGCATGACAGCGGCGACCGGCGATGGATAGTATGTCTCTCGGTGGTCGCCACTGTTTTTGGATCGTACTGTGCTTACCATCAGGCACAGTACAGTCACTTTGCCGAGCTACAAAAAAAAAAACAAATTGTAAGAGTAATATAACTAATTCTAACAACTTTCTTGTACGTATTATATGTATGTATTTTATATCAGTACATATAAAATAAGTTCATCTATTCATATTATGTTCCTGTTGTTGATTATTTTCAAATGTTATAAATAAATGAATAAAAAGATTTGACAATATTTTTGCACTTCAACTTTTTCTTTAATATAATAGGAACTCTTATATCTCTATATACTAGCTCAAGCTATGAGAATATGTAAACTTTTAATTAAACATAGACCTGAAGTCAGAGACTTGGCTCACAAGATAAAATCAACAAAGTAAGAAAAACTTTTCTTGGCGTTAGTTTCAAATTCCAACGTAAACAAATTACTCGGGACTAGTTAATTCCACACATCTCGCATTTCCTTACAATAGCTTTGTCTCAGACGTGTTTACCAACTGGGCCACACATGTAAACCCATTAACTGACAGACGGAATAACTGAAGCATATAGAACAACGTCATCAAAATTATCACACCCAAATAAAGACGATAATTCTTGATCCAAAAGGTATAATTTCCAGTAAAGAGGCGGTAGCATTATTTTAGTTTCATTGATTTTATCTTAATTTCAAAATTAGCGGATTCCCGCTACTTCGTCTATATCGTTTATTATTTCAACTGTGTTGATATATCTCAAAGAGATTAGACAGCACTTTCGACAAAACCTGTCAGGCGGCTTAACTTTTTCCAAAACTTTCAACATTTATCGTTATATTTCAAACGATTTACAATAAATCTTGACAAATTATATAAATAAACCTTCCTCGTGAATCACTCTATCTATTAATGAAATCCGAATCAAATTCCGTTCAGTTGTTTTTGAGTTTATCGCGAACAGACAGACAGACGCGGCGAAGGACTGTATATACATACTGTATATGTATGTACTAGCTGACCCGTGCCCACTTTGTTAGGTGGTAATAGGCATTATCAAGCTACAACTTTTTTCTAGAACTCAATCATATATCTCTCATCGTTAAGTTCGTAAAAAACGTTTTACCATTTTTTCTCTAACTCCCCAGATATTACCCCCTACAACCTCACAAACTTTACCTCTTTATGATATGAGTATAGATAATATAATTAGTTAATAGCTTCTGCCCGCGACTTCGTACGCGTGGAATATTTATTTAGGGCTAAGACGCAGCGGAAGCTCTCAAAAAGAAAAAATACCCCAATTTTAAAACATATTTCATTGTTGCTCCGCTCCTAATAGGTCTTAGCGTGATGATATATAGCCTATAACCTTCCCTGGTAAATGAGCTATATAAAACTGAAAGAATTTGCCAAATCGGACCAGTAGTTCCTGAGATTACCACTTACAACGTCACAAACTCACAAACTTTACCTCTTTATAATATTAGTATAGATTTATAATATGCAGTGAAGGTAATCATCAGAATTGTTCTACAGATGTGTATTACCTAGTTCATAATTTATTACCCCATGCAGTATAGCGATGTCAGGATTAATATTTATGACAAGCTATATAGGTGGTTATTGGAATCAAGGGAAATGCGTCTCCCTATCCTTTGATCTTCCCCTTTCTATTATATTTATTTCTAATTTCGTTTTCGCTCATGCCATTTATAGGAAAGATGTTTATTTCACTCAATATTCATTAAAGCAGTTTTTTATCTTCTATACATCAATAAGAATGTAAATTGTAATTCCACCGTCTCCGTTTCATCTTAGGACTACCAGACGCCGTACGGAGCTCCATTCATTCGCGGTTGACATACCATTCATCCGGACAAAGTGCTTTGCATCGTCATTTATTATGAGAACCGCGAAGGAGTGGAACACGCTGCCTGCGTCTATTTTTGCTGAAGTGTATGATGAAGTGATCTTCAAAAGAAGAGTGAATGTGCATTTACTTGGTGAACGCGTTACATTCTAGGCCTCGTCCTCACTTTCCATCCGGTGTGACTGAGGTCGAGCGTCACACAGTTTATTATAATTTTTTTTTAATAAATATATACGTGTCTGTAGTTTTTTGATTTTTGTGAAAAAAATTGTTGCATGATCAATCATTTTTTTTATATATCTATTTGTCTGTCTGAACACGCGTCACTGCTAAAGTACTGCGTACACGAGAAAACTTCGTCAAGGAATCATAAAGCACGTCCTCGTGTAACATTATTGAAAATTTAATGACGACGCACTTAAGCACGAGATAAGAGTAGATACACAGTATTACTATGAGAGACAGTACGGAAACTACCTACAAACGGTCGAAAACGGAACACTCTATGGACAGCACCGCGAAAACCCTTTAGGGGTCTCGTCGATGCGCATGTTTGTGTGAGTATGCCTGTACGAGCGTCTGTAAGTAGTTTCCACACCGTCTCTTATATTTATACTGTGGTGGATAGGTAAATGGACTTAATACGTTCAGATGATTTTATTAATAGCTGTTTTTTCTAAATAAGGTTCCACGTGGACGAAGTCGCGAGCACAGCTATTTGAATATTTTATTATACAAAGAAGGATCTCTCTATACAATCATTATTGTTGCAATTTTAACTTAGCACGCTAAGTCCGAAATGCTAATTTTATTTCGCGTGCGATAAACTTAAGCGTTGCTACAATTGTAACGACCTAACAAACTCACTGTACTGAATAAATGAGATTTATCTTATTTTGACGTTATACTAAATAACTGCGAATTACAACGTTCAATCATTGCTATGGCAAAAATAACAATACAATACTCGTTGAAATATACGAATCGAGTTATAAAAAATCATATCTATATATAAATTGGTAGTGGGAAAAACATCTCTTTCCTCTGTGTCTAAGTCGATTTTTTTCATTCTTTTTTTTTAGTAGCTATTGACGAGCTTTAGTTTTATTCATAAACATTTTGGAAAGTGTTTTTTTTTACTCTATGGTCGAAGTTCGATCGCTGGACGAGCACTCGTATTTATAACATTTGAATTAGTTAATTTTTTTGAAAAGATTTTGAAGAATTTGTTTCCATTTTCCAGTTTCCATCCAAATTATTTGTGATTTTCACGTTATAATAATTACATATCTACCTAATTACCTACCATACAAACGTAATGTATCAAACATGCCGGACGTAATAAAATAACCTGTTTATAAAATGACCCAAAAGCTAATCGACAGTTAAATAGATATAAACCAATTTAACAAAGTGGTTACGATTGCGAGGAATTATTAAACCGCTTTCATGTAACGAATTAGCAACAATTGAATCGCACCCGCGGCTCGTCTGTACCGAGGATGACGCTAACTGAAATTACCATAAAACATGTCAGTTACTTTACCAACTAAATTAAGTTTACCAAATTGGAACATAATGACTCAATGGCAAGGGAATGATTTAATGCCACGTCCGAGAATGTTTGAAAAGGATTGCCTTTGGAAGGAAGTATTGACTTACACTGAACTTTGAGTATTGGAGTAAGTATGATAAAACAATGTCATGATAAAAACGTATGAAGGGGGAGTAGTAGTAGGTGAAGATCGAAAAAGGTATGGATATACTGTGTGAAAAATGATTATAAAGATGACATATTGACATCTCACAAAAGAGAGTTAAAGAGGAAAACATGTCGTGCCGACTCCACTTAGGTGGGATAAGCGTAAGAAGATGAGAATTTATTTTCTATTGTTCATGTGAGCCGTACGTACGACATTTCGAATTTAAAGTCAGTCTTGCACCTTGCGATCTAACGGTATATTCTGACGACTGTACCAAGAATGCAAAACCTATTTCAAATATTAACCTTTAATGGCATTATAAACAGTTATTTCGGCCAAACAAGAGCGTAAGAATCTAATATATTAATTATGCAAATCATACAATTAGTCGTGGTGATGGTCTAGTGGCTTAACTGATGGAATGTCAGTCTGACGTCCACGGGTTCGAAGCCCGGCATGTACCAACGAACGTTTCGAAATTCAAGTACATATACTAATTTAAATTGGTAACACTATCGGCTGACGGTGAAGAAAATCATCGTGAGGAAGCCTGTTTTTTTTTTTTTTTTATGTCATAGGAGGCAAACGAACAGATGTGTCACTTGATGTTAAGTGATCACCACCGTCCATAGACACTTGCAACACCAGGGGAGTCGCAAGTGCGTTGCCAGCCTGTGTTGGGGGGGTGGGGGGAAGAGGAAGGGGAGGGTAGGTGGGTCTCCGGCGCTCTCACTGACCGAACGAAACGCAACAATGCAAGCACTGTTACTTCACGTCGGTTTTCTCTGAGAGGGTGGTACTACCCCGGTCGAGCCGACCCATTCATGCTGAAACCAGTAATAGCTTCAGCTTGGCTCTACCACCTATAAAATGTGGGAAAACATAGAATTGTGGATTTTTCGGAGTTTGAAATGGCCAATACGTCGTGGACTGGCGTGGTGATTATGTCGATACCTCCCTTCGGGAAAAGACCTATGGCCCTGCAGTGGGCCTCTTACAGGCTCATGTGATGATACAATTAAGGTAAGACGACGAAACGTAAGATGTAATTAATAGATTGCTACGGAATTACTCGCAATATTTATAAAGATAGAATAACTAATCTTATAGACAAACGTCTCACAGTTTTTTAAACATAACACTGTGCTATTCTGAATAAGAAATAAAAGAGTTCTCATCGACCGTATACGCAGACGGTGTAATCCTATTTGGGGTACATTGGCTCTCCAAGGTTCATAAGGTCATGTATATCGTAGCATCAAGGTCACATATCAATAGCAAATTTATTTCGTCCATTGAAAAGAAAATTTGTACTATGTAAATATTATTGTACGGTAATAAACCTTATTTTAGGGCATTTTTTCATAGTATCATGTAAAAATGGATGTTACTACTATACTTAGGTGTTAGGTGTAAGGGGTGTCAAATAACATCTAAGAATTGAGACATCCAAGCCAACCTCACCTGCACGTGGTGCACCCTGCTGAAGAACGAACGAGGCAATGGCGATAGCGGGGTGGTAGGGTTTTACAGCCTGACTGGGTCGCAACCACCATGTATATGGCGAAAAAGCCCGTCATAGTGATTCGCTTTTACGGGTCGCGTTTTGGGATCAGCCTGTGCGTATCCAGCTTTTCGCAGGCCGGCATGACAGCGGCGACCGGCGATGGACAGTATGTACTCGTTGGTCGCCATTGTTTTTGGATTGTACTATGCTTACCATCAGGCATAGTGCAGTCACTTTGCCGTGCTACTATAAAAAAATAAATATAAAACTGAAAACGGTTTGAAAAAACTTTGTGAAATTTATTTAGCATATGAAATTATTTGCTTCAACTCACCACTACAGAAATACCTTTTGTTAATTAATATATAGCTTTTGATTGGAAAAGTAAAAGAAAATTACTTTACATTAAGAAATAAAAAAAAATATATCCAAAAATGCAAACATCTTTGACCATAGTTCCCATAGTCCACCACAAGCTATACATTTCTTATTCTAGTTTGAAAACTTTCCTAATGTATTATCAAAATCCAAGCTCCAACACTGATAAAAATAAAATGGGATCTGATTGAAAACATCAATTTGCAAATAAAAAAAGAATTTACCAAATCGGCGTATACTTATATATAACTTATTATGTTTTGAAGTAACTAAATTAAAAAAAAACAACAAAATTGCAAATCTCCTCCTTCCTGAAGCCGGTTAATAAAGTACCGTTAATAATAACTAACTGATTTTCACTTTACAAAGTTATGGTTTTTAATGTTTGAAGAGGCCATATAAACTATAACGTTTATAGCCATTAAAAACAAATATAGTGCATGTTGTAGAAAGGGAGCATTAGACACGCCTAGGCGCAGTTACGATATCTCCAATGCGGTCCATTGTAATCAAAGTGCAATGAACTAGAGACTAGATATTTTGAAAGCGAATACGCTCTGAAAGAGATATGAACGTAAATCACTTTGTAATATAAATATGAATACATGTGTAATGAGGAAATAAATATGCAAAATATTATTATTTTTATAAAACCTCTACAGGAAAATGTTTAAAAAAGAATTGTTAATGTTATCAAAGTTTAAAAATATATATACTGGCGATACATAACATTATATTTCTGTGGCATAAGCGATGGCAAAACGCATACAGCGTTTGTAGGTTATTAAGCAGAATTTACAAAGAAATGCAAATAAACAGAAAGTAGAGAATAACTAAGATTACAAGTCTCAGTTGAAAGTTCCAACAAAAAGGATACTCTGTCATAATTTCAATATAAACACAACTCGAATGTCGATGACCATCAAAACATTATGTCATGTCGTTTTGCACGTTCTATACCAGAAGGGACTGGGGGTCTATTTTTCTCATACTTTCAAAATTTAACTGGTTCCGTTGGACCTCCTGCATTTACATTTCTACCATATTCCCAAAACTCGACAAAAAATGTGAAGATTACATCTAACTACAGAAATTTGCAATTCTTGTCACGTTCTACTGAATATGGAATATACAAGTCTTTACAAGTAACAGTCGCTGAACTTTTTAAAATATTATCTGCCTACATTGATAGGTGAAGTTAAGCCAACATTTTGGTTCTTCACTATCGAAAGCAGATCAATTTTCGTGGACCCCCGGTTACGAATTGTGAATCCACATTTGTCACGCCAACATAGACCCCCGTCGGGGGTCCCCCTGGACCACTTTAGGATTTTGGGAACTAAGGTTCTATACGATATACCACGTTGCCTAAATGAAGCACAAAATAATATATAGAAAAAAAAAGGCGTACTGCCAGCAACTGTCAGATAAACATCCAGAAGTACGCATACAAATCTATCTTGTTCCGGTTACACACAAGTTATCAATGGAGTACACATTACACGTATTATGTAAGCGTTTGTTTGGCAAGCAACTCGATTGTGCCCTGTTTGGCATCGCATTGCGATACGGCGCACATACTGACCGAACACATTTACATTGTATTAACGCTGATAATATATGGGTTAGCAAATTGATTTATAGAATTTGGAAGCGAATCGTAATCACTTTTATTTATGGCAAGCAATATTACTGAAATGGGAAATTCGACGATTATGCTACAATTTATTAGAAAAGTGAACACCTATTTATTACAGAACAAATTTATTGCTTATGGTATTGTTATATTTACGCAATTTAAATTCAAACCACCAAGACCTTCAGATATGTCACCCAGACCACGGGAAATAATAGTATGTTCTATTTATTCGCGGTTTCGTTTATGATCATTATGGAAATAAACATGTGTACTGTATTTCCGTGATCTATGATAAAGTTAGTCACACTACTAGCTAGTTGCCTATTGTAGTTCAAAGTCCTATTTTAATAGTCGTTTTCAGACAGAACCAACAACAAAAAGTGAATATTTGCGAAATTAATAAATCAATGGCAAAAATTAGGAGTTGCAGTGTTCATAAGCATGAATGTATAAAGTAGCATATAAATTATTAAAGATTGAAACAAAACAATAACCATGTTTTTCTTCGTTCAACCTAATTTGAACATGTTTAAACCATTGACATATTAGTTAATATCCGCAAGAATTATTTCAACGAAACAAACTTAACCGCTAAATGCGGTCGTCAGATATCAGCCTGCGGATATCGGGTCCCGCATCCGATCGATATCCGGCAACCGGACGGTTCGACGTCGCAACTTCACCGGTTACTCAATTTCAACACAATTTTAGAACTTAATAAACGACATTTCTCATTTATATTTTACTAGCAATTTTTCTCGACTTCGCACGCCTTTTCTATGCAATAATTATTTTATATCTATATAGAAAATATTAACTCACTGACGGAAACATGACGGATATTCATCCGCATTCAAACCGCCTTAGGAGTTGAAATTCTAAAAATCGCTTCTCAGGTTCACCTACAGTGTAAAAGGGATTCGCATGCAAATTTTCACAAACCTAATCCTTAGATTGGGCTGTGCATTATGCCCGTCTATGCCGTCCCGATATGCCAGCCTGCCAGTTATTCTATTATATATACAGATTTCAAAATACCCTTATTATTATTTCTATCTAAAGATGCATTTCTTCTGTTTGTACTGATTTTTGAAGTTATACTTCTTTTGGCGCGTTAGGGAAAAATGATGAGAGTTAATTTTTACGATGCGCGCGCACACCGTCACGAATTCCGACACCCTGAAGTTAGCTATGGTCAACTTTTTCTATTGTTAGTGGCGTTTTTTCTACAACCGTAGAATAAGGCGAAAGATAAAAATTTTAAAAAGATTTTTATCTTGTTACGCCAATGAAGTATAACTTCTAACGCGTGTACATAAGTACTCACACTTCTATTTTAATAAATCTTTCATTGGAGAGTTACACGCGATTACTAATTTTGAAATAAGCAGCACTATAATATGAAGTGACCTTACACAGATACTACCACTCGATCTTCAGATAAGTTCTAGGAGAAATACCTAAACTTCCTAATCGAATGCTGCAACGCCACCTAGTGATGAGATATAGCTAAATAGCATAAAAGCCTACAGTACTCGCCCCATTAGTCCGGTCAAGCTGTGAATACCCATTAGGACAATAGCGTTAGTCAGTTTGCAAAAGCAAAAAAAAAACCTGACTATATTCGAAATGTAAACACACAGACACGAAGATATAAAAATAATTTTTACTATTACACCACTACTATACACTCCTATGAAATATTCATACTGATTTAAATTCAATGGGTGAAAGTATACGACTAGTGTAAGTATCAAAGTAACTTATATATTCGATCATTACCTACAATTCTCGCGTACTTATTCTCGTATAATTCCCACATAAATCGGTATGATTCATCATGATTCATTAATTGGCGTCGACCCTTAAGAAGAAATCTCAGTGCGTTCTACATTTTACGATGTACAGCTCACAAACGAGTTTCAATCTGGAAGTGTTGGATAAGATAAGAAAGTATGTTTTACTTAACCGAATAACCAATTTTATTTTATTTCTATTCAAGACTCGTAAAGGGACATCTGGCTTTATCTTACAAATGACTTCGTCTGCGAGTTTTTCATTGTAATTACAATAAAAGTGGCTTATATACTCCAGTCTCCAGGCCAAATGTACGTCAAATTTCACTGTGATCGATTCAGATAGTTAGCCGTAAAAAGGTAACAGACAGCCGAACATATTTACTTTTGCCTTTATAATATTACTTGACCAGCGATTTCATTCGAGCTAAATAACAATCACTACATATCCCAACACTACATTGTCCCGCCATAATAATAAAAAAAAACCTTCACCAATTATATACCTAAACTTTCCTTTTAAATCACTTTATCTAGATGAAAACCGCATGAAAATGTAGTTTTTGAGATTATCGCAAACAAACAGACTTGGTAGAGGACTTTGTTTTATAATATTTAGTGATTTTAATATATTTTAGTCAGATAAAAAAGCCGATCCCCAATTTCCTTTTAACGAAATCCATCGTCACATTCAACAACATTCCTTTACATTAAAAGTTTAATCAACTGCTTCTAAAAACAAATCTTTAAAATACGGTCATAGAAACAGATTAAAAAATATTTTATGGACAACAATAGATTTTCTTAGAACTAAACTCTTGTGTACAGTTTGAATAATGGATGTGTTTATGTTTTCGCACTCCATTTTTTCTATTAACGATATGAGCTTTGTTTATTGCGTTCTAAATTGATTGGGTATATTTATTACTCACAATGTTATAAAGTTGTCCAAGTGTGAGTGTAAATGTTAAAAACAGATACCTTATGTTGTAGATACAAAAAAGTTTAACGAAGAATATTACGTATCTGATGAAAATATTTTATTTCTAGTTGTAGCATATCATATTTTTTATCAAAAGTCTCGCATATTTTGCTTCCGATGAGATATTTATGAAATACTAGCTTCTGCCCGCGACTTCGTTCGCGTGGAATAGTTACTTTGGGCTAACGCTAACAACCAGTGGAAGCTCTTAAAAGGAAAAAAAGACCCGATTTTGAAACATGCTTTATTGGCGCTCCACTATTATTGGTCTTAGCGTGATGATATATAGCCTATAGCCTATAAATGAGCTAACTAACACTGAAAGATTCATGAGATTATCTCGTTCATGCAAACAGACTCTTCAGCTTCATAATATTAAGTATACATTTGAAATATGAGTACCAGAGAACTTCTGCTTGATGATTCAATTGGCGTTAATTGAATGCATAAAATAGACAGTCCATACATATATAATTAATCCTTCGTAGCTTAAACCGACAATCACTAAAACTTCTTAAATAATTCAACTCTCATACATTGAAAAGCAATAGATAAGGGTTATACCATTAGGTATTCAACTAGTTCATAACCTATCGTAAAGGATTGAAATCTGTCATATCTTGAATGGGTCTTTATGCTTATTGACTATACGCCTTAAATTATTTAAATATTTCATAGCTTAAAATATGATGGTTAAAGGTAATGGAATAAAGCATTTAGATGTTTATTGAAATGTGATTGGTAGAATATATGCCATAAAGTATTATAATCTTTCATAGGGTAAATTTCGATTGGTAAGAATATGACATAGATAATTTTCAACTCTTACTAGCTAGCCTCACATTGTCCTGCCTTTGTAATTAAAAAAAACCTAAAATGCAACCGTAGCGCTACCTACCAGGTCCAATTATGAATCTACACAATTCTTGAATCCACCTGATCACTCCACAGGAGGAGTTCAGTCACATACACACGGACAGCAGAATTATATATATAAAGATTTAGTGAAACGCTATTGGTAACACCATATCCCCAAGGATTCAAAACTTTAATTGCTTCAAAAAAATGGTGAGTGTCATACCGTAAAGAATTAAAGTTTTAATAAGTAAAGAAGTTATAATTGCTCAACAAATAACTTTTATTTAAATATACGTTTGCTAAACGTGCAATATGTCCGAAAGCAATTATACAATAATGTGTTTAAACTAGTCATCTTTTTGCAGAAGCGAGGCAGAATCTGACCAAAATGATTCAATTAGACTGCCTTGGCTACATATTAAAACTTGATTGGAAACTTCCTCGCCGGCAGAACTAGGTTAGTCCAAACAGTTTTATTGGGCGGAGGCCACAAATTGAGCTCTTAGACCCCGTCGGGATTGCCGGTCCTCGTCGCAACAATTGATTTATAATTAGATCACCGCTTTCGGTCCGTTGAGATTTCATTTTAATTTATAACCAGATCAATTCGAGAATAAAATTATTTTTTTTGTATAGATACCTCGTGGTGGTCGAATCTTACGTTTAATTAAAAATGGAGACTTCAAACTTGAAACTGTTTTAAAGTTATTTATTTCATCACATATCTATGCATATTTTGTTAGTATTCATTTTAAACTTTAAGGTGACTGGTCTAGGACTAAAATTGTTACCGCTTTGAGACTTCGTTCCGGACATATTCCGCTTAATAAATTCGCCAATTTAATGAATAAGATAGAGTCACCTCTGTGCACTGAGTGTAACAGAGTAGAAGATTTTTATCATATAATTGTAGAATGTGTCCGTAATGAAGCAGAAAGGCGATAGTACTGCCTAACAATAGGTAAGGATTTACGTTGCGTTGGGGTCTGTAACGGCATTTTGGCTTCACCTTTGTCGGATGAAGCCAGGATGCTGTACAGGTTAGCCAATGTTGCCATCAATAGGAGGTAAATTGCTATTATATGTGTGTAGTATCTATTATATATGCCTTCCAATAAGGGTAGCATGGTCGATTTGTGACCAAACCCTATAAAAAAAAAGATAAAAATACAGACAGCGTTCGTAAATTTGCTTCTATGTCTTGATTACGGCAATTTCTCTCAGCATGCTTTGACAAAATTGTAGTCATGTCTCACAATCCCCAGGATGCTATTTTTGCACCAAACGGCCATTCATTGAATACTATGAATAACATTGAAACTTATACTTTTTCAGCACTTTAAGTACGCGAGTGTGGGTTGTTCCAATTACTTTGGCAGGTTCTCTGCTTGATGCTTTCGGAAATGTTTCGATGTCTATTAAATCATCTAGATCAAAATTGTTATTGTTCTGCTGAAGAATTTGCAGCCGACTTTTGTAACTGCCCGTATTCTTTAAATTTTCTACCATTCTTTTCAATACAAAGAGAAAATCCTTATGAAATGCCAGGCTCCCGGGGGAGAGCCTGCGCTTGACCCGACTCACCATCTACATGCTATGCACGCAGGTGGTGGCGCCTTTCGGCGAGTCTAACCGGCTAAAACTCCACGACAACCTACGCGGCACCATGGGGGTGTCTCGGGGTTGCGTGAGCAAGCTCCGTTGCACCTCTAACCTAACCTAACAAAACCAAGATAAAAGAGCAAGATGTCGAACGTTCCGCGAGCGCGGTGCATTTAATACGAAAGTACCCCACACTTTTTTAAAGCCAGTATTCAATACGTATTTACCTTTTTAGTACTAACATCGGACACGTTTAAATAAAAACCTTTACTGAAAAAATTATAGTCGTCACGAATGCAGCCACAGGTAAAGTTAGTCATACTGTACATACATCAAACCACAAATATAGACGGGAAAACGACCACCACGAGCGCAATTATGGAACGGTGGTAATATTTTATCAGGAGGCGTGAGAATTAATGGCCCTCGTGGCTCCACAGCGCATGCGTCACAAACGAGAGGAAAAACTGTGTCAACCCGGGACTATTTCTATTGCGTGAAAACATGTTAATGACCCTCCCTTCAGATGCTTTGTGTACGGAGATACGACTATATTTATTTAGCTATAATGTGAAGATAAATTAGAGTTTTTAAACTGACCTCCTTTAATCCCTCGGCTGATTTTTTAAGACCAAGATCTCAAAATGGCGGATCACATTTTTAAATATCTAGCCATTTTTTTTTAATTATTATTTTACATTAGATAATTGGTTTAGTTCAAGTATTTTAAATTTTGTAGTAAATATGTAATTTTTTAACTTAAGGTCTAAGGTTCGTTTGTAAGAGGTTTTCTACAATCCAGAGGTTAATCCTTATGTTTTTTCCTCAATGCATTAAATGTATTATTACGATAATAAAAGATGGAAACGACGATGCGGGTATCAGCTAGTGTAAATCAAAATTAACATTTCATTTATAGACTACGGGGATTCTATTATCTATTATATATATTATAATAAGTATGTTAATCTACCGTGTCTGTACATTTTACATTTTCGTTCACAATAAAACCTCAAAATCATAAAGCATATACCCAGGAGTAGCTTAGTCTATGTTTCATTAAAATCGGTCCATTCTATAAAAAGTTATTGTAATTTGAATAAAGACTGGAGTTAAGTACGTGCGAAAAATAGTAATCTTTAATTAATTTGGTTGAACGTGCTAATCTCAGGAACTACTGATCCGATTTGAAAAATTCTTTTAGTGTTAGATTGCTCATTTATCGAGAAAAGCTATTGGCTATGTATCATCACGCTAAGACAAATTGGGAGCGGAGCACAAATCAAGAATGTTTCAATTTTTTTTTTTTTCAGAGTTTCCGCTGCCTGTTAGCTTTAGTCCAAAGTAACTAGTCCACGCGGACGAAGTCGCGGGCAGAAGCTAGTAAAGATTAAAGAATCAATTTTATTACTAACCTAAGACTTAGTACTGGTTAGTAGATGACCGATGTATAATTGGTGTTATAAAACAATAATTAGTGGGGTCAAGTAACCTTGTAATTGCGGCCACAATACACAGTATATAAAATCCTCAATAGAGCTCTATCCGACGCGTCGAGTTTCGGTACCAGTTTGTCTATTTTCAGCTACTTTCTAATTTCATAAATGGTTAATTTTTACATTAAAAAAAAACTAGGACGAAGACGATCAGTAACAAAACAAACTTCACTTATTATACGTTGCTATATGTTATAAATCACTTCACTGAACAAAACTAAGAAAACGCGATATTATAGGTACAGTTCATCATCATCATCAGCCGGTAAGAGATCCACTGCAGGGCCATGAGCCGCATCCAGAAGGAAGGGATGGGCATAATCACCACGCCAACCCACGCCGTATTGGCGATTTCAAACTCTGAGATATCCACATTTCTATATTCACACATACAATAATACAAGAACATTTCTGAGGTTCATGTTTAACGTTCATGTAAACGTACACAAATTCCGAAAAATTCGTTGGTATATGCTTTTTTTTTGTAATTTTTTTTTTAAACCCCATGGTACCTTCTTAAACCTTTTGGCCGGAGGAGCCGGGACTGTCTAATCGACACTACATCTGCTCCTCCAACAGGTGTTGTCCCCTCCTAAGGGACCCAAACTGCGACCTGAGGGGTCAAGATGGTATATGCCTGCGGAAATCGAGTTGACATTCTACCGGTCAAAACACTAGACCACCACGTCTAGACAAGAAAGAAAAGAACACAATTTAATACAATAATTTTTAAATCAGAACACGACTTTATAAAATGTTACATACCACCCGAGATCGACGTGGAACTGTTGAGAAGGAAACCGAACGTTCTACAATTTGTTCCAACGAGCCGTTTCTCTTACATAAAATTACGAAACTTGTAACAAAACACAGAAAAAGTTTAACAATTTACGTTTCAATTTAACAAAAAGTTTGAATTTTCTACATAAATATTGACCAACTTCCATCGTTTTTCTGTTTGTTATGTTTTAAGTAAAATTGCACAATAAATTATACGGAATACGTAAGACTCCATATTTATATCTTCATTTATTATATGGTGGTATGGGTTTTCAATCAGGCGATTAGTTACCACAAAAAACCAACCAACCAACCAATAAGAGACTCCGTAAGCTACATTAGAGAGCCAGCCAGCTCTTCTCTAAGTTTAGCATGTTACTATCTTAGACCGCATCGTCATTAGATGTGTACTATAACTAAACAACTATTAAAAAATTAAACATGGTCTAAATTCAGTGAAGAATTGAATACAGTGGAAACTTTGTATATTAAAGAAAAAGGTAAAAGGAATTATGTCGATAAGGAAGAGACATAGCGGAATATATAGCCAAGTCAACGACTCACGGCTTAGAGACTCACCACCATGAGAAAACCTACAAACCATTCAGAATTATTGTATATGGTAATTATGAACAACTACATGGACTTTGGAAACTGACAAGAACTTAAAACCATGAAGAAAACATCCAAGAAGAAAAGAAATTGTCGTACAATGTATAACATTTCTTAGCACTCCCCAGATTAATTGTACGGGTGCTGGGTCCAATGAACTCCAGGATTAGTAGCTTTGGGACTTACAACCAAAGTGTAAGAGCCCCCACCCAACATTCAAGAACGGTCTCCTACACTGTCCGCACTCGTCCTTCGCTTTGGCAAATTTTGTGTAATCCTAATAAAACATCTTTGGATGCTCACTCCGATAAGGAGCTAACGTTGGTTCTTGGGAGGCCAAGATCAGTCAATAGATTATATACTTATTTTTTACTGTATAATTTATCATTATTATACTACTATATATCAGTTCCTTTAAGACTTATTGTACGGCGAGAGTGGACGCTTAAATCGAGCGTCGAGCGGGGCGGAGCGTGCGGCGTTCGTGTCAAACAGATGCATTAATACGTAGGTTTTAGGTGTCCTGAGTGGCATGCGAGCGGATCTCTTGATCGCTACACGCCCCGCCGAACGCATATTCTCTCAGGCCGTACACTAAATCACATCAAATCTAGTGAACGTATCGGCATAGGACTATGAACATTCGGTGCGGAATTTTTCGTAGATGATTTTAGGCTACTTATCTCTACGATAGTATTGATCCTTTGCCACTTTTTTTTCAATTAAGTGTTAGTTAATGTTCAACGGTGCGGGCGGATATAAGCTAAATTTGGGATCAAGTGATCAACATCTGTTTCTTCTGATTCTGTCCATGGCGAACACTTTTACTGGTGAAAAATTTGCTTTAAAGAGGCTTATCAAAATCGACTATCTGATTTTTTGACAGTAAGGATGAGGGCTTCCATGAGAGGCATAATGATATTACTCTGAAAATGGCAAAAAGTTATTTATCAAAACGGCGCATATTTGCCCTATATCGGTTCATGGTAATTAATGTCTTACATTTCATGCAAACATTATTGATTTATTTTTACTACAACTTACATTATTAAAAAGCGAATGGTTTCTGTAAACCCAGACAAAACCTTTTTAAGCAAATCTACCTAATGAAAAACTTGATCAGTTAGAATTATAAACATCTCTTTATTTTATGAAACTCTTCACACAAAACAGCCTCATTTTATAAGAAGAGCAAAATTGTATAAAAGCGGTATTCAAAATTTCTCCCTCTCTACACAAGTAACCCAAATATAATTTTCTAAATGTTGATTGAATAAATGTTTTCACTACTACAATAATCATTCATTAAATTTGGTTGGGATATTTCATAATTATTTTTGTAGCAGTTGAACCGTTTAACAAACAAAATAATTCATACTGATGTGGGAAATTATTGTTACTTTTCCACAAAACCCTTAAGTAGAAACGAGTATAGAAATCGCTACATTGGAGTTCCGATATTACATACGAGGACATAGCAGCAAATTAAGATACAAATATAGAGTCGGCACTTAGAACATATTATATCAATTACGTCACACATACAATAGTAACGGAATAGTAAGAATCTATTTTTATTTTTACTCCATTCGGCGATAGTATCGCGGTAGACACGTGCTATACCAGCTGCCAACGGTGCTGGGGTGAATGGAGCACGTGGCACCGGGCGCGGTCGCTCGATACACCGGAGGCTGCGCGGTCACACGCCACTATAACTAGATCTACCCCTGCCCCTTACAACCACTCCACTAACGATGAGTTTAAACTGCAACCTTTCACGATTCAGAGGTCTTTAACATTTAGACGTGTATTTAGTTTTTGTACTACACCATCGTAGTTAGAACTACCCGGATTCCCGTAATAATAGGAAACTAAGCAGACCGTCAGTCGGTATCGAAGCTAAAGCTTGCTGATATCGTAAAATCCTATAATCGAAGTTAGATACGATGGATTTTAATTTATACATATAAATGATGTATCTGTCGTTTGTCACGTTAATATTCGAAACAATTGAATCGATTTTATGGAGACTTTGCTTCCAGATAAAGGACTTTTCAAAGAACTATCTTGGCAAACAAACAAACCTACTTTCGTTTTATAATATTAGTTACGATACAGCGTATATATATATATATATATATAACAAATTAACTGTTGCCCTCGGAGCAGCAGGCGTTAATTAAATTGTATTAAAGAAATATAAAATTGTGAGAAGATGTAGAATTACAAAAATGCTCATTCATAACATAATTACGACACGCACGCCACCTACTGTAACATCTAACGTGATATGTAAATACTATTAATGTACCGAATGGGAATTACCATCAGCAACATATTTGCAATTTTAACCCACTATATAACCTCCTTGCTCACTTACACTATATAAAAATATAGTGAAAATTTCAAACTATACATTATCTGACAATATGTCTAAATATGTTATTATACATATATAATATACCCATATAATTACATACTATAAATAAGACAAAGTCCCCTATCGCGTCTGTCTGTTTGTCTGTTCGTGATAAACTCAAAAACTACTGAACGGATTTCCATGCAGTCTTCACCAGTAGACACAGTGATTCATGAGGAAGGTATATAACTTGTCAAGGATTTTTTAATAATCAGGGCGCGACAACGTCTTCCGCTCCCGCCAGTTATTAATATAATTAAGTTTTTGCGACCATACAAAAAGTAATCGCTTGTCTGTTCCGCGAGAAATTGTATCATTGAACTCTTAAGGTAATAATATGTTTAGGATCTAATATCTCATTAGAAATACCTCTTATAAAATAAATTGACTTCGAAAGAGTAATCTATTAATTAAAAATACAAACTGCGTTGATATTATTCTGACTGCAAATGTCTACAAGTGACGGTATATTTAGTATCGTATTTCCCTAATAGTTAAAACGAAAGTTCTGGAATTTCCACTTGAATGGTGACTAATAGGATTACACTGCGGCGAACTTGTTTCTTTATAATATACATAAATGTTTCATTATTTACCATAACTAATATTATCTATAAATGCGAATGTATGTTTGTTTGTCGCGCTTTCACACATTAACTACTCCACCGGTCATCATGAAATTTTGCATATATGTATGTTGTCAGGATGGATGGCAGAATGAGAACAGAACAAAACAAAAGAACAGCGGGCCCAAATTGGCGAAAAGTAACTCTAGATAGTAAATGGACCTCTTTTGAGGACTCCTTTTCCCAAGAAGGGGTTCTTTTTTATTTATGTTGTCAGTGTTACACAAAAAGGCATAGAGTAACTATCTTCCAGAAAAAAGCACTGTCCCTAAGGGATAGCTTAAAACTATATTATTTAATTGTATTGCTAAATAAAGTATCCCTCTTTGAATATTGTCTATTGATTGATTTCTCTAGTTTTCGCTGCGAGGTTCAATTTACGTGGAACAGTGCAGCGGCCAAGATTTTTTTCCAAATTGTTAATCTATATATTGCAAGGAAAACCGCGGGCAAAAGCTAGTCTTATACATTTCTACTATCTACATCCTAAAAAATAATATAATTCTAATGTTGTCCTGTCTATGCACCTCTTTAGAACTTAAGTGATTCTTTTTTCCCATATATGGACAAGTTAAGTCAATACGTGTACCATTTGCTATTAGAGAAGCATTAAACCTAATGATGGCGTACTGTGAGGTGTTTTTATTGTCTACCCAGTTTACAACACCGATGTCATGTTTAGAATATATTACGATCAGCTCAGTAACTTCCATATAAATAAAACGATAGGGGTTTGCCATTGGACGCGCATCACTAAAAATCTACTGGACATGTTTCTATCAATTTTTTTCATTAAATCTTCTAGTGATCTGGTTCTTATATCAAAAATGAATTTTCGCGATATCTTCATTCCATACAGTTTTAAGAAACTATGATTTTTATAAACAATACTCATTCATTCGTCAATGTCTTTTCATGCCCTGGTGAAACAGTATGGTGCTTATGTTTTCTGTTCTGACCATAAAATATATGGCACTTCTAAACTCATTAATTATTTTAGACGGAAAGGGTTTTTTGTTCTTATTGGAACTTTTGACACTACATTTCAATATTATTTTGACATAATTGTCATATTTAAATTAAATATAATTAGCTATTTGACCCCTCGGCTTCCGAATTATCCACATTAGGTCAACGTTACGCTAAATTATTTTTTTTAATTTCGTGTCATTCGGCACTGATGTTTATGTACCCGTATGCTTGCAATAAGTCATTTATTTCTATGACAATATGGTACATTATATATGTATATCGTTTTTATCTACACTAATATTATAATGAGGTAATAAATACCCTTCTTTACCCTCCTTCTACACAAGTGAAGTAGTTGCTATATTAGAATGGATTCTAGGTTTTTGAAGATGTTTCGCGTTTGGAAATAAAATTGAAACCGGTAATAACAGATTGCGCTGGTCAGCTAGTAATCTTGATAAATTATATCTCATTCCAATAATAGTTCGGTATCATAGATTAATGTTATGTCCGTTTTTTTTTTTCGAACTGACTTCGCTATTGACCAAGCAAGGTCTTAACAGCTTCACCGGACTACATGTTATGTCCATGTTCTTAGCAATCTTCTCAATAACGTAAAGAAGCTATATTTTAATATGTAATTTGATATTTTTCAACAACCTAGCAAAGGTCTCTATTATGCCACACTTCAGAAGCAAACATTTCCTACAATAATCCTAAGAAAAAAAGTCAAAGAACGTAGCCTCCTAAAAAGTCGAAAAACATATTACTCGGTCTCTCATTATGCTCTACGTTAAAATCTCAAGTACTTTTTAAATTTTAATATTCCTCATATAAAACATATTTTGCTAAAACTCGCTTACGTTTAAATTTGAAAGCGGCAAAAGTGACGTGCAATATTTTAATTTAATGCAAGCGCACGAAATACATGACGCTTTTTCAAAACCCGCTCCGAATCCATTTTATCTCACACTTATGTACATTTCATCGTAGAAATTCATAGAAAACAGTCACGTCTCGATATTCGCTGACTCATTTGGTGATAAAAAGCGGAGGTCCGCAAGAAAAGAAATATTCGACTCGAACGCAAATTTCTTCATTTAGCAATTCTTTTGTCGAATTCACAATGCAGATCGTGCAAATAATCTTCATTATGGTTGGGGACAGACAATTCTCATTTAATATCTGAACTTCAGTCCAGTATTTTTCAACGTTCTAAATGTCGATCGGAATTATCTAAACAAAGAGTCATAGTGTAGGAGTGAGGAGCAATTCCTTGCTTCACATATGATTCGGACGCCTATCTGTGGTATAGTCCGGTGAAGCTGTTAAGACCTTGCTTAATCAATAGCGTAGTCAGTTCGAAAAACAAAAAAAAAACCTATCTGTGGGAATAAAGTTGTTTGTCAGATCACAATTTTTTTATTTCTGTGTTACAATAGTGTTGTTGTGCAACCTACCTGAGCGCTTGAACGCGACCGACTATTAAAGTATTTTATAAATATAATTCAATGCAAATGTGCTGATTCGCACATAATAAGTAGAGCGACATTCAAATAAATGTTACAAAATTGATTTCACGGTATGGATACTTAACTCTGCCTATGAGCTATAATTATCAATTTCACCATGTAAATGGTGTTCATCGATCAGCTTGGTGGAATATACTTACAGATAAGTTATTCCAAGCCGACATAAATGACACCGTATCAGACGATTTTCAAGCCGTAGCAATAGATCGATATAGTATCAGTGTTTTTGTGCCATCATTTATGCGTCCATTCTCGTCACGTTTCTCTAAGCAATAAAAACTGTTCCCGCAGACTGAGCATGGGACAAAACAATCTAGCCGAGTGCCCCGACGGCCACGTTTACGATTGGCCGCAGTCAAATAGACTCTACGCACAATCAAAGCGTCTGAAGCCTTGCGTACAAATTAGAATACTGATTATGACTCCCTAAAGAAACAAAATAGTATTAAGATACATTAGATTAGATACATAAAAATATAACAATCTTGTGACACGCATTCGCAATAGAAAGTTGCAAAGTCATAACATCGAAACCAAAAATACTTTATTCCACTTAGCAAAGATAATTATGAACGCCAAAAATACCTAACTACCTATTACTATTAAACCAAAATTAAATGCATGTGCAAAAAAAATATACATTATTCCACTGAATTTGTACTGTCACGTTACCATACGTTATTTATACATATTAGTAGAATTGAGGCTTTTAGCAAGCGCTATAATCGAAAACGTTTAGAAACAAATGGTAACGATGACGACATATTATGTAAGAATACAATTTTTAGCAAAAACTTTGGGTTCTCCTCTGACAGTAGTCAACATTTCTTATGGGAACCGCACCTGAGAACGAAATCTACAAGAGACAACCCTCCCTCCCTCCCAATACATTCTTGATAATTTAATGTATGTCCGTAAAAACTTTGAAAATCTGCATTTTGTAAAAGACCGGCATGATCTAAATACTAGAAACTGTGACAAACTGGTCGTCCCATGCTTCAGACTTAGCAAAACCAGTAATAGTTTCTTAGGTAATAGTGTTAGGTTTTACAATAAAGTCCCAAAACATATTACCGATTTGCCGGACTGTAAATTTAAGCACCATGTCAAGCGGGTTTTAATGTCGAAAGGCTACTATAGAGTGGATCAATACGTGAACGATGGTGACGTCTGGAATTAACTCCTCTCTGTGCATCCACTAAAAACGGTATTGTAACGTATAATGTATTTGAAATATATATTTATGTTAAAAAGATGGACCCAATCGAGTTTCTTGCCGGTTCTTCTCGGTGACTGAGTTGTTTTCCGAACCGGTGGTAGTTTTGACGTTCATAAGCGCCTTATTAGGGCCTAAACTAAATAAAGTATTTTTGATTTGATTTGATTTGACACATAGGTCAATTTAAGCACACTAGTTTAAGATACCCAGTCCAAAACATTACAAAGGTTCATAAGAAAAATTTGTATTAATTCATACTTAGCAGTGAATTTATAATACACAATGGTAAATATTAAATGGTATATTATAATGGTAATGGCAAAATATAACCAATGTTAAGGAGGCAGTACTTCTAAGGTCAGTCACAATAAGTTACTATTCTTGGGGGCTCAATAGAAAGGCCTCGTCTATCAGTGTGTGTTAGTAACCCATCGGATTTCTGTTTTGCAGTAAAAATGGATGTAGCGATGGTACTGTAGAACCTTCCACAGGTTCTATCATTCATGACATGTTTTGGAGAGTATCAGTGATATACTGCTTAAACGAAAGGAAAACAGTATGAGTGACGATAGAATGGTAAAAAACAGTACGCTCTTGTGTGACCATAGAAGCATTAGACTGTTGACTCTGAGTTACACTGATCAGATATAAATAGTACCGAGTATGGAAAAGAAATAAAACAAAATAAATTTGGGGATATAGAAAAGCGATACGGCATCTTTTCTACCTAAACCGTCTATAGAGATATGACGTGATATTGGATTATGCCTATAAGTAGAAACAAAATTAAAGCTTGGTAAATTAAAAGTGTAGCTTTTATATTATTCAATTACACAATATCCTATAATTAACCAATAAAAAAAGATCAATTTGTAGGTGGTAGAGCTACGCTGAAACTATTAATGGATTCAGCATGAATGGGTCGGCTCGTCTGGGGTAGTACCACCCTCTCACAGAAAATCGACGCGAAGTAACAGTGCTTGTATTGTTGCGTTTCGTTCGGTCAGTGAGAGCGCCGGAGGCCCAACTGCCCTCCCCTTACCCCTTCCCTTACTCTCCCTCTCCCCCAAGACTTCCCAGGTGTGGCAAGCGTCCATAGACAGTGGTGATCACTTAAAATCAGGTGACCCACCTGTCCATTTGCCACCTATGATATAAAAAAAAATTAGAAAAGAGATCAGTTATTAAAAAAGATTTATATGGAATCCAAAAAAATCAATATAAATGCCAAGATAAATCTCAGAACGTACGCAATAAATATAAATCTTTACAAAACAGCATCCGTGTTTGCATAAAAAACGATTTAAAAAATGTCAGCAGTTATCGGTATGATATTAAACCCGTAAATTTCTCACGAAGTTCGTTCCATTCACAATGGACTTGGTCGAGTTAAGTCACCCAACACTTATGACTCACTATAGTTGAAAGGATAAAAAATACGTTACCGTGCGAAAGCGAGACGGTGATATAAACAATTCCCAGTACAAGACCTAGCGTATACCTATTTCAACAGCAAACATTGGTTGTGATTCCCTTTCAATTTTTTTATAGGACTGTAGACTGTATTTCTTGTAGACAAATATATTTACTAATTTCAGCAATCTCTTTGTAGTCCGGTGAAGCTGTGAAGACCTTGCCAGGTTAATATCGTATTCAGTTCGAGAAAGAAAAAAAAACAATCTCTTTGCTTTTGCTAAATACGTAATTAAGTTTCTCACTCGTACAAACATCCTCACTTTGAGCCTATTTATAATTAAAATGAATTGAAAGTTTACATTATGATGGAAAATTTACTGGAATATTGCCAATTTGTAATCATTCATTCATCAATGAATCATCATTTTTTGGGGTGTAAGGGGTGTCAAATAACATCTAAGACTTGAGACATCCAAGCCAACCTCACCTGCACGTGGTGCACCCTGCTGAATAACGAACGAGGCAATGGCGAAAGCGGGGTGGTATGGTTTTTCTGCCTGACTGGGTCGCAACCACCATGTATATGGCGAAAAAGCGCGTCATAGTGATTCGCTTTTGAAAGAAGAAAGAAGAAGAAAGAAAGAAAGAAATATTTTATTCATAAAGCACAACATAAAATACAAGTATACAAGAATGGACAAAAATATGCATATCTGTGCATTATGAAATGGTGTCCAGCTCAGCATATGCTAGCGTTATGAAAAACACTAAGCGCTGATTTTCAGCTGAAACCCAATGCAAGTCACGGTGCGTAAAAAACTAATTAAAATTATAAAATATAATATATATAGGGAGAGTAAGTAATGTACAAAGAATAATACGGTACATAAAGAGGTAATAATATATATAGGGGAAATTAATGAAATAAAAACGTAGGATACATAAAACAACATACAATAGATGCAATTCTTTTGCGGGTCGCGTTTCGAGATCAGCCCGTGCATATCCAGCTTTTCGCAGGCCGGCAAGACAGCGGCGACCGGCGATGGATAGTGTGTCACTCGGTGGTCGCCATTGTTTTTGGATTGTACTGTGCTTACCATCAGGCACAGTGCAGTCATTTTGCCATGCTACTATAAAAAAATAAAATAAGCATTATGTCAATCTGTAGTTTGGACCATTTGCGGCTGACAAAGTGATAACTTTAAGCTGTAGTAAAAAAAAATCATACTAATATTATAAAGTTTAAGAGATTATTTGTTTTTTTCATTGTTTGGATGCATTGAGCTTTAGAAAGACTAAACAGATTTGCAAAATAAATTATAAATTTTGCAATTTATAGCTTTTAATTAGTTCTGTTTTTCGCAACCAATCTTCTAGATTATTACTGCATTTGTCAAGTAAGCCATAATAATACTACAAGTCTCTTGTGATTATTCCAATGCTCTAACAAGATGGTGACCCGCTTATTAAAACATTTCAGGGAGTTTTTGTGGCATCTCAGAATTTATGCACCTTGGTACTATACCATTTCTCATACACCTAACTGGTGCACAACAACCAAACTATATTAAGTAAAATGCTATAATACCAGTATTACAAATTGTATCACAAAACCACTACATGACAAACTAAAACCCTGCCAAAAACTCTACATTTATAACTTACTTATTGAAGAAGGTTACAGAATATTTTCCATCACGCTACAACCCTTAGGGACGTTTCCATCATGCTACAACCCTAAACGACGGAACGATGACCACACAAAAATGTAAGTCAGAAAGTACGCTAAACAAAAACGAATTAATAGTAAGGGTAGGCGGTCTACTGTGGGTCTGGGGTAGGGAGGCGGAGGACGGGTCGACCGCCCGAAGTGAATATGTCTAAGGACAGTACAATACGTTACATATCAGCGCGTCATCGGTTCCCTCCATGTTTCATACTTTATACGGATTTTTTTAAACCTAATATTTAACTGTGTTGACGGTAAACATTTTTGTTACCGCAAATATAACTTTCCGCTTTAACCAATTCAAAGGGAACGTGTATAAAAATATTATAAGACCAGTCATGCTGGATTACGAAAGAGAACGGATGAGAGAAAACCACATGTGGCAGAGATGTGAATATTATGGTGGTGGAAGTGTGGTGTAACTATAATGGATAACATTAAGAATGTGTATATCAGAGGAGCTTTGAAAATAGGACCAGTGACAGGGAAGTTGAGGAGTAATAGGTAAGCGTAGTATGAGCTTATCATGAGGAGAGATAAAAGCCATGTAACTTATAAAGTTTTGAGTATGATGATGGACGGATATAGGAATAGAGGAATGGCGAAAAAGGTATGGAAGGGTTGTATTAAAGAGGGTATGTGTATAGAAGGTGTGAATACTGAGATGACATCTGATAGACAAAAGTGGAAAAGGAAAACATGTTGTGCCGACCCTACTTCGATGGGATAAGGGTAAGAAGATGATGATAACAGCTTTCCATTGCTAGTGTTAAACAGTTTGTATAGTACTAATCATGGAGTAACAAACCTGCGCGTTTGTAAGTGTAAGCGGTTTCATAATTCTATGAGTACGAATTATAGACGAAATGAGATTCGTATCAGAACAACCTATAAAGTGTAAACGAGGCTGGTTTCCGTTACTCTACGACATCCGACGTCGGGTAAAACACGGTCCCTGCATCTCGCCCTTTTCGAGACGCCCTTAATGAGAACCACTAAAGATAATGAATTCAACCGTGTCACGCTGCTTCAATATGGGCGTCGTTGGCAAAGTTTCATATTGCTGATAGCATGCGATTTTTAGCGGTGTCACCTTTTTAACATATTATACAATAGAAAAAATGTAACAGCGTAACTTATTTTTAAACAAATCATATATATCTAAACCAATACTTATTATGGAAAAGACGGCCCTCTCTGTTCATCGGTCAAAAGCAAATGTAACTATCTGTTTGTATAAATATGTTTTATATAAAAAAAGCTAAATAGAGTTTCTTGCCAGTTCTTCTCGATAACTGGGTTGTTTACCGAACCGGTGGTAGTTTTAACGTTCATAAGCCTATCAGGGCCTAAATTGTATAAAGTATTTTTGGTTCGAACTAATATACAAAAACCAAGTGTATTAATCCTTGAAATATATTAGCGAGAATATGATAAAAATAATATGAAAAAATCATGGTAATTAGGGTATAAATAAGTCGACCTTAGAGTCATTTTTACATGGTATATATTCGTCTGGGCCGCGATGAGTAATAGACCGGTTGATAGTCTATTGTCCTATTTTTCATGTCTAGTACGGATTATATTGTTTCCAAACTATTTTGAAATAGTAACCCTAATCCAATTTAAAGTATTTAATGTTAGAGTTGCTCGAAACGCATTCTTTGGTCATTACTATGTTACAGTAAAACATTAGAAGTAAATACTATAAATTTAAACGTACATACGCTTACCCGCAATAATATTAATCGATAATAATAAGTGGAGAGGTAAATAATTCAAAAGATAGTGTATTAAAGGTCATACTCAGTTAGTAAATATAAACCAAGGGCAACAGCTGGTGTAATATAATTATTACGTATTCGTAGAAGAACATCTAAAAGGTCACCTGAGATGATGTAAATGTCATCCAGAAATCCCTTACATCACTGTAATTAACTATTCTCTATACAAAAACTCGCATACGAGATAAAGTGGTCATGTTAAAAAAAAATTAAACATATTTAGTCGCGTTAAAAAGGTTGATGTAAGTGGACCGTCACGCTCAAGTCGGTGACGCTGAATCGTGTTTACTCGGCTTCCGTCGTCATCAAACCCGTTTATAGCCTGACTAGGAATACATAATTACGATAATTATGTTTTATTAGTACGTATTATGATTACGAAATAATATTATATAACTTTGGTATATAATCAGTATAGTAATCGAAGTGTATATTTTACGTTTTCACTTCTATCGTCTGGTCGTAAGCGAACCCCCAAATTTTTTCTACTTAAAACCAAGATACCGCGCCGGTTTCGAACACCATTACTGTAACTCAAGTTAATTTATACTTTGTTTATGACCTTGTCTCAAATTGGTAGAATAATGCGTCTCGCGCGACAAATGCGTTGACGTAGCCCCGTCTAGTTTATTACAGTCACACTCCTTTGAAAGAGCACTCTAGTAATGGAATTTAAAAAGCACAGAAAACATATAACACGAGTAATTCCAGTGATACTAGGAACCCACCGCTACTTCGTCTGCGTTTAATTAAAACCTACAACTTTAGAAAAATAAAATATAGGGAATTATTGAATTATTACATCAGTTCATTATTATTTTTAGGAAAACGGATGGCATGGCATCTGCTATATGGAAAAACTGGAAACTGTGCCAATTTTTATAATGTTCCATCAAACAGTATCGGATTAATCTCAGATTTATACCAACATTTTTTTTATTTGCATACATCAAAGGACTTATATATTTGCACACAAAAGCATTCAGTTAAAACGAAATTAAAACTGTGATAAACTGGTCATCCCATATTTCAGACTCAGTAAGACCAGTAGCAGTTTTTTTAAGTACTAACGTTACGTTTCACAAAAAAACTTCCAAAGCATATTAACGATTTGCCTGACTATTTAGTTTAAGCGTCATGTCAAGCGAGTTTTGGTGTCAAAAGGTCAATATAGAAAACACCTTAAAAGCCTATGAACAGTGGACTTTGTATATTTTGAAATATAACGACACATATGTATCCTTTATAACTTCCATAGTAATTAAATATCTTCTATTATTAAAATCTATAACGATTACAATCACCAAAGTGACGTTAAACGAATATTCGTCTTTCATCGATCACAAAATTTCTTCGTAAATATTTATACTTCCTGAAACATATTGGTGCCAGTTTACTGTATAAAAATAAAATCCTAGGATAAATTAAGCTGTCAATCACTGTAGTTCGGTTCACGGTCGCTGTGTAAATGGTGCTTCACCACCGATAGATTGAAATACATTAGCGGGACAAACATGTCAGCGGCGAGCAGCAAAAGTGTTACACCGACATGTACAGTCACGTACTTAATTCTTTTAACGAGAAATTTTATTAACGTATATTTCGTTTCTTAGTCCTTTTTAATTTTTTTTTTTTTATTGTTGCACGGCAAAGTGCTTGCACTGTGCCTGATGGTAAGCACAGTACAATACTTTACAAATTCTAAAAATATTACTAGTATTTGTACACAATCACATACATTGCAATGTTACCCTACTTATTATGTGAACATCAGCACATCTGAATTAAAAATATATTTACTCAATTAGATTGCACAACAACATCGTTGTAACATAGAAATAAAATAATTGTGGCCTAATAAGCAACTTTATTCCCACAAACGGTCACCCCAAGAACTTATGTAAGGCAAGGAGTCGGTCCTCACCCCTACAAGTTTGACTTTACTACACTGCGAGACGGTATATACTACAAGTGTACAAAAACTTTTAAGTCCCAGATCTCAAAATTGCGGACGAAGTCTTTAAACATCTAGCCAATTTCTTAAAATTAAAATTTTTCATTACATAACTTTATTCTGCCAACAGTCTGTTGGCTAATGTCTACATTCGTATGTATGGAGCACAAACTTACGGGTTTAGACAATACAGGGGTTAATCAAAACTAGTGAGCGCCCAGTGGTCGACATTCGACCCTAGTTCATTGATTTTTTAAGTTTGAATTTTATTAGTGTTAATATAATTGTTGAATGTAGAATGAAAAAGGGTAATTGGAACGTAAGAGTAAAATAATACATACAGTCGAGCATAGCAACCTCCTTCACAACCTTTTTTGAAGTCATTTATTGACAGATGTCAAAATGTCTTTTTTATTTATATGTGTGTATATATTGTGTAAAATTGAAGCAGTAGTGTGAGTAATGCATATTTTAATTAATTTAATGTACTTCTAATGCATTTTATATAAAATAAATAGCTTTCTGCACTTCTCCTCCATATAAACTTTAACTATGCCAAATTTCACGTTCATCCGTTCGCCCAATTCCGTTAAAAAGGGATACAAAGTTTAGGCTTCACGTATTAATATATATATATATATATGATATGATATATAAACAGATAGAGACATATTCAGATCTGTAGCCTGCCGGGTCCCGACTATCGTACACATTTTGTTGCGCTTCGGGGTTCAGCCAACATTGCCAAAACTCGACAGCGACGATATCCAATGTATTGTAGATCAGTCTGTGATCACCGTTGTTTTCATAGTGCATTATGTCTATGATCCAAAACAGTCGTGCTACAATCTATAGAAATAAAAATCAATTGCTAAATGTATATACGCCCATCGCTTTAGAACGACTACATGTACATATGTAACTAATTATATTTTTGTTCTTTATATAATTGTCAGCATAAGTTTTGTATTAAGAATAATGTTTGAAAATCCATATCCATACAGAAAAGTAGTAAATCTCCGTATGGGAAAGTGAGTGAGCAAATGAGATAGAAGGGTGGTCATCCAAAATATTGTCAGAGTTGACAGACCGACGTTTAGTTGTTCAGTTCCCATGTTACTCATTACATAGTCGTATTGCAAAGGGAAGTTTCATTCTTTAGAACACCCGTACCCAAAGAGTACCGTAGCGGATAGCCAGTTAAAAAAATACCTCATATTCGTGATCACTACCGTAATAATATGACAAAATTAAAAAAAAAACTATGTAATGCACAGACAGGATTACAGATTTTATAATTAAACTAGTTGACCCAGTCGCGTGCTGCTGTGGCTCAGTTATGTTGAATTGAATAAAACACTTGGACCATAAAATAAAGTGGAGTTGAAAAATTAAAACGTACCGCCATTTATGTGATACTTATAACAGTCAGTACTACAGTTTTTTTTTGTCAAGAAACTAATTTAAAGCGCCATCTGTTCGGGACTGATGAAACTCAAAATGAATATTAATAATCAACATTGATAATCATTTAATTTGTAATAAAAAAATATTGAGGCCGTTTATCGAAATATACATTATCACGTCTCTCAAGTTGGACCAAATTATACATAAATGCCAACGTTTCATGAAGATCGGTTGAGTAGTTTAGGAGTTCGTCGTGTACAAACATCATGACACTGGATTTTTATATATTAAGATATACAGATATATACTATGTATGTAAGGTGTAAGGGGTGTCAAATAACATCTAAGACTTGAGACATCCAAGCCAACCTCACCTGCACGTGGTGCACCCTGCTGAATAACGAACGAGGCAATGGCGAAAGCGGGGTGGTAGGGTTTTATAGCCTGACTGGGTCGCAACCACCATGTACATGGCGAAAAAGCCCGTCATAGTGATTCGCTTTTGCGGGTCGCGTTTCGGGATCAGCCTGTGCATAACCAGCTTTTTCGCAGGCCGGCATGACAGCGGCGATTGGCGATGGATAGTGTGTCAATCGGTGGTCGCCGTTGTTTTTGGATTGTACTGTGCTTACCATCAGGCACAGTGCAGTCATTTTGCCGGGCTACTATAAAAACAAAAAATGTAAGTATGTTGCAAATACTCAACAACAATCTGGTATATTAATAGGTTTAACATAACGAGCCGCTTTCACCGGCCAGTTTCAGGAGAGGTGGAACTACCGCGTGGGGGTCTGTTTATGTTTATACACTTTATGGTAATTATGTTGTGTGTTTATATTATCGTAGGGCTGTTACTTCACAGAAACTTTTTTTTTCTCGAACTGACTACGCAATTTGCCTTTTTGGAGGCCTCTACAGCTTCACCGGACTACATTCACAGAAACTGTTTATTGTAATCACAGAACGCTCCTTTCGGTACATCCATGTTACGGAATCATATAATGATATTTATTAAACTACTCGTTTTTGTCAGGACGTTTTAGTTGTGACCAAATGTTCTTGGATTAAGTAAAGGTATATAGAGAAAGAAAATTACACACAGCAACTATTACTGACTCGAAACCCGAAGAAAGCTTTTTCCAAAATTGGCTGAATGTATATATATAAAATAGGAACGTACATAACTAATCACGATTCTTTATAACTGTACTTTTTAGTTTTTACATTGTAATTTAATGCTGACAAAGTCACGGATGGACGCTAGTTTAATCTTTACTAACATTATAAATATGAATGTGATTTGTATTTGATTTGCCATAGCTACTCAAACGATTGTCATGAAATTTTTCGTGCACTTAGCCACGGACACAAAAAAATGTATTCTTCCCGAGGGATAGATCAAATCTGCATTAACGCAAACGAAGCTGCGAGCAAAAGCTAGTATATTTTAAAAAAATTCGAATGCCATAGTATACAAAACTATAACGCATCAATTTATGTAGGAGTTACAATAAATAAAGACAGAAATGTATCCGAGTATATCGAACATCTGTCGCGTGATGTCAATTTACATTAATTGTTTCATACGAAAATATGTATGAGACTGCGTGTTACAAATTTGTTGAATCGCAACATGCGTTATGAAGCACTAGTCAACAGACTATTGACAGCATATATTCATGTAAATATGTATAAATAATGTAATGAAAAATTATAACTTAAAAAAATTCGCTAGACATTTAAAAACTTGTTCCACCATTTTGAGCCATTATTATCAGCGTTACAATCCTTTATTTCAAGTGACGTCACGCACGCCATGTACACTCCTCCTCAATCTTTTTGACTGCCTTGAATATAGCCGTAAGTTCGAGCTTGCGCGTGGTATAGTCAACAGTTTAATATAAAATAAAGTAAAAATATTATTATTTATATAAATCTAAAATTAACATTCATCCTTGGGCTGTCTCAATGTTGTACATTACAATACGCATTTATGCTTAAATTTGTATTCTGTGCAGCTATACTAAGTACGGTCCAAAAGTTTGGCACGGACTGTATTAGCATTCGCCAACATCATTGATTTATTTTCATTCTTCATTAAAGTATTATATAATTACGACTTTGGATCGATATTGTTTTTATTTTGCAACTGTCATATTTTATAAACTCATGGTGGTAGGGTTTTTTCTAAGTCCACCTGGCTAGTAGCTACCGGGTGAGTTGAAAATCTATCGTCAGGCACCTGTTAGTGTGTACCGACAGCTGCATTTGAGAGCCAGACCCCTTTAGATTTGACATGTTTACTATTTTAAACCACATTCTCATTTGACATCAGATTAGATTGTATTCAAATCCTAAAAATTATAAAATATTAAAAAAAATGTACAGTGTAAGTAACAGTAGTATAATGCGAACAGAGAAACAGGGGCGTATAGCAATAAAGTTTCTACGTGAACCGACAACTTATTAATACAATCAGTATAGAGATATTAGTGTAAATGTTTTTGTAAGTGGTAGAGCCATGCTGAAGCTATAACTGGTTTCAGCATGAAGGGGTCGGCTCGCTTGGGGTAATACCACCCTCTCACAGAAAACCGACGTGAAGTTACAGTGCTTGCATTGTTGAGTTTCGTTCGGTCAGTGAGAGCGCCGGAGTCCCACCTCTCCCCCTTTTTTCCGGAGTCCCACCTCCCCCCCCCCCACCCTCCCCCACAATACAGGTTGGCAACGCACTTGCGACTCCCCTGGTTTTGTTAGTGTCTATCAAATCAAATCAAAATAGCCTTTATTCAATTTAGGCCCTGAGAAGGCGCTTATGAACGTCAAAGTTACTACCGGTTCGGAAAACAGCCCAGTCATCGAGAAGAACCGGCAAGAAACTCGATCTGGTTTATTTTTTCATGTCATATATTTGTATATTAACATAAATATTCACAATCGTTATTAGTGGATGCACAGAGAGGGGCGTCATTTCCATCTATGTATGTAGGCGTCTATGTACGATGGTCATCACATTAACATAAGGTAACCCACGTGTTCGTTTGCCACCAATGACATAAAAAAGCAGTGGTCAGCAAACCGCGACTCGCGGTTTTTTTTTACTTTAACTCTTTCACTGTGACTCTTCCAAGGAATGTTTACACTCGGAATATTATTTATAAATTTGCCATATAAGAAACAGGTTGTTTTTGAATCGCATTTTTAGAAAACAACAAAATAGCATGTCTAGTCACTCACAAAAAAAGACATTTAGCAAAGGCAAGCTCGACAATGTACTTTTAAAGCTAATTATTTCCATAAAAATGTCCCTATTAAAACAAAGCTTAAATAAGGCCCTTTGAATAAATATCATTTCGTAATGTTTATACTATTTACATGTATACATTCGATGAACTACATATAAAACTTATCAACTCTATTAGAGAGTATAATAATAAACGCATTCTCTGAAGTGCGGTAACCCTACAGTAACAGATTATTCTCTTTAAAGATAGACTACGCCATTAACAGTATCCAATAACCATATCGTATACTTGGATCGTTGCCTCAATGTAATATTCAAACAGAATAAAGTCGTGGGTGAACTTCGAATCTGTTGTCTTATCAATTTACGATTTTCTTATACACCTACCTAGGCAACGTTCATAATCTTAGAAGTAAATCTAGGGATTTGGAATATTATTCACTAATAACGATTAATTATATACATGGTTGTTTATTATTCATTGCATTTCATTCAAAACCTTTTTAAAGCAAGTGTTCAATACGTATTTAACTTTTTTGTAATAACACCGTAAGAGATGTAGTCCGGTGAAGCTGTAAAGACCCTACCAGGTCAATAGCATAGTCAGTTCGCAAAAAAAAAAAAAAACCATAAGAGTTTAAGCTCCATATAAACGAATGTAGACCTTATGATGCACTGGTCAACAGACTGGGGGCAGCATAAGTTTAAAAAATACACCGTATCTATTACAAAAATTTGAACAACTACAAATTATGTAATAAAAAATTATAATTAAAATAAACCGGCTAGGTCTTTTAAAAAATTGATCCGGCATTTTGAGATTATAGGTTTTGAAAATCAGCCGAGGGTATAACTTAAATATGCGATAAGTGTTTTTTATGAGTTTTTGTACACGGATAACATATACCGTCTCGCAGTGGATAGCCAGCTATTGGCATTAAAACTTATTTTAAGAAAGTACCGAAATGATTACAAAAAATAGAAAAACAAACATAACAGATTATGTAATATAAAATCATAATTTAAAAAAAATGACTAGATATTTAAAATGGTTATCTGCGATTTTGAGATCTGGGCCTTAAAAAATCAGCCGAGGGGTTAACATCAGTTGAGGCTGTAATTAAATAGTAATGTAAAACTATGTATTATTTTTAAAAAAAACTATATATTTAAAAACATTAACCGCCATTTTGAGATTTGGTTCTGAAAATATCAGCCGAGGGGTTAACATCTGTTGAGGTTCTAGTCGAACGCTATAAAGATAAGATCGATCGATGACTGGCTAAGGATGTTTGTGTTGTGCGTGAGAAGGTCTAAATATCCCGTTCCCTGTTGATAAGGAAACACCGAACGAAACCGGTGATAAGCCGCGCGTCTCAAGGCCGCCGGGATTGTCGGTCATTTCGATCCGGACAAGGACACGGGCCGTTAACCCCACGACGACGTATATAGATCGGAAGCATTCGTGTCCAGCTGGGAAGATAGATTTGCTTGCGTACATACTCTGCCATAATACTAAATTGGAACTTTGTGCATTCACATATCTCATATTTGTATAAGTCTTTCGTTTGCATTCATATAACTAAAGACTCGATGTTAAGAAATGCACGTAAAACCTTGATAATATTTTATGGATTTTATGAAAAGTGTTAAAAAACACCGTAATAATATGTAATCATGTTTTCACTTGAGTTATGGTCCAAAACAAACTCAAATTTATACATTTAAAAAAATATATCGACCGCCGTCCTCCTATGATTCTATAATAAAAATAAATACAGTGACAATATTACAGGCGAAGTTATTATTTGATTTAAAAAAATACGAACTGTTCACTACTACAAATATATTGAAATACTATTACTAGTTGTAACATAAAAACGTCCAATTGTCTACTAATTATACAATCCATTAAGACGAAAGTTTGATATAATTTATAAACCCATATTTGGTTTGTATTTGGTTGCTAATGTAACAACAATGTAACAAATATATTCAATTTTTTTATATAGAAAATTTTAGTCGTAATTTTTTTATGCGACTGGTGGCAAACGAACACACGGGTCACCTGATGGTAAATGATCACCGTCACCCATGGAGGACTGTCACCCGAGAGGAATCCCTGATGCGTGGCCGGCTCTTGAGTAGACTAATTTCTTGAAGGTTTGTAAGTCATATTGATCCGGAAACGTAGCCGCTGGGAGTTATTTCCAGAGAACCGACGTACGTGGAAAAAACGCACATAAAACCCGTACAGTAGACGACTTCCAGCCATCGAAATGACATGGATGGAATTTTCATTTGTGTCGAGTCGTTCGGTAATGAAACTCAGCAGCAGGTATCAATCAATCCGAACAGCCCTTCAGAACTCTCTATAGTAGCTTTGGTGAAGGACGCAAAGTGACGCAACGTCCCTATGAAGCGCAAAAGTATCCAGCCTTAAAGAAAACACCTGGTCACCGAAAATTCGAGTCTCTCGAAGTTGGACTCTGTCATGGAATTCAATGGAAATAGATGGGATTGAAGAGATCCGTCTCAGAAATGAGAACAGTATTCCAAGTCTTTGGTTGATTATGTTTCACAAATCTAAATATATAAAAATCCAGTGTCATTATGTTTGTCCACGATTAACTCCGAAACAATCAAGTGATCTTGGTGAATATTTGCATTTATGTATAATTTAGTCCAACTTGAGAAATAGAGTAATTTATATTTCTATTACCCATACGAAGTCGCCGATGCTCAAAAAAAAGCAATGATCGGCCGAGACTAGGCTACCTATGCTAGGCCGAGCATCGGTACTCTATCATCGCCCTATGGCTGGTACACCATTGGCCACCGATCGATGCTCTCACTAACGACATACAGTTGTGTGCATGCTTTTATAAACAATAGTACCGACTAAGTGTGTGAAGAAATTTTACGGTTTTAATTTTAGGCTAGGAATTAATGTATGTATGTGTATCAAGTGTCAGTCTCAATCGTGTGTGTTGTTAAAAATTCGAAGTCAAGTGGATGAGTATAGTATAAGCCCGAGAAGCAATCAAACTAACAATCGAACCACGCTTAACCTTAAAATTACCCGTTTAAAGTAAGTATTTTTTTTAACAATTTTAAAGTTTTTATTTAGTTTATTTGCCTGAATTAAATATTATAAGATTATTTTATTTTTTGTATGAATAATCAGTTATTGTCTTCAGTGTAAACTATAAATTTATATCATTCGACACATGAACTTAATCCCTCAACAAATGTCCGTTTCTGCAGTTGTTTCTTTTAGTTAGTTAGTTCTTCTTTTCTTTATATTTTCTAAAGTTCTTTGTTAAAAAAAATCTTTTTCGGTTACTTTTACTTTATTTATTTTCATCTGTTATTACTACTTTCATTGTACTTATTGAATTAATTATTTGAATAGATGAGTGAATCCGAAAATGAAGAAGCCGGTTCATCATACGCAGTTGTCTGTTTCTTACCAAGACAAAGTTCAGGGTGCGATGAAATAGATTTAATCCCAATTTCATGGATTGAACCTAAGGATGACTACCCGAATAGTAAGAAGGAT
>MU158814.1:0-61174 GCA_015888305.1 Antheraea pernyi | reverse complement strand
ATTTTTTATAATTAATATAAAAGTTCATCACTTGCTTTTACTATAAATTAAAAAGTTATATAACTACTTTTTTTTCATTATTAATAAGAAACTTCATTTTTTTTGTAACTATTAATTCCAAATTGAATTAATGTTTTTTTTAAACTTGAAAATATCATTTCATTTTTTTATAATTAATATAAAAGTTCATTACTTGGTTTTATTATAAACTAAAAAGTTGAGTACTTTTTTTATTATAAACTAAAAAGTTGAGTACTTTTTTTATTATTAATAAGAAATTTCATTATTTTTTTGTGACTCTTAATTCAAAATTGATTTTTTTTTCTTTTCACTTAAAAATATCATTTTATTTTTTTATAATTAATATACAAGTTCTTTACTTGCTTTTATTATAAATAAAGAAGTTGATTTATTTGTATTTATTAGCAACTAATTAGATAGTTACATTTTGTATAAGTATTGTTTTAATATAATTTTCTTTATAATTATAACTTTAATTTTATTTTTGCATATTTGATGAGCAGCCAGCCACTACTTTTGCCCGATCCTTACTGGCTATCCTCCGCCGATCCCTACTGACTATCGTCAGCCGATCCTTGGTTACTATCCTCAGGCGATGCTCGGATACCATCATCGGCCGATCCTTACTGACGATCGGCCGATTCTTGGTTACTATCCTCGACCGATGCTCGGTCACCAGGCTTGGGACGATGTTAACATCCGATATCCAGCCAGCCTTGGCCCAATGAAAAATCCGATTCTCGGTCTATGCTCGAGGATCAGCTGCCTATCTTGGCCCAATGATCGGCCGATACACATTCTTCGTATGGGTAATGGCCTCAATATTTTTTAATTACAAATTAAATGATTATCATTGTTGATTATTGTTATTAATTGTAAGTTTCATCAATTTCGAACAGATGACGCTTCAAATGATTTTGTCGACAGCATACTTTAGGATCGACTTTTATAGATATCTCATAGATGGCGCCACGTTTTAAATTTCTTCTTTTTTAATTCAACTTTTAAAACTGAGCCACAGCAAAGCGTGTCCGAGTCACCTAGTATTAATATAATAAATCATATACCAATATTACAATGAAATAGAATCAATTATTATTAATAACGTACCACAAGAGGATGCCCACGTTTGACTCGAACCTGAAACAATGGAAATTGCCTGGTTAATAAGTATCCAATTTAATCATAGAAAGCTACAGGCGGTTACATTCACTTCGATCCGATATCGATACGCCTCTGCAATTCGTCGAACTCAAAGACAACATGGGAAATGAAGTTTGTAAAAGCCTATAAAAAGTGGTGTAAGGTAAAAAGAAGTAAATATAGCTAACATTGAAGTACTACTCCTCAACTGGTAACTAACTAACTCATAATATATTCCGGTAATTGCACTCGGTAATTACTACTCTAGATTTAGCGTATTTACCATCTTAGATTCACATCGTCATTTAAGATTAGGCGAAACTGTTGTCAAACGCTAATACCTATAAAGTATTAAGAAGAACTTTTGTATCACACAAAAAGGTTGCCGATCAGAATTTCAAAACCCACCAAGACGTTTCACTTCAAAAACTAAATACATACATATTTCAGGACTGCGATCAATAATGTCCGTACATGAAATCCTTACTAATATTATAAACTCACTTCTGCTCGCTGATTCGCTCGCATTAATATACATTTGACGCATCTTACTTTTATTCTGGATAGATATTTGTTGTATCTGTAGGCCCCTCTCTGTAGCCCTGACAACGTATATGCAACATTTCATGATGGCGAAATGATAATAATCAATTACTTAAGGCCTGAAAACGTATAAAACAAACAAACACTTTTACAACAATTTTATTTTTAATATAAAGGGGATATCTTCATACGCCTCCCATTTTAATTACATTAGTATTTACGTATATTAGTAGATACGGCAAAGAATACCTCAACATCGAATAGACAATTTATGGTATTCTATTTATTTGCAATTGTATATAATGTAACAATATATATACACTACTAAATTATATGTACTATACTATATATAAATAATAAAATAAAATAATTTAATGTTACATATTGATAAATATTTGAAAAAAAATAAAATGAAAAAGTGAATATGATTTCACGTATAAAAACAAATATTAACCTATGGAAAAGAAAACAATATGGCAAATATAATCAAGACTATCACTACATATTATTATAAAACAAAGCCCTTTGCCACGTCTGTCTGTCTGTTTGCGATAAACTCAAAAACTGTTGAACAGATTTCCATTCAGTTTTCACTAGTAGACAAAGTGATTCATAAGGAAAGTTTAGGTAAATAATCTGTTAAGGTTTTTTTAAATATCAAGGGGGGACAACGTCCGCCGGGCCCGCTGGTTGAAATATGTGTTTAATGTCATTTTGAATTTAAAAGTTCGATAGTCATATATGTCTAACGAGATTTGTTTGGATCAGAGCTCATTGTACAACGAGTCATACGTGCAATTGGATTGTGATAAGAAGTATTCTTATAAGTTTTAAGAATAAATGTTTTAGGAAATCAATATTCAAACTTGGTGTTAAAATTTAGAGACTCACGCAAGAAGGAAGATGAGATATAATTCTGCAGTAATTTGTGAAGACATACTAGATCATGTTGATTTCTTCGCGCATGTCATGGTATAATGTTATATTTATTTATTACCGTGGACCGATTTTAATAAAACAAACGCTAAGTTACTCCCGATGCTTTACGATTTTCTCGTTCAGGTTTTATTGTGAACCCCGTAGTTTAGCAGTGATGCGTGTTCATACAAACAGACAGACAGATAGACAGACACCTGCAAAATTTTTTTTCACGAAATTCAAAGAAGTTCAGACACATTACATTCACATTCTTATTATATGTACAGATGTCAGAATATGAAGAGACGCTGCAAGCATGACCATGTCTATGACATATAATTAAAATAAATCATTGGACAGATTGAGAGATATTCGTAAGTTTATGACAATCCTAGACTAGGTACCTACCTGTGCTCAAGGACATTGTTGTGGATTTTTTAAGAGTGAACTCTTTTCAAGTCTGTTTTATCTTTGTTCAAATTTTATATATGCAATAGTTGAAATGACTAATGCGCAGTACACTCTACATAAAATAATAAACAGTAAAACTGAAAAAAGAACACGCATATAGGTACAATAAATATATGTAAAGATGATTTTCATTTTAATATTATTTAGTTTCAAAACAATATATCTATACTATTATAAAGAGGTAAAGTTTGTGAGTTTGTGACTTTGTAGGGGGTAATCTCAGGAACTACTGGTCCGATTTGAAAAATTCTTTCAGTGTTATATAGCTCATTTATCGAGAAAGGTTATATGATATGGCCTATATCATCACGCTAAGACCAATAGGAGCGGAGCACCAATCAAGAATAACGTTTAGTTATTAACGTTAGCCCAAAGTAACTATTTCACGCGAACGAAGTCGCGGGCAGAGGCTAGTAACAGATAACATTGTTGCCCTTCTTCCACACATGTTGACTCAATCTGTTGAATATATATAAAAGAAGAAGTACTCTTTAAATTACGTTTCATGTTGTGTTATTTATATTAACATCCATAGCATAACGTATCAACTGTAGACTTGCGTCATAAGAATTTTTATTTACTTTTATTACACTAACACATCAACAGCCGACGTAAACAACACACAATTATTAATTACTAGTTTATGCTCGCCACTTCACTCGCGTTTATATAGTTTTTGCAAATATAATACAGCACATATTAATCATTGGTAACGTAGCTTTCTACAGGTGAAACAAATATTAAAATCGGTTAAGTAAATATTTTTTGAGTTTATCCATTATAAACAAAAACAATGTTTTCTCTTCATACATAAATAAAACATTATTGAATAGTCAAAACACTTATATTCCCGCCTAAGTCCTTTAATAATTTAGGAATAAATAAATATTGTTATATTTGAAAATATTGCGTGCGCGATTCAGCCTTTCAATACAACGCCATCTATTAACAAAATATGTATATCAGCATAACTTTTACATACCGTTAAACATATTAACAACACTTTATCTAAGTATTAAAATACAAGTCACTATCTTGTTTTCATGCCCCCGTTGCCCTCAAATACCTTCGGCGGGAAGGTCAGAATACTCGTAAAACAATCGTATCGACAGCACATTCGATTGGATCTGCGGCAAGGTTGCGATACATATTTAACAAGATTGCGGGGTGGTCCCCTGTGGTAACACACGCCGGTGTATCGATTACGGACATTCGCGGTTACCGTACGGCGTCTTACTCCTCAACTCTATATGCAATATACGTCGATCTGTTGACTCAACTGGTTGCAGTTTAATAAAATAGAGTGATGCTATGAAACAATAAACAATTATCGTATATCTATTATATATGAATACGCAGTGGGGTGATGGTTAAAATGTAATCTGGTGAAACTGTAAAGGCCTTTCGAGGACAATAGGGAAGTCAGTTTAAAAAAAAGTGGTTAAGAACATCACCCTCCTCTGTTTCACAACCGATTTTCTTCGTTCTTTTCTTAGCTATAGCCGAGTTTTAGTGTTATGAAAAACGTTAGAAAAAGTTTTATATTTTCTATGATCGAAGTTTTACCACTGGACAAGCACTCGTATTTGTAAATAGGCGAAGCGATGATGGCTTAGTTAATAGCGTGTTCGGACACAGCATCGATGGGCGTAAGTTCGAATCATCTGAGTCGGAGCTTCCGGTGATGGAAGACATCGTGATGGAACCATAGCACGGTGGTAGAGATTTTTTCTAAGTCCGCCGCCTTCTAGCTACCACCCTCAACTTGAAAATCTGTCACCAAGCACCTGTTGGTGCAATCGCTGCACTCGAGAGCCAATTCCTCTCTAGGTTCAACGTGTTTTCCATCTTAGACCACATCGTCATTTAATATCAGATTACATTGTGGTCAAACGCCAAAACCTATTAAATAAAAAAAAGCCAAAACAGTTAAGGACCTTTTTCTTTTTTCTTTTTCAACCGATTTTTATTTGTTTCGGGCTTATTGAGGAGCTTCAGTGTTATGAAGAAAAAAATATGAAAATATTTTTATTTTCCACGCTCTCAACGAATCAGTGCGTTTATTTTTAACTATCTATTCGTCATACTCCATGCTCCTTACGTCTACAACTTACAATGTTTGTACAATACTCAATACAGATAATCAAATCGATACAAATATAACAACACACGAAGAAAACACTTTATATCCTTTATTATAGTGGAATTTTGACCACTGGGCAACCATTAGTAACATTAAATATGTAAATTTACCCGTAGATAAAATACATACAATATTAAAAGCATACTTCTTATAAATCTAGTCCATAATCTGGTTAATATAATTCTTGCACTGAGTAGAAAATTCACAACTTAAATTTGTAAGTGTAAGTTGATCGAGAAACTTGAAATTTTGCAGAGAAATATTTTGCATAAAGTACGTAAGCGTTGAATTAGGACTTATTAAGGGATTAAACATAATACTGCTACTGATATAGCTAGTCAGTTAAATTGACTACGTGTGCCCGCGGCTCCGATTCGTATTTTATTACTTGTTGCTGCTATAAATAACGAAATCATAGTAAAATGGATATTATATAGGTAAATGTCTACACCATAAAACCAATGACCATTGGGTTGACCAGTATAATAAGTTAATGAACTACAGCGCCATCTTACATTTAGGTGTTACAACTTAAATGATGACCGTTCTAATGGAATTGCGCTCGTAAATTTAGCATACACTTTGATAACTTGTTTTATGTAGTTACGGAAATATTACAAGTTATGTATATTGTGAGCACAACCAGTACTATAATTTAAAGACCCTATAGTTTCATTTATAAATCCCTGCATGCGATCGAAAAGTAGCGATCTATCGTTCCCAAGCTTTGTATAATTGAACCATGAAACTACATAATTCAATACCAATGATATTTTATGTTTTTCATGTATTTCTAAGCAACGTGAATAAACCCTATTCTGTTCAGATAACACGAAAAAAACAAGGGTTTCCCATACTATAAACAACACGTCACCGATTGTGGTTATTGCGGTTGGAATGAATAATAGACCTGCTTATACTATTGTAGCTAGTCTTCAAAATGTATAGAACGGTTATATTGAAGTATAATCAACCAAAATGGTAATTCAAATACTTGATATACGAATCTGGCTTGAGGCTCTATGATGTTATATGGTCCTATCCATATCTGCACTGTTATCAAAAAGATGAGGTACATATACGTAACTACTCGTAACTTTCAAGTAAAAAAATTTAATATATATATATATATATATATAATATTATATAGTACTGAAGATCATTATCTAACTCGTCACCCAACAAGTAACGATGGATGAATTCATACCTTATATGAAAGAAGACACCCTGGCACCATAGACTATGTAACTACAGCGAAAACTCTGATCGAATATATTATATAATAAACTAACTTAGTAACAATAAATTGACCTCATCAAATATTATTTCGATATAAGTACTGTTAATATTCAAATTAAATAAAGTAAATTTTCAAAAAAAAGTATTAACCGACTTCAATATCAATCAAAAACCCATAAGGCACTAAAAAGCGGAAAATAAATAGTTTATGAAATCAACCAAATTAAATAAAACATGCTACCTAGAGATGTATTGGAAGTCGGTGCCAACCAAACCGAAAATCATATCATCTACAGGTACAAAGTTTAAGTCCACTCTCGCGTCTCTGTAATACAAAAATTTTGGTTGGTACCGACTTCCAGTACATCTCTAGGTAGCACACATATTCATATGTTTTATTTTTGATAAACTATTTATTTTCCGCTTTTTAGTGCCTTATGGGTTTTTGATTGATATTGAAGTCGGTTAATACTTTTTTTTGAAAATTTACTTTATTTTTCCATTTTTAGTGTACATAAATATATTTTACTAGCAGTGCCCGCGAACTCCGTTCCGCCTTAAGTATATTAAAATATGCGCATTTTTGCGGTATGGTATGCGATATGGTTTCAATTGGTTGTACAATAAGTAACGTTTGGTACGAACGCAACCGTATCAATAATCCGCGATAGTTTCTACCACAAACTCGGCTACCATCGCTTCACACATTATACATCTTAAGTAATGTAATTACAATGCTTGCGTCATGTTGCAACACAGCAACGAACATAAGCACAATAGGCTCCTAAGAATTGAAGAGTTTTTTTTTATAATATTGGTGGCAAACGAACATACGGGTCACCTGATGGTAAGTGATCACGGCCGCCCGTGGACAATTGCTACACGAGAGGAAACACAGATGCGTTGCCGGCCCTTAAGAAAGGAGTAGACTCGTTTCTTGAAAGTTTTCTTACTTTGTCACGGATCCCATAATCAGAACCTAACCAAACTCTCATCAAACTACCCTTGAAGTACATCCTTTTCAATAAAAAATGAATCATCGAAATCGGTTAGCGTAATATTGAGTTATTCGTCTATTTGTCGTGTACATACTTAATGCAAATTTAAAACTTATACGGTTTTGCACTGGATGCCGTTGTCGGAACTGTACCAAATTAAAATGGGACCACACTGGAAGTACCAGCTTTCAAATAAAAAAAGAATAATCAAAATCGGTTCACCCAGTCTAAAGTTATGAGGTAACAAACATAAAAAAAAAAATACAGACGAATTGATAACCTCCTCCTTATTTGAAGTCGGTTAAAAAGTAAGAAAACGACAATCTTTAAGATCTATAACAAACAAAATTTTAACTCATGATGTGTGGTTATGTTATATGTACATAAAAATGGTACATTCGTATATTATATACTATAACGTTCTCATAAGTATGTACACATTAGACGGAGGTAATAGTGGTAAAATAAAATAATCATAAAAATGGATCGTATAGTTACTCAGTAAATCACGCACACACCAACAACACACTAGAGAAATAAAGAACCTTCCTTCTTATGGAATCGTTTAATAAATATTGCTCTATAACAGTATTCATATCAAAACTGCTGAAATATTGTTAATTTAAAGATATATTGAAACATATCGATCGAGGCACGTGTCGCGAATGCCTTGCATTTTTAGACGTGAGCACGTACCGTATAGCATTAGTGAATATCGACACACTAGGGATGCATCATTCTTCAGATATATGGATATTTTCAATAAAAAAACATCGGTGTTTACAATATCGATACATAAATAACATGTAAATGTACATTTAAAAATGATTACTAATATTTATTTCACGAATTAGAATTCGAAATCCTAATTTTATCAACCATATGCCTAGTACGCGGGACTGGTTTTGGTTAACCATTGCCCTAGCTTGTAAAATCAAACGCAAAGAATAACATAGGGCGATATACGCGATAAAACACTGTTTATGTACAATGATCTTCACTGTCAGGAGTTTCAATCTAGATGTTAAAACATCAATGTTTATGAACAATACACCAAAGTTTTAAAGCATCTATGTACCATTTTCATATTTATAAGTGACCGAGGAAGCGAGTAGATAGCGAATACAATAAATAACGCCACACATGTTTTTTTTTCGAACTGACTACGCCATTGGCCTGCCAGGCCTTTACAGCTTCACGCTACATGGCGAAACATTTTTCAGATAGAGCGATGTATTGTCGATGTTAGGAGTTTCAACATCTATGTTAATATATCGATATTTATGAACGACACGTCGATGTTTCAAAACATCGATGTATCGTTTGTATCCCTAGTCGGTGCACCTTTACTTAGTGTGAGCCGAGCAGAGCTCAGCGCATTGCGTGGGCAGAATATTCGTCGTTACTCGTACAACCAATTAAATTCAAATTAGTACAAAACGATGGGACATAGAATTAACATTCCACGTGTTTAACAATTCGACCACAACAAGTTTATCTTACATTAAATTAAAACCGGTTATAATAATAAATACCCACGAATCGATGAAAATAAATAATACACATTATGCAATACAATGAGAATTATACTTCTGGATTTGGTGAACTGTTATTATAAAACTACAAAACATTTAGGCAAAGCTTATAAACATTACGGTAATCCTAGCTGACCCGACTGACCACAGGGAATCTTTACACCTAATCGCGCTGAAACCTGTCCAGTGCAGTCAATCATCGCGTGCCGTGAACCGTTAACTTCCATTATCTGATTTTTTTACATGACACTCAAAACTGTTGATTGTTTATAACAATGTCTGTCACGACGCGACGGCGGAACGGAGTGCAAGCTCGTGAAATCAACAGCGACCTCGTTACGGCAGGTTATCTGTTACATTCTTTAAAGTTGACAGTGTGATAAATTGCTCCAACTGTTCGCACCTTGCATGCCGACGGTTTGAGAGTCTCATTTACAAAGTTATTACTCTTATTAATAAACGATTACTTTCTTAGTCTTCACAATAATCTACGAACATATATATCAATAACATTAAAGTGTTTGTCGTTCGTCGCCGTGTAATGGCTAAACCAAAATTCGATTTTTTTATTAAGAGATAGAAAACTTTAAAGTGTAATTGTAGAAGTGAGATAGTCATGACAAGTTTTCAATCGTCGTATGTTCCATCGAAATTGTAACGTACATATGTTAGCAATAGGAAGAACCTAGAAGAAGATAGAGAATCAACACGTCAGCTGCCGTGGTCATTAGCTGTATTAGAAACGCCTATAAATATACTATTATTCACTTACCGCTCAACGATAATTTTACGATACCAATTCCTTAACGTACAGATTACTCTGTACAATCAAAATAAAAAATTATTTACTCTATTTAGGCCCTGGAAAGACGTTCATGAACACCAATACTACCTACCATCGGTTCGGAAAATAACACAGTCATTGGGGAAAAATGTCAAAAAATTCAATCTGGTTTACCTTTTCATTTTATATATTTTCATAACAGGTATTTTACTCCCGATCTTTGATATCGAATACACAGAGGGTGGATTCTTTTCAGATATAACTATCGTTCACATAATGATCCACCATATAATAATAGTCTTTTGGCATCAAAACCAGCTTAACATGGTGCTTGAACTCATTATCTGGTAAATCAACAATGTAGTTTGGATCGTTATTTATAGTAAGTACCTAACACTATTACCTAAAAAGCTGTCACTGGTCTTACTAAGCCTGAAATATGGAATGGTTAATTAAATAATGAAGAACGTATTCGTCAAATTCACGAGATTTCATAGCATAAATCGCTCGAAGTACCTGTTTTTGTAGTACAATTATGGCTGCTTTAAAAGGTGCTGTCGTACAGCATAATACCATAAGATATTAGGTTATAGAATTAAGCCAAATAGATCAATCTAGCAATGAAAAGATCTGTTAAACTGATGAATCTTGCGAACTGCGAATGCATCTTATATTAATCTCTGTTATTTTTTAACATAAGGACCCTTTTATAAACCACTATCCAGTGTGATTAGCAAGATCACAGTACTAAAATAATTAAGTAACGTTTTGCCTCAAGCTAACTCCGAAAAACTAATCGGTACTCACCGAGGCGTAAACCGGTGACTATCGGCACGACATTCCATCGGTCTTTGACTTACGACCACGGTAACTTTGTCATCGTACACACGAACGGAGTGGGCTACTGTTTATTTACACATCGGACTTGGCGGAGGCATCGCAAACACATGTCGCGTGTGATGTGCATCCTCCGCCGGCCGTAGTAATCAATTACACAGTCTGCCGGCCGGGTAGACGGCGTATTTAGACAAACAGACGTATATATTTGCTTCTAAATAACAGATTTACGTAGCGGCGATTCGGTTCGTGTTCGGATACCGCGTCGACGGACATAGGGGTATGTAGGAGTTTGTAGCTTTCGATAAAGGAAAACATCCAGATTAAACCAAGGTGGATTTTTCTAAGTCCGCCTGGTTAGCTATTACCTTCAAGTTGAGAAACTGTCGCGAAGCACCTGTGGGTGTGTTCCAGCAGCTGCACTTGAGAGTCAACCTTCTTTAGGTTTAGCGTATTTGCCATCTTAGAGCACATGGTCATTTAACATCAGATATACACACTACAACTGTAGATGGTAAAGCCACGCTGAAGATATTAATGGGTTCAACATGAATGGGTCGGCTCGCCCGGGGTACCTACTACCACCCTCTCATAGCTAACCGACGTGAAGTAACAGTGCTTGCATTATTGCGTTTCGTTTGGTCAGTGAGAGCGCCGGAGGGCTACCTCCTCTAACCCATCCCTTCTCCTCTCCCCCTTTCCCTTACCCAAACTAAGGCTGGCAACGCACTAGCGACTCCTCTGGTGTTGCTAGTGTCTATAGACGGCGGTGATCACTTACCATCAGTTGACCCGCATGTTCGTTTGCCGCCTATGATTTAAAAATAAATTAAATAAAAATAAATAATAGTTTAAAAAAACTAAAAAAACACTCTTCACTCTTTCATAAAAAACATGCGTCACTGTTAATATCAGCACCTCCAGATATCAGTATTTTATTAAATTACTAGCTGACCCGTGCGACTTCGTCTGCACCAAATCGGTTATTACCGGTTTCGATTGTACTTTTAAACGCGAAAAATCTAAATACATCTCAAAACCCGATTGCAGCGATACCTACTGTTTCAAATTGTGAATCCCAACTATCCAGGGACTCACTCAAACATATACCCAGTTGGTATGTGAGAAATATTTTAAAATATGCTTTGAACCCGTTCGCAGCATCACCTACCAGGTCCAATTAAGATAACAAATAACCTACATATATTGCCGATAAATGTCTTCCCAGTACGTTGTCCCAGTAACTTCTGTCCCAATAAGCCTACAACCCGTTCGTAACATCATCTACCGGGTTCAATTAAAATAAAAACTAACCTACGTATATTGGCAGTAATGTAAAAAAAGCTTGAGAGGTCCATGGACCTCCAGTTGGAACGTAGTTCCTTTCCCTTTTTTGTAGGCGTTTACTATACGCTCAGTATAGTTTACATTATAAAATATCAAGTTGATAGAGTTAAATTGTAATTTAAACGTTAAAATATATTCATAAAATAAATAATGATAAATTAAACACTGAATGACATCATAACTATTTTCAACTTGTATTAAAACTTTTTCACACTACATTGTATTAAAGAAAAACATAAATATTAAAAAGATATGAGCAACATGTGTCATCTGTCACTTGCCTGTGACTATTTGTCTAAGAGCTAGGCAACGGTTTCGACAGCGAATTGGCTGCCGGTAAACCTTTACAGGCAAAAATATTGAACTTTATATAATTTTAGAATGTTTTGTTTTTCACTAACTTTTAAACGCTACTAAAACGTGAATTTATTATTGCCAGACATTTTTGATATTAACAATAATGTGCCCGATGCAATTTTTTGTAAATAAAGAAGTATGTTCAAACCATGTTAAGATATCTGTAATTTTATTGAAGTTATATTTCTTTTGGCGCGTTAGGGAAAAATGATGAGAGTAAATTTTTACGATGAACGCGCACACCGTAACAAAAAAATGATGAGAGTAAATTTTTACGTTGCGCGCACACACCGTCACGAAAAACCGACACCCTGAAGTTAGCTATAGTCAACATTTTGTTTCTTTGTATTTGTTGTTTGTATTTCTTTATATTAAAACTTTCATTGTATTAAATACCTTTTTTTTATTGTTAGTGTCGTTTTTTCTACAAACGTAGAATAAGGCGCAAGATAAAATTTTTGAAAAGATTTTTACTTGTTACGCCAAAGAAGTATAACTTCTAATGCGTGTACATAAGTACACACACACACTTTTTTTTAATATTATTTTATTTCAACATAAAAAAGGGTAAATTAAAAATATAATGTATTTTTTTATGTCATAGGAGGCAAACGGACAGGTGGGTCACCTGGTGTTAAGTAATAACTACCGTCCATAGACACTTGCAACACCAGGAGAGTCGTAAGTGCCTTGCCAACCTGTGTTGGAGGGGGAGGAAGCGGAAGGGGAGAGGAGGAAGGGGAAGAGAGGTGGGCCTCTCCGGTGCTCTCACTAATCGAACGAAACGCACTAATGCAAGCATTGTTACTTCCCGTCGGCTTTTTGTTAGAGGGTGGTACTACCCCGGGCGAGCCGACCCATTCATCCTGAAACCAGTAATAGCTTCAGCGTGGCTCTACCCCCTACCAAAACCTATGTATAGAATAACTTAGTTATAACTCTAGCTTAGCGCAACACTGGCTGTATAATAAAGATAGCCATAATTGTGGAAGAGCCTGGTTAACAAAATGAAATATGTTCTTTGCAAGGGAAAAAATAAAATGGTTTGAAATGAATTATTTTGTTTATAAAGAATATCACCAGGCACATTATTGTCAATAACAAAATTGTCTGGCAGTGAAAAATTCATGTTTTTAATAACGTATAAACGTTAAACTTATAAAAGTTACTGACAAAAAATGTTCCTTAAATTATTTATAAATCAAAATGTTGATCTGTAAAGGTGTAATTCGCATTAAAAAATACAACGTTAACCGGCTACCAGGTATCCTGAATCGTGTTTGGAAGGGCATAATATATCTTCATATTAAAGAACCAACTTTTCTCAAATTCTCGTTCTTCCAACGTTGCTGGCTCTTATACTAAGGTGTCGCAAAAAAGTCTAGTTACATTAACTAATTTCTTTTCTTTCGTTATCCTGGAGAACCCCTTGCGTTTTATGGGTCAAAAAGTATCCTAAATGTAACCTTGTAATGTACAGATTTGGCTTTGTTACAGTTTTATTATAGTATAGATAAATAAATAAATCTTGTCACCTTTGTTTAGCAAACATTTTTTTATACAATGAAATAAATGTAACAACATAAGTGACAGTTTCGTCTACATAAATGTTTCATACGTGGTCGATAATTACGTACAGAAATGTCATGTAGGCGTAGCTCAGTTGTAACGTACGGGGCTTTATATGTTTCGACGGAGCCGACGGTTCGAATCACGGTGGTCTTTTTTTTTGGTTTTTTTTTTTGAAGTAGCATATGGAAATATAGCTTAATTTTTTAGCTAATCTGTCTGCTATATATAGCACAAAGAAAATTTACCAAAATTCGTCAAGAATATCATGAACTACATTTTTTTTACTTTCGTCCGTTATCCTGGAGAATCCCTTGTGTTTTATGAGATAAAAAGTATCCTAGATGTAACCTTGTAATATTGGTTATTACTGTGCCAAATTTCGTCTAAATTGGTTCAGTACTTTCAGAGTAATACGTGTTTAAAGGGACAGACAAACAGGCAGATCCTGGAGAATCCCTTGCGTTTTATGAGAAAAAAAATATCCTAAATGTAATCTCGTAACATTAGTTATCACTGTGCCAAGTTTCGTCAAAATCGGTTCAGTACTTTCAGAGTGATGCGCGTTCACAGGGACAGACAGACAGACAGACAGACAAAAATTTTAAAAGGGTATTTTTGGCTTCTATATCGACAACCAAGGCTTAAAAATTTTCAAAAAATATTTAATGTACAGATTTGACCCTGCTACAGTTTTATTATAATATAGATTAAATTTAATTTTCTGTTTTATAGTTAGATTTTTTATGAAAGCGTGTTTTTTTAAACTATTATTTATTTTTAATTTTTTAGTTTATTTTTTTTTATTAATTTTTTTATTTTTTTTTCGGATCGTTGCATTGTCATCGACCTTTAACAGGTGTGCAAAGTTTGAATGAAATCTGATCATTCAAAGATTAAATTTAATTTTCTGTTTTATAGTTAGATTTTTTATGAAAGCGTGTTTTTTTAAACTATTATTTATTTTTAATTTTTTAGTTTATTTTTTTTTATTAATTTTTTTATTTTTTTTTCGGATCGTTGCATTGTCATCGACCTTTAACAGGTGTGCAAAGTTTGAATGAAATCTGATCATTCAAAGTAAGACAAAATCGAGCTCAAAGGTGTCGGTTACATACATAAATACAGGTGAAGCTAATAAAAGCGTGAAAATTTAGTTAAATTTTTTAAACTTTTTTTTTGTTTTATTGCATTGTCATCGACCTTTGACAGGTGTGCAAAGTTTGAATTAAATCTGATCATTCAAAGTAGGACAAAATCGAGCTCAAAGGGGTCGGTTACATACATACAGGCGAAGCTAATAAAAACGTGTTAAAAAAAGATGAGTTTGTGGTCAAACGATAAGATCTATAAAGTATTACTTAAAAAGACCAAAAGCCATAGAATAGCAACGACAGTGCTTGTTTCTGTATACCTAGTACCACGATCTTACCACAAATCAGTTATTTGCCAGCCTGTGAATTGACGAGACCTTCTAATTGGCACGGATTACATTTTTCGCAAAAATTAGGAATAAAAAACCATCGTACAGTGTTCTCAATTTTTTTTGTTTTCTCGTATTGACTACGCTTTTGAACTGGCAAGGTCTTTACAGCTTCACCGGACTACTAAGGCGAGCGATTAAGGCACTCAGCCGATTTAACTAACACGTTATAAGAGCCGAAATATTTTAATCCTTCTTCGCATCTCGAGACGTTAACTTTATTAGATTGTTCATTTTTTTTACCTTCTCTATGCAAATAATGCTTTATAATTTTGGACAAGAGCAATTATTTAACACTAATGAAAATTTCACTAATATTTAGAGGCATTATTTTAAATTAAAATGTCTAATGTTATGTTTTTTAATATACATTTCAGTTTTTATTTTCACCCTCATAAATACAAATTAACATGCAGTCATATTATTAAAATGTGTATATGTTACAGAGTAATTGTAGTATCAGTCAGATAAATGATTTGTAACAATGCAATGACTATTGTAAAATTCACAGGAAATCATTATCACGAAGCATAACAGTATACTAACTAGTGATACTAGGAAAGTAGGAAGTCAATGGTAATCACAATACCGACAAGGCACGATACAGTAAAATATATAGGCCACAATTATAGACCGCAGTTTATAGGCGTTGTCACACCATTACATCGTTATTCAATAATTATTCGAAATTATATAAAACCTAAAAATGATGCCACCGTACACAAGAATTGAATGCCTATGTGTAGAAGAATCACAATATATTTCAATAAAAATATATTACTTTTGAAAATGGAATAAAAATGGCCAATTGGACCACTGTCGTAATTTATATGTCAATTTATGTAAAAGTTGTTAATGTCATTTATTTTAAAAATATGTTATCTTTTGCAACAAAAATGTATAAATGTCGTAACAGAAATGTATAATCTAGTTTCTAGTTGAAAATGATAAATTTTAACCTACAGGTCAAAATGTTGAATGACCTTGTAATAATATCTCATAAACGTCTCTCCTCATGTGAACCTAGAAAGAAAAGAGAACAATAGGACTGATATGTTCGTTGCAACGAAAGCCCCTAACAATAAAATAAAAAATCGAGTGTGAGTTCATACGCTGTAGAAGTAAAACTTAGTATTTTGAATAATTTTTAAGAGAATGAAATGACATTCGTTTTGGCATTATTCTGTTTCACTATAATATATTAACAATGTTAATAATGTACAACACAGAATAACTTTTAAAAGTGCGTGATAGTCGGTACGATCCAACAAGAAAGAATGTGCTATAGATTTCATCGTCTCTCTCTTTTTCCCTCTCTTGTATATACATATAACGAGTATATTAGAAAATATACTATCTCATTCTCTCGCAGCCTAAAACCTATATATACGTTTATAGGTATCACTTTTTCGTTACATATTTTCGTTTAATAAAATCCAATTCACACCGCCCCAAAAAAGTTTCACTTTAAAAAAAAAAGTACATTTTAATTCTTACTTAGCTATATCATTCATATATAAGATCATACTTAAAGATCAATGAAACGGGAAACGTTAATATCGTCTAACTAATTATGAATATATAAAAAATATTCCAACGAATCAGTTTAAAGTAAACGGCACAACTTTATATATCCAGGCAATTGAACTCAAAACTAACAGAAAAAGACCTATAATTAGGTTCTATAAGAAATTCTTCCCAATAAAACTTCTCTTTACATAATACTTGAACAGTCCTTCGTATATCGTACATTTTGATTCAATTTCACGCAGCTACAAGATACGTATTCCCGTACAGAATATTCCAGCAATATGCCAAACCGCAAACAATCACAATAGATTCGTACTATGTATACATTGGTACGCTGTATCAAGTAGTACCTACGCCGCCCATTGTGTCTCCTACGACAATAATATTCGGACACTATTGTCCTCCTTAATGAACTCACAGACATATTAGACAATGACTACAGTAGGTATAGGGTCTAGTTATTGCAAACTTAGTTCAAGTGACATGGTAAATAACCTTGTCTGAAGTTGACAGGGGACTGCTTCGTTCTCTCAAGGACAAACATCGTACATACCGTTCCATAAATCAACCCAAAAACGAAGTTTATTTTGTTTGTCATTATCCATTAGATACAAGTGACTTCATTCCATCTTTGTATAAAATAGATAAAAATATTATACTGGAAATGACCGTAATCAGTCAATAAAATATGTATAGACCAGTATAGGTATGGCGATTCTTCGCAAAAAAAAAATCGATTTCGAAATCAATCTCAATCGAGGACTATGGATCCATCCATACTTGAAAAATCGAGGTTTAGAGAATCGATTATCCAAAAATCAATCCCTTAATTCTTTTTCTTTTTTGTGAGTTTTTTTATGTCTTTTTTTATTATGGTATTATTTTTATCTTATTAGGAAAAAACGAATCACGATTTTATAGTGTCTGAAATCGATTCGATGTTCGATATCGATTAAAATAATCAATTTTTCTATATCTCAAAAGTCAAAACGGTTCACTAATAAAGAAAATGTAACCAAATCTGCCCATTATATTACGGTCATGTATCGAAATAAGATGGTAAATAAAAAAACTAAACGTGAATCCGTCAATGCTGATAACATTTTTGTAGATCCTATTGTCTTCTATCTCATTCACATTTTATAACCAATAAGGAAATATGCTAGACAATATTTGTTACTTTACAGTAGGATTTTTCAACTATTTCTTTCAAACAAATTTTGTCCTGACAATTAGAAGCAAAAGAAGAATTAGCATTTGGCTAAAGCACAGCAAAGTTATTCTCTTACATACATTCGGCGATTTATTTTTATAAATACAGATTATAATTTGCATTTAAACTTTCAAACAGACATGAAAAAAATGCAGGAATTAACAAGAAAAACTTAATCATTTCGTTATTATTCAAATAATATTTTATAGTCTTAGTGTACATAAATCCGGAAATATACAATGAGTGTTTACGAAAACCACTCGCTAGCTACATACAAAACAGCACTTACGTAAAAGGTGTAAGGATATCCTTTCTAAAAAGGTTACGTAGCATTACACGAATAAAAAATAAGACATTATTCATAGGAAATGTGAAGCCGCGAGCGACGTTTGCGGATACCACCTACCCTCTCGCCTCGTGCTAGCTCCAACAAAAGGAAAACACACGTGAACATTTTGCAGACTTCTAACGTATATCAAGAATTTTAGAGCCCTATATTTTATAGAACAAAATCTACCATAAACCCAAGGAGTAGAGTTCACTTTCGTACAAGTAAGCGAATGACGAATCCGACAGAAAATGGAACGCTCAACAAAAGAGTCAAAGTTCAAACTGCAACGTAACGTATGTAATTTCTTATTTTGCATCGTAGCGTCTTAAGTATAATGTCGGAATTTGTTTGCACGTTATCTTCGTTACTTAAGGATTACTTTTTTCTGCGGTCGTGTGTCATTCTAGCCAGTTCGACGGCCGACAGCGACAGTTCTAAGGCGAAATGTACGGGTTATTTTATAGGTGACGAGGTTTTGCATCGCATTGCTTCCCGCTTTCCATTGTCACGAGCTTTTATTAGAAGACAAAACACTGAACACAAACATGAAAGTAAATTTTGCTTTTTTTTAGAAAAAAATAAACTTTCTAACTTTGAATAACATATTATTATACTATATACAATTTTTTATACTTTCATACAAATATTATGTTTGTTTTATTTTCGATAGAGTTTTATCTTAAAAGTATTTATCGAGGTTATTGCACTTTAATACTTTTAGAACGACGTTCCTTACCTTATGGCCGGTAGAAATCATCACGTAATAAAATAACGTTATGTCACCTCCATAGGACTATCTATAAATATGAGTTATGAAGATGACGTGAACATTTGTTAGCACGATGGTGCTCAGGTAGCGGTTAATTTCAGAAACTGCAGCTACGATTACCTAAGAAAGGAACCGCTTACTAAGCACATAGTTATGAAACCTTAGTTTTTGAATTCTATTTCGAGAAATAAATAGTACATTTCTAGATTTAAATAAACATTCCCATCATGTTTATCTTTGTTTCATTTTTCTAAAACATCGATATAGCGTTTATAAACATCGATGTTTTTTATGAACTACGTTTCATCCCTAGTGCTAACAAATCATTTGTCAAAGACTGTATGTACTATTCCTGTTTTGATATAATCCACCTAATTTGTTATGGACTCCGTGTATCACGGACAAAAAACAGAATGGTGTATACAACAAATAAGTGTTGTAATTTAGTTAATCATAATTATATAATTTTAATATAGAATAATAATATCACTGGTGTAATCTAGCGAAAGGCCACGGACAGTTCAATTCGATGTTTATTCACATACCTACAAGTAACAGCTATCAGTCATCGAAAGCACCTTGACCCGTTCGAACTGTCAGCTATTTTTAACCGACTTCAAAAGTGTATATCAGCACGCTTTTTATACAAACCACATGAACGATTTCTGTTTATTATACAAAGCAAACTATATATTTATGGGAAGATCTTAGTATAGAAAATATTATCAAGCAACCACGACAACCAACCAAAATTATTGTAAAATATTGTCCGCATTAATCACTACATATTTAAATACAAAATCCTTTGCCTCGTCTGTCTGTCTGTCACGCGATAAACTAAAAAACTACTGAACGGATTTTGAAACTATTTTCACCGGTAGATAAAGTGATTCACGAGGAAGGTTTTTTTAATTATCATCGAGGGACAACGTCCTCCGAGTCCGTTATAGTAATATGATATTTAAGTGACATCGACTCAAATATGCCGAGTCTCCAAACTTTAGAAGAACGAGTATCAAATGCGGCCGCGAGAACAAACTTAACAACGCTTAACAAGCCACACTTAGATCTGTGACGTCCGATAGCTATCGTTTCAAAGAATATGAAATAGAAGTTCAAATATAACAATAATTAAACTAGATCAAATTAATATGATGTGTTATCATAGTATTATAATAGTATGATGAAATACGGAAAAACTACCTTATGCGAAATATCCAATAATATTATTTACTTGGCGAAATATATGTACTTATGTTAACGCGGATTTCATGTTGTAAATAAACATTAAAATCGGTTTTATCAGCACTTAACCCAATATAGATAAAGATGACCCCAATGCGTTATAGATTACATGGATTTTAAATTATTACCTTTTAATGGAAGCTATATTTATTTAATTAAAGAGGTTATATCGAGTTAATAATGATTCAAAATGTTGGGCCAAATGTCTTACTTATGTTTGCTGCAGTTTTAACAATAGTTACTTATTCATTTCATCGCTTCATAAATTGTCTTTTTGTTTGTAATACAATCGCCACATCTTCACTCGTTGAAAATTGATTCTTGCGATAACTCTTCTTCTTTTTCTTACCCTTATCCCACCTAAGTAGGGTCGGTACAACATGTTTCTCATGTTGTGGTGTATGATTTGGCTTAATTTTTACGATCGGCCGCCTGCTTGACATCAAACCTCCTTGGGATTATAACTCCCAAGTACTCTTGCGATAACTCGCGCACGTAAATAAATATAAAGTATAGAACCAACACTATATAACAACATAAAACCAAATCCAATCACGACTATGTTCTATACATATAATAAGAATGTAATTCGAAACTGTCTGTACTTTTTCGTGAAAGAAGGTATCTAAGAATAAGTAATAATATACATTTCAATCATTTTTAGAAATGTCTATCTGTATGAACAAGCATCACTGCTAAAGTAGCGAGTTCCCTTTTAAACTTCAACAAGAAAATCATAAAGTATATCCTCAGGAGTAACTTAGGCTTTGTTTCATCGGTCCGCTCAATCAAAAGTTATTGTAATTTGAATGACAGCTGGAGGTAAGTACGAGAGAAAAGTAGTAATCTATAGTCCATTCTAATATATAAAGATGAAGATTTTGTTTGTTTGTTTTGTAGGTTAAACGCGCTAATTAACGGCGTTGTAAGGGGTAATCTCAGGAACCACTGATCCGATTTAAAATATTATTTCAGTGTTATATAGCTCATTTATCGAGGAACGTTATAGGCTATATCATCACACTAAGACCACTAGGAGCTACTAAGGAGTACTAATGAGGGATAATTCAAAATCGGGTATTTTTTCCCCTGGAGAGCTTCCGCTGCGTGATAACGTAAGCCTAAAGTAACTATCCCTCGTAGACGAAGTCGCGGGCAGAGGCTAGTTAAAAATATAAATGAAACAGCAACTATATATCTGTTTGCTAACTTATCACTATATACCGCTTAATGCGATCCGCATTGAAATATTGCATAGAACTAGTCTAAAACCGGCAGAAAGATATAGATTACTTTTCATCATAAATACAATAAAAGATGCAGACAGAGTTTTAGGAAAAGATTAGCATAAATAATAATCTTGCAGTTGTATCAAATTTCTATACACAAAAAAAAAACAGGAATCGCCAATCTTTCTGACCGCTCGGAATATAGCTGCGCAGAACAGAAATCCGCGTAGAACTTTATGTAAAAAGGAGTGATTAATTTTGATAGAGTGGACCGATTTCAATGAAACAAAGACGAAGTTATTCTCGAAAATATGCTTTATGATTTTGCTTGATGTGGTTTTATTGTGAACCCAGTATTTTAGCAATGAAGCGTAATCATACATAGATACAGACATTTCTAAAAATGATTGAGATGTATTCTATTATTTATTCCTAGACACATGCAACAATTTTTTTCACGAAAATCGAATAACATGTTACATTTACATTCTTATTATATGTATAGATAACATCGAGGTAAAGAAAATTGATTGATTAAGAGAGGAAAATTGATGGTGGTAGAGCCAAGCTGAAACTATTACTGGTTTCAACATGAATGGGTCGGCTCGTCCGGGGTAGTACCACCCGACCCACAGAAAACCGACGTGAAGTAACAGTGCTTGCATTGTTGCGTTTCGTTCGGTCAGTGAGAGCGCCGGAGGCCCACCTCCCTCCCTTTTCCTCTCTCCTCTCCCTCCCCTAACCCTTCCCCCAAAAGGTGGCAACGCACTTGCGACTCCTCGGGTGTTGTTAGTGTCCATGGACGATGGTGATCACTTAACAGCAGGTGATCCATCTGTTCGTTTGCCACCTATTACATAAAAAAAAAAAATGCCAATTATTAATCCCTATAAGAATATTTTAACTTTGTATTAATTAATAAACTCTTTACTGTATTTCATGGAAATTCGAACTTACAGCTATATTCAGAGCGGCCAAAATTATTGCTGTACGTGTTTATTGGTAAAAAGTTGAAAATCACAAACCGATTCGATTGCAATCGATATGTTCTAAAAGATATCACAAAGGTGTGTCTCTCTGTTAGATAAGACATTATTATTGTAAAAAGTGTACCGACAAAATAATCAAAATCCTTAAGAAGCTCGTGACTGTTCTTGGAAACGTGAATGAATATTCATAAAACTGGTTGTTTTTTTATTCTATTAAGACATTTAAGTAATGACGTCATTCATTTATTTATTATTAAGAAGGTCGTAAGCAGTCATTCAATAATACGCGAAGGTGCATGAACGTTTTCATCGCCACGCCAGAATCGAGACCATCCAACTCCTATAAGAGCCATATGAGAAGGTTAAAAAGGACTAAGCCATTTGAAGTAGTCTAGGGATTTATATATGTAGTTAAAACTATTAAAATTAATACACTGAGTGCTCACCGTAAGTAAACCAAATTCAATGAATGTAAAACTTATGTAGGGTTGCAATCTAAGATGGAATTTAGTTACTTATTAGTCTAAAAAAATGACTTAATAACTATTGGATAATTACACACATCAAAAAAGTCTAAGCAACATGTACTAATTTAAATTTAGGATGTGTTAATGTCTACGTCCGGTACCGTGACACACCCAAGAGGCGAGACTACAACGCCACCCGGGGAACCACTATTGACCTGCGATACCGCGCTATTGACTCTATCGGGGTGTTACTACTGACCTCGAACGCTATTGGTGGAAGTTATCGGCTGTTCATTATTCATTCCGGTGTGAGACTACATTGGTGGCATATAAAGGGCAAGATGTCGCTGATCTGGACGCAGTGGAAGTTATTGTAAGGCGAAGCTCTGGCCAAATGAATAGTGACAGTATCTACTTGGTGTTTATTGGCAATCCTGACTGCATCGACCCTACACGTGATTAGTGTAACAAATCAGAAGCGGGATTACCTGAATGTCCGTGCCATAACTCGAAGGGTAGGAGAACAAAAACGGCAATACAGTAAAATCTGAAGAAACTGGCTACTGTGTGATTACTACGTGGCTACTGTGTGATTACTACGTGGCTACTGTGTGATTACTACGTGGCTACTGTGTGATTACTACGTGGCTACTGTGTGATTACTACGTGGCTACTGTGTGATTACTACGTGGCTACTGTGTGATTACTACGTGGCTACTGTGTGATTACTACGTGGCTACTGTGTGATTACTACGTGGCTACTGTGTGATTACTACGTGGCTACTGTGTGATTACTACGTGGCTACTGTGTGATTACTACGTGGCTACTGTGTGATTACTACGTGGCTACTGTGTGATTACTACGTGGCTACTGTGTGATTACTACGTGGCTACTGTGTGATTACTACGTGGCTACTGTGTGATTACTACGTGGCTACTGTGTGATTACTACGTGGCTACTGTGTGATTACTACGTGGCTACTGTGTGATTACTACGTGGCTACTGTGTGATTACTACGTGGCTACTGTGTGATTACTACGTGGCTACTGTGTGATTACTACGTGGCTACTGTGTGATTACTACGTGGTTACTGTGTGATTACTACGTATCGCAGTTTCTAATGCAGGAATAAAGCTTTTTCAGGTATTTACGCTTTTCTTTTACAGGTATCTTTCGCAGGTATAATCTTTTGCAGGTATGAACTATATGAATTACTACGTGATTACTGTTTGCTGTACCTGAATTATATATGATTACGTGGTTACTGTTTCTATGTACTGTGTGATTGCTGCCATATATACTGTGTGATTGCTGCCATATAGACTATGTGTACTATGCGATTATGATTATGTACTATGTGAATAATACTGTTTCTATGTACTATGTGATTATGATTATGTACTATGAATAATACTGTTTCTATGTACTATGTGATTATGTACATGTGAATAATACTGTTTCTATGTACTATGTGATTATGATTATATACTTATGAATAATAGTGTTTCTATGTACTATGTGATTATGATTATGTACTGTGAATAATACTGTTTCTATGTACTATGTGATTATGATTATGTACTATGTGAATAATACTGTTTCTATGTACTATGTGATTATGATTATGTACTATGAATAATACTGTTTCTATGTACTATGTGATTATGATTATGTACTATGAATAATACTGTTTCTATGTACTATGTGATTATGATTATGTACTATGAATAATACTGTTTCTATGTACTATGTGATTATGATTATGTACTATGAATAATACTGTTTCTATGTACTATGTGATTATGATTATGTACTATGAATAATACTGTTTCTATGTACTATGTGATTATGATTATGTACTATGAATAATACTGTTTCTATGTACTATGTGATTATGATTATGTACTATGAATAATACTGTTTCTATGTACTATGTGATTATGTACTTGTGCTTACTGTTTCTATGTACTATGTGATTATGTACTTGTGCTTACTGTTTCTATGTACTATGTGATTATGTACTTGTGCTTACTGTTTCTATGTACTATGTGATTATGTACTTGTGCTTACTGTTTCTATGTACTATGTGATTATGTACTTGTGCTTACTGTTTCTATGTACTATGTGATTATGTACTTGTGCTTACTGTTTCTATGTACTATGTGATTATGTACTTGTGCTTACTGTTTCTATGTACTATGTGATTATGTACTTGTGCTTACTGTTTCTATGTACTATGTGATTATGTACTTGTGCTTACTGTTTCTATGTACTATGTGATTATGTACTTGTGCTTACTGTTTCTATGTACTATGTGATTATGTACTTGTGCTTACTGTTTCTATGTACTATGTGATTATGTACTTGTGCTTACTGTTTCTATGTACTATGTGATTATGTACTTGTGCTTACTGTTTCTATGTACTATGTGATTATGTACTTGTGCTTACTGTTTCTATGTACTATGTGATTATGTACTTGTGCTTACTGTTTCTATGTACTATGTGATTATGTACTCGTGCTTACTGTTTCTATGTACTATGTGATTATGTACTCGTGCTTACTGTTTCTATGTACTATGTGATTATGTACTCGTGCTTACTGTTTCTATGTACTATGTGATTATGTACTCGTGCTTACTGTTTCTATGTACTATGTGATTATGTACTCGTGCTTACTGTTTCTATGTACTATGTGATTATGTACTCGTGCTTACTGTTTCTATGTACTATGTGATTATGTACTTGTGCTTACTGTTTCTATGTACTATGTGATTATGTACTCGTGCTTACTGTTTCTATGTACTATGTGATTATGTACTCGTGCTTACTGTTTCTATGTACTATGTGATTATGTACTCGTGCTTACTGTTTCTATGTACTATGTGATTATGTACTCGTGCTTACTGTTTCTATGTACTATGTGATTATGTACTCGTGCTTACTGTTTCTATGTACTATGTGATTATGTACTCGTGCTTACTGTTTCTATGTACTATGTGATTATGTACTTGTGCTTACTGTTTCTATGTACTATGTGATTATGTACTCGTGCTTACTGTTTCTATGTACTATGTGATTATGTACTCGTGCTTACTGTTTCTATGTACTATGTGATTATGTACTCGTGCTTACTGTTTCTATGTACTATGTGATTATGTACTCGTGCTTACTGTTTCTATGTACTATGTGATTATGTACTCGTGCTTACTGTTTCTATGTACTATGTGATTATGTACTCGTGCTTACTGTTTCTATGTACTATGTGATTATGTACTTGTGCTTACTGTTTCTATGTACTATGTGATTATGTACTCGTGCTTACTGTTTCTATGTACTATGTGATTATGTACTCGTGCTTACTACTTATCTCTCGAGCGGTTAACATCGGCTGGCGTCTTGCAGTCAGTTGTATGTAACGGTCTTGCCGAAAGGTTGTTCTCCTTTTACGGCCTGGATGCTGTTCAGCGGGGTCTCCTGTATTATTGTAGCGCTGCCGAAGACGACAAATAACACTTCTATGAATGCCTAAATGTCGAGATACCTGAGATTGATTACTTCCGGCTTGCAACATCCCTACAGCTCTTTGCATTTCATCTGCCATCAAATGACGTCGCTTCATGACGTAAAGAATATCTAACAATTCAATTTTGTCGCTAACTTTATTTAAATGGTTGGTAAAATTATAAAATCAAGACTAAACGTAGCAATTAAAACGCACTTAAATTCAAACAAATTCGTAGTCATTTGAATTTTATGAGAAAACAAAACATAATCAATTTTTTTTACATCCAGTCAGTATGTCATCAATAACAAAAAAGTTTACTTACCTACGTACTTTGTTTGAGTAAATACTTAGAAATTAATTAATATAAATGGTAAAATTTGTAATATCACGCATGTTGCTTAGACTTTTTTGATGTATGTATAATAAAAAGATATATTATAGATACATATGTTATAGTCAAAGGTCGATATGCAGTCTTTTCCCGGATTTACTGACCTCAAAATGGCGAATCATGTTTTTAAATATCTAGATTAAAAGATCATAATTTTGCATTACATAATTTATTATTGTTCAAATTTTTAAATAAACACCATATTTTTTTAAACTCATGCTGCCAACAGTCAGTCTATCATAAAGTGTACATTCGTTTGTAAAACACTTCTGATTTTGGACAGTCTACAGGTCAAGGCGTGAAAGCATAACAAACAAACAAACTCACATTCGCAATTTATAATATAATGTAATGATCGCATCATAATTCGACCTACAAAAACCGAACCAGTTTTGAGAACATAAAACCGAACCCCACCCGAACATAAGATGAAGCGAAAAAATCTATTGAATACGGAACAAGATCGCCATAAGAAAGGGAAGTACGCCCCGAGTCGGAGGGTTCGATGACCCGCGTTATCTCGGACACCCGGGATTTATCTCTCCGCAATCGCATCTGCCTCGCACAATCGATTCCGATGCGCGAAATGTAAATCTTATTTCAACTGTAATAAAGTTTATTACCGTTCGACTTATTATTATAGCTTTCCTACTTACATAGTGTGCATAGATACGCGTCCGTCCGTAGGGATGCTAAAACCTAAAGTTAGACGATTATTTATACTTACTAGTGGTCGGTATTCGACCATAGTTCATTCATTTTATCAGCGATTTACAATCTTTTTTATGATACGACCTTCTTAGTATATAAATTTTTTTTGAGACCCCCAGCCTTCGCTGTTACTGGAATGTATTTTTTTTATTTTAGAATATGAATTCCGTACAGCATCGATATATTTTTTAGATAGATATCGGTTAAATACACAATACAGTAACATTTGAACGTGACTCATAGATATCTTTTTATTTTTGGTAATTTCTATTAATTCACTTAATAAAAATATTGTATTCTATTACTTATTCCTAGACACCTGCAATATTTTTTTTTTCAAGAAAATCGAAAAAGGTCAATCACATTAGGTTTACATTGATATTAAATGTATAGAAGACAACAAAGGATATTCTTAATTAGATCTAGTCTACTCTATTTTACTGCAAATAATCATTAAAACGATAAAATTATGTTACAAAAATTTATAATTAAAAATCACTATTTTTTACTTCGAGTGGAGCCGCGGCACTAATATGTACTTGTAACTAAGATTGTGTTTAACAAATAAATTTAAATTAATTATCGGACAGTAAATTAGGTGGTGTATTAACAAATAATTATTATGAGTAATTAATTCCTTAATTGTATAAAATATTAAATCAACCAAAATTTTAAGTAACATGTTACTAAGCCTATGTAATTAAATATTCTTAAAACTATCTCTAACTTAACCTAAATTTGAAACATACATTATTAGTTGAAGCAGAAACAAAACGTTTTTATTAATCGTAATTAATTATATAGCAGGCATCAGAGCGCACGCTTATACTAACAAAACGTAACCCCAAATACACATATTCGATCATGATATCGAAACGAATCGAACTATACCAATATTTTTCTAGATAAGATAAAAGATATGTGTGTGAACGTGATTTTAGTCGACATCAGTTCCGCACGCTTCGGTATATTCCGGTTCGTGAACCGGAAATGTATGAGATGTCACAAAGGCGAATATCGTCTTACGGACCGATGAATATCGGTTTTTCTATATCGATGCAAAAGAAACATTAATTTGAATACTGGGAATGGTATGCGTTTTATTGTAAAATATTACTAGTTACGCCTCATGGTTTCACTCGCACTACGGGTTTTTGATAACAATAAATGTTCTATAGATTTAGATTATTATTGTCATTATGGAAGTATTATATATTATCTATAGTAATATTATAAAGAGGTAAAGTTTGTGACGTTGTAGGGGGTAATTTCAGGAACTACTGGTCCAATTTGAAAAATTCTTTCAGTGTTATATAGCTCATTTATCGATGAAGGTTAATGAAGAATATTTCAAAATTGGGGTATTGTTCCTCTTGAGAACTTCCGCTGCGTGTTAGCGTTAGGCCCAAAGTAACTATTTCACGCGAACGAAGTCGCGGGCAGAGACTAGTGTATACATAAGATAATAGGCTTCTCTCATTGTGCGCTCATCACTTAAAGTATCATCCGGTAGGACAGTATACGATCATTGTTTTACTTCTAGACAATTGGGTCTTATTGTTAAAGTTATTAATCCCTCGACTACACGGTGTCGTGCTTTGTACATAAAATATATTGTGAAGACGAAGATAGACAACGAAGCCGCGATAAATGCGATGTAGCTTTGTATGATAGGGTATCATGCCTTAACTACATAAACTGTCATTATGAAATTAACATAGACAAACATAGACGTAAGTAGTAAACGCGAGCAAAAGCCAATTAACTATATTTTTAAAAAGTACTTAAACCCATCAATTACTCTTGATACGTAACTCTCGTAGAGACAAAAAAAAAAAAAACAAAAAGGAAACTCTTCTAGTGTGCACAATATAGCGAGCAATTTGATAAGAAAATGGCGATGTAGGTCCCCCCCTAGTGGGCAACTTCCTTTTGCGATGTCGACCTAAAAATAAATGCCGTGTCATTGAAGCCGTGGAGTCATCCAGACTATTATATATTTCTCTTCACACTTCTTTAAGTATTCCACAAAATATTTTTCTTTTTAAAACATTTCTTTTGCGCTAAAAAAATGCGAAATAAGACCTCTTTTGGAATTGGTAATTTAAATAGGTATATACGCGTTACTTGTTATATGTAGAGACGTAGATTCTTACTAACACTATCTGGAGTTTGTCTCTTTGACTAAATGCAATAAATTATTTTTTAAATGTTTATTTTTTTATACTTTGTAGGTTTGACCATAATCTCATCTGATACTAAGTGACGATGTGTTTTATGATGGTAAACACCTTCGATCAACAATAACTAGATAAAGCGTCACGTACAAAATCGAAGCTAAATCCTGTCCGCGTAAATATATACTTACGTGTAGCTATTTGTTTACTAAGAAAGGGAGAAAAAAAAGTTTTAAATTCAACCTAATTACAACCATAACACCTAGTAATAAAGTCACAAATGTTCAAAATATTATCTAATACTTACGATAAAACGAGCAAAGCAATAAATTACTCCCCTCACAAATGAAAAGACAACATAAACAAAATTTAGTGGGAATTCAACCTTAATACGTAATAAATAAAGTACGTTTTCCCGTTATTGTGCGTGTTTGTGCGTGGCGAGGCGAAACATTTGTATCACAGGTTTAAAATCGGTAATTTTGTTCAAAATTTGATATTATTTGTTAGTTTAAAGCTTAAAATATAACTTATTCAACATTTATTTAGCGAAAGTAAGATACTCCGGCCTTTAAATTACTTTTTCGGGTATTATTTTTGCATCTTTTGAATACACTGCGGCATATGCATACATTGGCATGGCATGCCACATTGGCATACATTGCATACATTGGCTGTGTTTCAAACAAACTAAACAAAATAAGGACACACATTTCAAGTGAGCTCTTATTTACCGAGACGTATTTTTCGCGCCGACCCTTTATCTAGTTATTGTTGATCGAAGGTAAACACACTAAACCTAGAGGACTGGCTCTTAAGTGCAGCTGCCCGGAACACACCAATAGGTGATTAGTGATAGATTTTCAACTTTAGGGAGCTAGCTAGACGGACTTAGATAAAAGCGTATTATGCTATGATTAAATCACGATGTTATCCTACACCGAAAGATCGACTCAGTTGCAAGGATTTTTTGTTACGTACAAACACAATTTGAGTACCGGCCAGTAATCTATACTAATAAATCTAAAGAGTTTGTTTGCTAGAACGCGCTAATCTCAGGAACTATTGGTCCGATATACTTGCAGTGTTAGATAGGTCATTTATCGAGGAAGACTATAGGCGATATATCATCACGCTAAGAACACGAGCAGTGCACCAATGAAGAATGTTTCAAAATGTTTTTGTCCCTTTCGAGAGCTTTTGAGCGCTGCGTTAACGGTACACTATTCCACGCGGACGAAGTCGTGGGCGGGCACTAATAATTGATAAGTTTATTTTAAATTAAATCTTTTAAACTTATTTCATTGTCTATTATATCATAACAAAACCATAAAAGAATAACCGCATTAGTTTGTATGTAACGTTACATCCATTGTTTCATAAATCAATAACGTTGCATCTTTTCGTGAGTCATTCCAATAATCAATATCACACGCAAACCACAGCAAACTTGTTATTAGCCGATACACAAATCAACTAACTGCGCCTAATTACGAATACATTTGAATGCCATACCATATAATTTTACGTAAGATCCGCTATGAATTATTCAATGAAATTATTATCTGCGTACAATATAACCTACACGGAAAGCTTATCATAAATCAAAATACAGTCATTAGGTTTGCGCCTCTTACTCTATATCGTGAAAGTGGAATCTTTAATATACCTTTGTCCATCTAATTCGAATCCTCCGTGAAGCATTTATGGAATGATATAGAAGCTCTTCGTAAACTGGTTCAAGGGTTATGCGACCGACTTAGAGAGAGCTCTGGATTTTAGTAAACCTTCTCTTAGAGCCCTGTACGATTTGGGGTAGACGGTAAGGTACGTGGTTCAAGATATAATGGCGAGTCGAGAGACGATTCCGGGCGGGAGCTCAACGCGCAGCCTCCGCTATATCGAGCGACCTCGCCCGCGCCAGGACCCACGTGTTCCATTCAACTAAACAACCACGTGCAAAACGCAACTACACCCCACATTTTTAAATATCCTAATATTATAAATGCGAAAGTGTGTTCGTTTATTACGCTCTCACGTCTTAACTTCTCAACTGATCATTAAGATATATTTCATACACGTTGTAAGGGGAACAGAAAAGGAAAGAGAGTCTTTCATCAAGAACAAATGTGTTGTTTCCATGGTATAGCTTAAATCTACATTAACACGTGCTAAGCCGCGTGCAAAAGTTAGTAAATATATAAGTATATAGACAATTACGCAAAATGCAAGAATTGTATGTGTGCATTCGTTTTAGGACCTTTATTAAAATTAACACACATTGTTCAATATATGCTATACTGCTATAGTCATTCTTGTATATATATTGCTTGTATATATCCATTTTATGTATTCGGTACACAATTTATGTATTTATATTTTAGCTATACTCAATACTGAGCTTATTTTTAATATTATTGTATCCACTTTTGTAATATTTGCATCACCTACAATACCGTTTGTTAGCGGGATGAAAATTACATATAACATAAAACTCGCCAGTGTACGAATTACAAATGCAAAAAGCCATTCCTTCATTCTATAGTATAATGTACAAATATACCTGTACCATCTACATCCAATATAACAGCACAACATGAAAATTGAAAATTGTGAACAATGTGTATGTTAGGAACAACATTTTTACTCTATTATTTATGAAATTAAATTAAATATACCAAATAATTATTTATTTTATTAACTAAAATTAAATCTTATTCCACTATAGGTACTCATTATTAAACAGATTTCCATAAAACTAAAACAATCTAATAATATTAAATCTACCATTAATAAACTAGGACTTTCAAAAAGCCTAATAATAGTTATGCCAATTTTAGTTATTACCTACATTTAAAAGTGGCAATCACAAAAATTAATAATTTCATCTAATTCCACTGTCACTTCCGTATCATTTCCAATATATATCTTCCGCTCCATTTGAAAACAAGCTCTCAATAATTAAATCTAACATGAATTAGGACTATCATAAAGCCTAACCGAATATGCTAAGTTGAGTTATGACCTAGATTTAGAATGAAGTGGCAACCACAAAAATTATTAATTTCATCTAATTCCATTATCTTTTTTTTTTTTTTATGTCATAGGTGTCAAACGAACATGTGGGTCACCTGCTGTTAAGTGATCACCACCATCCATGCACACTAACAACCCCAGAGGAGTCGTAAGTGCGTTGCCATCTTTCGGAGGGAAGGGTTAGGGGAGGGAAAAGGAGAGGAGAGAGGAGAGGGGAGGGGAGATGGATCTCCGGCGCTCTCACTGACCGAACGAAACGCAACAATGCTAGCACTGTTACTTCACGTCGGTTTTCTATGAGAGGGTGGTACTACCCCGGGCGAGCCGACCCATTCATGCTGAAACCAATAATAGTTTCAGCGTGGCTCTACCACCATTATCGCTTCTATATTAATACCGATGGACATCTTCCGCTCCATTTGAGACCAAGCTTCCAATTATTAAATCTAACAATTAGAACTCCAATGAATACACTAACTGAATTGTTTAATTTTAGCTTTGATCTACATATGGACCACAGATTTAATTAATTTGTTCGAATTTCGTTCACACCGATGTCACTATCTTACTTTGATATTAATTCAGATGGACGGGATATTAATTTGTTAATGTTAGTATACGTGCTTAATGACTGAATTTGTTAATTAAATTTATTCATTACTAGCAAGTGTCCGCCATTTTGTTTCCGTCATCCTAACTAACATTATAAATGTGAGTATGTTTATTTCATTGTTACGCCTTTCACCCTTTAACTACTCCACCGATCATTATGAAATTTAGTATACATACATTTATCATCATCATCATCATCCCATAAGAGACTCACTTCAAGGCCATAGGCCTCTTCCGGATGGCAGGTATGGTCATAGTTACCAAGGTAGCTCATGATGTATTGGCGATTTCAAACTCTGAGAAATCTACAATTCTACGTTTTCCCATATACCAGGTGACTGTTTAGACTGTAGCAGTATTTCTGGAGGACACGCTGCACTCGATTCTCATTCTAAATCAATTAAAAGAATAGGTGCTTAATATTTGACTAAATTATCTAGACACAATACAAAAATTATACACAAACCTCTACGCGTCTATGTTAAAGCACAGTGTCAATGATCGTCGGGCGATTCCACTATCATTTGAAAGAGAACGTGGGAACATCGAGAACAAAACAAAAGGGTTTATTGCCCGTTTTACTATCGATAGTTATTAAATCCAGGTCGCCCATTGTAGCTTTTAAACTTAGGTTTATTATCTTATTTACACGTTTGTAGCTATATTTTTGAAAGTCTTAGAATAAACTTTAACTTAGGTTTTCTTAGTTGTTTTTTTTTTATACTACGTCGGTAGCAAACAAGCATGCGGGCCGCCTGATGAAAAGCGGTCACCGCAGCCTATGGACGCCTGTAACATCAGAAGCGTTACATGCGCGTTTCCGACCCTTAAGTAACCTATTTATTTTCCCCTTGAAGCACCCCATACTGTATTCTACAACCGGATCGCTCGTGGAAGGAAACCCCTTTGAAACCGGACCGTCCGAGACCATTTCGGTTCCAATGAATTCCCTACCGATGACGAGCAGTGCGATGGTGGAAATTAGTATTCGATTTAATATTACTATTTTATATGTTAAATGTGACCATGAAGTGTCACGTCCTAGAAAACTGCGAGTGTCTAAACAGTCACCTGGTATAATACAGTAGTATTACAAGAACATTTCTCAGGTCTCTTCACGATGTTTTCTTTCACCGTCAACCGATACTGTTACCAATTCAAATTAGCAAATGTAGGTGAATTCCGAAAAATTCGTTGGTACACGCTGGGGGTCGAACCTGCGGACTTCGGAATGATATTCCACCGGTCAAACCACTAAACTATCACTTTACATACATACACTACACACTTTACATACATTACACTTTATTCATAGATCATATTCCAATTATGTTTTTGTATATCTTTTTATACATACGATATTCATTCCAACACAATGTGAGTTTACCGAGTTACAGTATTTTTAATCTTTTACGAAAAAAAAAATCGTAAGTTTTGTATGTGAAGTGAAAAATTGCGATGAGTTAAGACTTTATATTAATATAAGGATTCGAAACATTAACAGGATATTTATAGAAATAGAATTTGTAGGAATCGTATGACTTTCTTTCTTAGCAATCTATAAATCTCAACATTATTTCTACTGCTATTTTTACCAGGAATCAAATATTTATATACTGTGTCAGATTGGGCATGGGCTTATCTATAGTTTACAAACAACTAGTTACACACAATATGACGAATGATTATAAAGAATCGTTTTTTATTAGAAATACCTACTGTATCAAGTTTATCATAATCCTCCTAAGTAGGGTCAGCACAAACATGTTTTCCTTTTCCACTCTTCCCTGTCAGATGTCATCTCTGTATTCACACCTTTATACACATACCATTTTTCATACAATCTAATTCTAATTTAATTAAAATTCACAATTGAATTCTACTGTATCAAGTTATAGTGAATAAATGAATGAAGCGATAAACTGTCTAATAAAAATTTCAATACTAAATACAGGATTAAAAACAGTAAAACTTACGAGGAAGTAATGAAAAATAGATCCCAGTGCTAGTAAAGGCAATGCTATACGCCGAGGGACCCAGATCATTAAACTAGGCCACTCCCACTTCCCAGCTCGTGCCATATTGGGATTTGCTGCCGGGATCGGATGTACGTTGTCAGTTTCATTTCCGATGCCAATCCACATTCCGCCTTAATGGAATTGTGAACTGTTGTGTTAAATACATCGCAGCCGTTGTAGCTATTAACCGCAAAAACAACTACTATTGCACGACTTTGATAAAACAAGCAGCATCGGTAAACTATTTCGCATTTAACTTAAAACTTATTTATTTCCTACCAAACATGCCAGCAATACACACACAAATTCTTATATGTACGATTAGTAAGGTTCACGTTGTTACATCGACAAACCGAGGTTCGGACTCTTCGGCACCATAGAGCTTGTTGCCAAGCGACTGACCGTCATAAGCGCTAGCCCCGTCATTTCGGTGAAGCTGTGAAGATCAGTCAGACCAATAGCGTTAGTGAGTTCGAAAAAAAATATGCCCGCAATAAACAACATACAAATTCTTAGTCGAAAAATATGGTAAAATCAAAATTATTAGTGATTCAAGGGCCGCGTTGGACACGATAGTTAAACATGAAGAGTACCATCCACTTGCATTCTCTATACAAAATAGCCGAGCAAAGCAACAAAGGAAATAGCATTGAGCTGTATTGGGCCAAAGCTCATGCAGGAATCAAAGGGAACGAAAGAGCCGACCATCTGGCAAAGGAAGCAGCACTGCGCATAAAAACTAGACCGCACTACGACAGTTGCCCCATCTCCTTCATAAAAAAGACAATCAGGCAAGAGACCGTTAGTAAATGGAACGCGAGATACACAGAGGAGGAAACGGCAGCAGTAACCAAACTTTACCTTCCCGATGTAAATATAGCTAGACAAGTATTAAGAAAAGGTTCACTCCACCCGGATGTCATTCAGATGATAACCGGCCATGGAGCGTTCGCCAGTTACCTGTATAAATTTAAAAGAAAGGATAATCCGGCTTGCATGTGTGACGGCACAACCGAGCAAACAGCTCTGCACTTAATAATAAGTTGCCCGGTTTTCGGTAAGATAAGATATGACTTAGAACAGGAATTAGACATCAGACTGGAAAAGAACAACTTAAAGGACATCTTGATAGAAGAACACAATATACCAGTATTTCAAAAATATTGCTCTCAAATCATCAAAGCTTGCAAGAAATATAATAGCTAAATTATTAATCACAGATCAACATTAACCCATAATATAAGGGACCTAACAAATGATTTTAAAAATTGGAAAAAGTAAACATAACTAGAATGACAAGGTCTCTGCTCACCCATGGCAGAGGAAAAAGTAGCAAAAAAAAAAACATACAAATTCTAATATTGCCTTATGCAATATTAAGAGGATACGCGACCTGCAAGAAATTTGAAAAATAAGTATTAACAAGTCTACTGCCCTCACACTCTACCCAAATACGCTTTACTTTTATTTATTACATATATCGTATTTGTAAACAATTGTAGTACTTTTAAAAAGATTATACCTTATAATATTTGATTTGTGGATTAAATAAATAAATAAAACGGGAACATGTCCCGAATTAAATCACGATTTAAAAATGGACCATAACGTATGGCTATGGTATGGCTTTTTCTTAACCGGCCTGACTAGCTACCACCTTCAAGTCGAGTATCTAACGCTAAGCACCTGTCGATTTGTTCCGGTAGTTGCATTTGAGACTCAGTCCAACTGTAGGTTTGGCGTGTTTACTATCTCACCACATGATCAGTTAACATTAGATGACAGAAAGACTTTAAACACTATACACATTCTTAAACATAAATGTAGTTCTGAAAATATGTATTGTGTATTATTTAGCCTTGAAAATACTTTTATAGAAAGAAAACGTGAGATACGTGTAATAAACAATTAATGCATTAATAGTTTGGCAACGCCTTTATCGCACTGCAGACGATACGATCTGATGTACACGTTTTTTCTGATGTACACGGTAATGAATCGTCTGAGCTATGCTCAAAATTTCAAGTCATCAACTTATCATGAAATTATTCTTAAACCAGTTACTTAGTTTCAACCGACGTAATATACTGAACCCTCGTACTAATAAAAACTTGGTAAGAGTGCTGCATAAACAAAAAATAAAATAATATATTCATTTTTTTCTGCCCGCTCTGGCTTGGCATGGGTGTACATCTGTATTAAAGAAGAAAATTCCTACCAAATCTTCTTTACAGTAGTTGTACTGTGTAATGAAATAAGACGGCAACTGAACAACTGGACGTTAATCTGTCAAATTTGTCTATATTTTTGAAAATCTCCCAACTATTTTCTGTCTCGCTCATACACTCGCTACAAATTTTGCCGTTCATAAGGTTTTTAGTTTTTTTTTATGACTTAATATTTTACGTGTACAAAATTATAAGATCTTGTAAAATAACGTAAAATATTAGGAACGGCTAAAATTGATTTAGCTTATTTTGAAGACATATCATTACATAGCATAAAACAAAATCCTCTACCGCGTCTGTCTGTCTGTCTGTTCGCGATAAACTCTGAACGGAATTTTATGCAGATAAAGTTATCCACGAGGAACGTTTTGGTATATAATTTGCTAAAGATTTTTTATAATCAGGGCGAGACAACGTCTGCCGGGCCCGCTAGTATTAGATAAATAAATTGCAGAATTACATTTCATGAAATAGTATTATTCTTAAAACGTCATGTACATATATGAGCAGGAGTTTATAACTCATATTAATGTTCGAAATCATCCATAGTAGGTATTAACCGAGAAACTTAAGGCAGAAGCTGAAGTAGAAAAGTTTCGAGACGGGACGAGTCCTGTAACAACACTTTTACCGTAACACCTAGTCGTCTTCTATACATTTATATTATACTAGCTGACACCCGCGACTTCGTCTGCATCGTTAATTATCTTGAAAGTATACTTTACGTGTAAAACTAAAAACATAAATACCACATTGCTTGGCCCACTTTTACACCGTAAGAAAACACACATCGCCCAACGAGTAGTGTTTTTATAGAATTCATAGTTTGTTGAAAAAATAATAACTTTATGCCAATAAAGTTATCGTGATTTATTTTCTAGATAAGGACCAATTGTCTATGTAGTAATACAAAAAAAAAACATTACGTGTATCAGTGTATACGCGGAAGAAAATTTATTTGGCTTATATATATTAAATTATATAGCTCATTTTTGTATACTACTATACCCAGCAGGGCACGTATACATACTTCTTTTTCTTCTTCTTGTTTTGGCTCCGCAGAAGCATTTGCCAGTGTCAATGTTTTGTTTTATGTTCCAGAGAGTTTGTTAATTTCCATTGTCGAGTAATTAATTCAATATTCTAACAAGATGGTGGCTCTCTTGTTAGAACTTTCCATGGAGTTTTTGTGGCATCTCAGAATTCATGGTCCGTGGTATTATTTTCTATTCACTTCACTTATGCTCAATAAACAAACTATATTACATAAAACACCACCAATTTTACACAATATAGAGTCAAGTAACACAAGATTATGAATAAAAAATAAAATCCACTACATGAAAGACTAAGATCCCACCAAAAACCCCGTATACATACTTACACATACACTCAAATACATACGTACCTTACGTTTAACACGTAACTCGTGACGAATTTTTTTCCCTACCGTTAGAAGAACCATAAGAAGTTTCACTTAAAAAAATGATCTGAATCTATCTAGTAGTTTTTTAGCGATACGCGCACAACGACAGACATATATCATTTTATTTAGAAGACTAGCAGCAGTAACCCGTCTGCATACCATTATAAATGATGACAATATAAATTATCTTCGTATAAAGTTTAAACCTGCTCACGATTATAAAGTTCCCAAATGGCAGGTATGTTTTCCAACTTACTGCACACTTCTGCTTATATTTTAATAACATTTTTATAATTAAATTTTAATCATTTAAATAATATATTTATAATTTAAAGCCTTGGTTATTCTGATGTACAGGCTATATTGTCGTAAGGTTCAAAAAACCTTTTTTTTTACGTGAAAAAAAAAAACAAATATATACATATCTTCTCAAAATTTTCTCATTTATAATATTTATAGTATATCTATACTAATATTATAAAGAGGTAAAGTTTGTGAGTTTGTGACGTTGTAGTGGGTAATCTCAGGAACTACGGTGCCTATTTGAAAAAATCTTTTAGTGTTATATAGCTCATTTATCGAGGAAAGTTATAGACTTAATATCATCACGCTAATGTTTTAGACTTAATAAAACCAGTTACAGTTTTTTGAGAAATAGTGTTAGATTTTACAACAAAGTGCCAAAGGATATAACCGATTTGGCGGATTGCGAATTTAAGCGCCATTGCAAGCGGGTTTTGGTGTCAAAAGGCTATTATAGAGTGGATCAATGTGTGAACGACGGTGATGTCTGGAATTGACTCATCTATGTGCATCCATTAAAGACGTTTGTGACATGTACCTAAAATATTCTAAATATTATATATATTTGTTAAAAAGATAAACCAGATCGAGTTTCTTGCCGGTTCTTCTCGATGACTGGGTTGTTTTCCGGTGGTAGTTTCGACGTTCATAAATGCCTTGTTAGGGCCTCTAAATTGAATAAAGTGTTTTTGATTTGATTTAATAATACCAATAAGAGCGGGGCATCAATTAAGAATGTTTCAAACTCGGGATTTTTTTTCCTTCTCGAGATTTTTTTTTCTTCGAATTGACTACGCTATTGACCAAGCAAGGTCTTAACAACTTCACCGGACTACGCCCTCTTGAGAGCTTCCGCTGCGTGTTAGCGTTAGGCCAAAGTAACTATTCCACGCGAACGAAGTCGCGGGCAGAGGCTAGTTTAAAATAATTATGCTATTCTATATAAGGGTAAACAGAGATATACTAATGTTAATGTGGCCAGCAGCAATCACCTTTAGGTCTTGTACAATTCTAATGATCAATATACAAAATATTACACTTAGCATTGTTATCCGGTAGAAATTCATGGTATGTTAGAGGTATGAACATACTGAAAATAGTACATAAAGAACCTATTTGACAGTATTACGATAAAATACATATTTAGTTCGGCTAACAATTGCGCTATAAAGGGAAGAGATAGAACTCAAGTAAAAATGTAGGTATCCTGTCAAGTGTTTGCAAATTACCACAGTATAACTAAGATAAACAATCACTCTACACATATTTGCAAACATAGCAACATAACACAACAAATTTAAAGCACCCTTATCAATTCTATATTGCAATGCTTCATAATAAAAACTAACAGTTTCCTTTCGATTCGTTTAAGAAATTAAACCATTGAAACTGTAAATAAGTGAATACAAACGGAGCCAATAAAATCGTTACTGCCAACCTGACCTAGATTGTATTGAATCAAGTTTTTGCGCGAGTTCTTACTGAATATATCAATCAAGTGGCACCATTTTACTGAATTGTAAGGCAAAACATAATAATGACCTGCTAACATAAAAAAAAAATCAATTATTAAATTATAATAATTGAAATAATATTCTCCATCTAAAAGATGCTTTATAGCTATTAAAAGTTAGTAATTTTTTGTATCGTGTACAATCGATAACGAAGACGAATAGGGAATTTCCTTCTATTTAAGTAAGTCAATTTAAAAATTGAAAAAAATTTAATTATGTGCAATTAATACCCGGTATAAATGAAAACTTACAAAAATAATAAGATATTCATATAAAATATACACGTAAACAATATCGTATTCTTATTGTGACGCCTTTTCTCAAGGCATCATAATATGCAACCACACACACACACGTAGAGAAATAAACACACACAAAGCTAGGACCAGAGGAAGTATTAAGTGGTGCAATATACCTATAACGAGAACACCGTGACTATAAGAAACACTGTATAATGTATTCTATCTCATTCTCTCCCACGTTAAATCCTATAGATGTTTGTCTCTTCGTCACTTTGCCGTCTCATCATGTTTCAAATCACACGGGGCCAAAGAAGTTTCCTCTTCAAAAAATAACTAGTCTTGTATTTTTCCGGCAGTAACTGCTACATGTCAATAACGCGTCATTTTACAACAACTGCTGTTATAAACTGCTATCAATTATTCTGCTGTTGGGTACATTGCTGTCTTGTATCTTATTACGATTTGTAAGAATGATAAGATCATTAATTGAATATTCGTACTGTATTTGAGTGTGAGCGACGTTAAGTGGTCTCTCATTCACACCTACCGGTTGATGCATGTTTCCTTCTTCGAATGTTACGATAACACTGGCCGACCCTTGTCAATGTCAGTAATAATAACGGCCAAGGGATAATCAACACTAGAATAATGATGTGTTCAATCATTTGTTACCCAATCACCTTTAATCTTACAGAAGCAATCACTCATTAAACATATACTAGATAGCCAAGAGACACATGTAGATTATGTTTGCGACCAACATATTTATTTGATTGATATAACGGGCAAATGGTAATTAATAAAAAAAGCAAACTGCTAACACTTATCTTCAAGTGAAATCTTTTTTAGCCGCGTTTAGCGATTTTCGGTAAGAGAAAAACTTAGGGATTCGCGTTACCGATGACTTCGGTATGCTCGTAACCTATTGCGCTTGCGCCAGACTAGCGAAGCTTAGTGTAGCGGCCTGTGTACACATGTCATATTGATATTTAGTATTGTACAGCCCATCATATGTTTTATTCACAGCCAGCATTCTAGCCTATGTCACTGAAATAAAACCACATAAAATAAAACAATTGTAAAGACACCTCAGATATTTTGAAATCCCTCAATTCGTTTAGTCCCGTCAAAGAAATAGACAAGCAAACACATACATATTTACAGAAATATGATTACTCTTTTACGGAGTTCAGTAAAATGTATCAGAAACGACAATCAAAATAGTATTCACAAACCTCAAATTCTGAAAACATTTTATTACCACATTATTTAATGAACTAATAAATATACTAATAAATACTACTACTAATACATACATACATACATAATATACATATATTATATATGTATAATATAATATACATATATATACATACATAAATAAGACTAATACTAATAAAAAATAATAAATCAGTAGATATTATAAAATGTACCTATTAATTAACATTTCCCAACACTCTTATACTCAATGACTTATATACATTATTAGTACATACATCATTATCCCATGACAGATTACATCGATGGCTTACTCTCGATTCCGACTCACTTCACACAGCTAATCATCCGAATTCTTAATCTTATGTCCATTCATCTCCATATAAAAGCCATTTTATACACGAATCAATTGCTCAACATCATCTCTGGGATATTTTAATATTATCGAGTCAGTTCGATCGAAATGAGACTCTATTTTCGAATATGTAGAATAACTTTTTGAATTGAACCATGTTTCGAAAATAGGGTTTTAAACTGTACGTTTGCTCTGGAGATGACACGAATCAATTAATTAAATTACTCCGGTACAGCGAAACCTTCCCGAGCGGCGTTTGTTACTTGTCCGGAGTATTAGGGGGAAAACCATGTTTGAAATATTAATGTTGAATTATAGAGCATCAAATAAACCGTAAGAACTTTATTAACAAAAGCGTTATACTTTAAAATAAGTATATATATATTTATTCGATATTAATCGATTGAGTAAAGCCTATCGAAATATCTCCAGATACGATTTAACTACTGATTACTGCTATCGATTTCTGGAAAACCTTTTTGATTAACTGTAATATCAAACACTAACTTTTTATCTCCGACTGAAAGCAAGTATGGAATTTAATGAAACTCTGATACTGTATAAGGGCTCCAAAAGCTGTATAAACTGATAAAGCCTATAGATATTTTATACTGTATTAATTTCTAAACTATTTCTTTAATGAAATTTATCTCACCATAAGGAGGAATTAAAGACATAATCAGAAAAGTTATAAGTATGAATGTGGACGGATACAGGACTAGACTAAGATATTTGTGTACAAAAGATATGAATAACGAAGTAACATCTGACGGGAGATCTCTCACTATCTCCTGTAAGAGAGAAAATTGCAAATGTTTTGTAAATAATACATTTGAATCTTGACAGAACTTGCATCTTTTATCAACAATAAACAGTAAGCCCTAACTAAAATCAGTCTTATAATAGCCATTACAGTTTAATCCTACTCCAAGTTTACGTCATTGTTATCAAGATATTCATTGTTCATTGAATTTTTTAAAGTTTCTATATCTATAATCTTCTATAATAAAAAGTTTTCATCATGCCTACTCAGTTATTTTTCACTTTTTTTTCATATTATATAAACATAAAAAAAACTATGTCTAAATGAAAATTGGAATTAATTATAAATTTGTAACAAAAACAGGCGGTTATATAAATAAGGTGGTAAGGCTCTCAAATTGTAATTAAACATAACTATACGAAAATAAAGAAATTTATCGCAACTTATGACACAACTTTCAATTAATTTTACACGACACCCTGGGTGGTATTTCTGGGAGATATTGAATTAAACGTAGTCGCATTGCTTGGAAAAGTAATGGATACACATTAGAATCAAATGATGAATCCAAAACAAAGATGATCTAAGTCATGGATTACTTTCATGAGCAAACAAATTTTCATATTTTGATTTAACAACGTATTTTTTCGCTCATTTTTTTTATTGAATCATCATTTGTAGTGAGTTCACCATAGAAAAATACTAAACATTAAAATTTTGACTTTGGTAATATTGTTTTACTCTTATGACAACATGAAGCAAAGTGACATGAACTGAAAGCAGTCTTGTCACCTACAAATTTTGACATTCAATGAGACCAAAGAGAATAATTATTATTTCAGTGGCTCCATAAATTTACTAAAGATAAATTATTTATCAATTAATTATTAAAGTATATTATGAATTTACATATTAAATTATTATAAAATTGACCTACAATTTAACCAGATTTCAAAGGGTATGTAAGGCACGCAACGTCAGTCATGTAAAAAATATTGAAAATGTTATTGGAACGGTTAATGTTATTGAATAAAATGACGGATGTCAAAATGTTTTTTTTTTTATTGGAACGGTTAATGTTATTGAATAAAATGACGGATGTCAAAATGTCTTTTTTATTTACACGTGTGTGTATATGTTGTGTAAAATTCAAGCAGTAGTGTGAGTAATACATATTTTAATTAATTTAATATGCTTGCAATGCATTTTATATTTAAAAAAATTCACTTCTCCTCCATATAAACTTTAACTATGTCAAATTTCAAGCTCATCCGTTAGCGCAATTCGCTTAAAAAGGGGTACAAAGTTTTGACTTTACGTATTAATATATAAGATACTGATCGGGCAATTGACTTGGCAAAACGTCATGTATATCCTAATGAGAAGCTACACATTCTCAATACGAAATATCAATATTAAATGTACACAGGCAGCTATCGCTAATCTGACGCAAATCGCGCATCGCAATACGGTCGGTCACGCTTACTAGCGTGTCATGACACGAAATCAGAGGTTGATCTCCAGGCAAAAAAAAAGCCCTCTAAACAAATTCTTACTTCAAAAAAATTGCACGGAAGTATTATATAATATTCCGTTTGACTTTAAACACGTAGGTATATTTATAAATTTGTTGTTTTATTATTACAGAAACGTTAGACATTCTGATGAGTAACTTTCCGGCTACTAGAGCTCAATGATTAATAATCCGCCAGGATGATGACCTCATGAATGATCGACATGCCATTGATATTAGGCTTTGTCATTACCCGCCTCGGGTTATCATCAACGGACAATGACGTGAATAACCGAACGCAACTCATTCACTCATGTAAATAATGTAAAATTAACAAAACAATATTACCGAGGTTATTAAAGTTGTATGTAACTGTTTATTTCTTTTTTTTATATCATAGGAGGCAAACGAACACGCGAGTCACCTGATGTTAAGTGATCACCACCGTCCAAAGACAGTTATAACACAAGGGGAGTTGCTAATGCGTTGCCAGCCTGTGTTTGGGGTAGGGGTTGAGGAGAGGGGGGAGTAAGTGGGCCTCCGGCGCTCTCACTGGCCGAACAAAACGCAACAATGGAAGCACTGTTACTTCGTGTGGGTGTTTCTGTGCGAGGGTGGTACTACGCAGGGCGAGCCGACCCATTCATGCTGGAACCAGAAATAGCTTCAGCGTGGCTCTACCACCTCTGAATCATACTTGTAACATAGTATCATACAATTGTTACTTGTGTTACGACTCGTGTTGTAAATACCATTAATAATTTGGGTTAGGCGATGAAGAGTCAATGAGGATATTACTTTATATATAAATGAATAACTAGCTAATAATAATACCTACGACTTCAGCCTGCGTCACTTATGTTTTGAACAATATGCTTTGTGTACAGACAGAAAAACATAAAAATCACACCGCTTGCCCCAGAACGGCAAAAAAACAAACATCGGTGTACGCGTAGGTAGTTCTTATAAAATCGTAGTCACTTAGAACTTTAATAAGTTTATATTAATTTAAGCTATCGTTCATGTTCTTTAGATAAGGACCAAGTCGCTAATACCTAAAAAAATTTATCGATATTATCCTGCAGTTTTGTGCAATTTTGCATAACGCACACAAAACTGCAGACCTATGTCATTTTAATTAGCTGTTTGGATACAAATATTTGGCCATTTCTGCTATCGCTTCGCTATTGTAACATACGTAATTAAGGAACAGATTATTCAGTAGATATTACCGCTTACATTCTAACTGACAAACAATTACTTCTATAATTCTATAAATCGATGCGCTCAGAAGTGAAAACTCAATACAATAAAGTAACTGTGTTCTCGTTTGAATTTTTAAATTAATTATAGTGGGAATTATTTAAATGTCATAATTTGTAAACTGAATTTATTATCATTAATCTCTCTTTTATATCCATCGACACTCCGAATAATAATTATATTCATCTTTATACAGTTTATAATGAATATATGATAGGCTGCACAATCTCAATACAAAATATCCATATTAAATGTACGCGTCGCTAGTCTTTCACTAACCGCGCTAGCGCAATATGATCGGTCACGCTTCCTAGCATGTCATGACGCGAAATTATAAATTTATCTCCTGCCAAAAATATCGCTCAACGCCTCTATTAAAAATTTGAATAGAGAGGAAAGTAGAACCGCCGGAACAAGCTAGTTTACAATAGAGTATCAACAAATCACACGTATTTGGTTAGCCGGCTTACGTAGAATAGTCGTAGTGAGTTGTATACCAATGCACCCCATTTCCGGCGGAGCCCACGATACGTTTGCTTACCGTTTCCTCGCTCCTTTCGGTAATGGCTTCTTATTAGAAATAATAAACTGTCGCTACTTAGTTTACACATTCCCATCTTCAAAACGACAGTTTACGAGAGGGTAAGCAGAAACAATAGTTTTGGCGAATAAATCTCTGTGTGAGATTTGATGTATTTTTTTAATTATGAATTTCTAACATGAATTCTTTGTCAGCGTTACGTTCAAATAAAGAGATATAATTAGTATTTTCGTTGTTTTTGCAATTACTAAGTAAATAATTACCAATAAATATGAGTTCAAATCTTTATTTCAAATGCGTACCTGATTAGAATCATACGTTTATTAAATACGATTCGTTTTAAATTTAATAATATATGATAAAAATCGAGTAATTATTTGTAGAATCACCCATATGTCTCAGAAAACAATTTTAAGTAAAAAGGTAATGCATTAAAAGCCACTATTTATCTTTATTCCATCCGCGGTTTCAGACTTCGTAGGCTCGCAATGACCGCAAAGGAAGACCACCACCATTTTTATTTTTGAAGTTACTTCTTCTATCGCGTTTGAGAAAAATAATGTTAGTAATTTTTCTACAAATACACGTAATGTACCATAATATCTACATATTAATGTACCAATACGAATAGAAGAATATGAAATCAATTCCTATAACCAGTCAACTACCCGTTTGGGACGTTTGTCTTAGCAAATTAAAGCTATTGATGATATGTGATCCGGTAACTGCATTTGTCTTCTCCTAGGTTTAGCATATTACTATGTTAAACCACATCGTCAATTACCATCTGAAATTACCTTATAATAAAGCAACACTGATTTATACGTCATTATTCAAGCATAAATGATTACAAAGCGAGTCTTTCTCGCTTCGAATCGACATAGCGTTAAACCAGCGGCGTCGGTAACACAACACTGCAATCGCTAATCGAGATAATATAATTACAGGCGTAATCGTACAGCAAACGACCGTGATTGACGAATTAATTAATTGCTTCGACGGTATGTAAAGCGATTTTTATATTAAAAGAGCCTTCGGTTTCGTAGTAATAAATTTTGTGCGAACGGATATTCCGTCCTTTGATTGCATTACATCCCGGCAAATAATTTTAGTATCGTGTTACGTTAGCAATGATTAGTCATATAAATAATATATAAAATATGGCTACCATTTAATAAAAAGCGTATCAGAATTGTAAATAAGAAAGTTTCAGAGAATGGATGAATACTCGTTACTTTTTCACGCAAAAACTACTCGACGGATTTTGATGTAACTTTACAGTAATATATTTTTATTTATCAGAATAACAACCTGCACAAATAAAATCAAACGTTTTTTGTCGCAGTGATATGTGGTAACGGCTAATCCATTCCAGGCGGAAGTGCAAACTAACGTCCACTATAATATTCAATTATGGATTTCCGCAAGTCAATAGCTAATAAAAACAAAAAAAATTAAAGAATAAAATTGGCTGACAAACAGAGAAGGGAGAGGAGATGGTCGCAACGGCTTCCCCACTGCCTATTTATATAAAGACGAGTGCTTATCCAGTAGTCCAATTTCGAACATAGAGATTAATAATATATTTTCCAACTTTTTATAGATAAACACTAAGGCTTCTCAAGAACCGTAAAACAAAAAAAAAAGAATGAAGAAAATCGGCTGAAAAATAGAGGAGAGAGAAGTTCTTAACCCTTCCCCTGCTGCTTATTTATATATAAAAGACTAGCGAACACGGCGGACGTAATCCCATCCTGATAATTAAAAAAAAAAAGTGCGTGCGTACAAAGTACACATGTCAGAAGTGAAACTTCTTTGGCGAACTAATTTATAAGTCTTGTTTATATTTATACAAATCTAAAACTTTAGATTTCCGCGACTTAAAAAATAGATGAGAAAACTGCGTTTACTGCAAATGACGTCACTTCCGTTGCATACCTGCGTGACGTTACATCTGTAAAAAATTTACCCTCATGCGCCTAAAGAAGTTTCACTTCAAAAACCATGACAAATTATATACATAAACGTTCGTCATGAATCACTCTATCTACTGGACAAAACTGCACAGAAAACCGTTCAGTAGTTTTTGGGTTTATCGCGAACACACAGACAGACGTCGCAGAGGACTTCGTTTTATAATATGCAGTGATAAAGTTTATGTTTTCTCTATTTTAACGATTCCTTTCTCTGCAGTGTAACAAGGAAGGAATTTTTTATAAGAAATTTTGTAACACGCCTTGAAATATTGAAATCTGAATTTCGAGAAGATTGAAATCATTAAAACAAAAATAAATAAAGGAAGTGGAGACAACCGGTCTCATTAAGTAAGAATACATTGGGCATTACTACGATAAAATCAGATATAAACAAATATTATATTCAGCACTCTACATTCAATGCTTCCTGTAGAAAGAAGTTGCTGTAGTTCACGTCGAAACTAGGGTTGTCAACTGTACAAATATCATGGGAGATTAATTATAATCTTGACGTACTTTAAGTTATAATAAAAAAACAATAATTTTTTAACCATTTACTATACTATTAAATCCAACATGCCTTCTTCTACATTTAATATACAACATCACTCGATATCTGTTCTTTGAACCGGAAGACATTAAACTTCTATTTACAACATATACAAAACTAGCGGCCACGGCAGACGTTGTCTCGCCCTGATTATGAAATCCTTGACAAATTATACACTAAAACGTTCCTCATTAATCACTCTATCCACCAGTGAAAACAGCATGAAAATCCGTTCGGTAGTTTTTGAGTTTATCGCGATCAGACAGACAGACAGATGTAGTAGGGGACTTTGTTTTATACTATGTAATGATACGGGTTTAGTTGCCAATTGTCAAGTATTCACAAAATCTTAAACTGCATCAACGAGATAATATATCTCGTTTGCCACTTAATATGTTACATTCACAAAGAATTCGGCGACGTACATAAAAAGTTCTTTATAAAGTTCGGTCAAATAAAACTTAATTCTTTCCTTTTTTATTTTAATTATACATGGTAATAACCATACATTTTAATAATGAACTTCGTAATTGTGTTATTTTACAAAAGAGTCGTTGTTTTAAACTGTTGTCAATTATTCTGCTGTTTAGTAATCTGCTACTTTGTATCGTATAGTAATTTGCAGCAATGGCACAATTACTAAACGATTTTTCTTTGTTCCTAGCGTGAATTTCAATTTGAACAGCAAATAGTTCTCTTCCTTTCAAATCTACTGTTTGGTGCATAGCACTCGCTTATTTACACGTCATCCAAACTACTATTATGAATTCGAAAATGAGTGTTTTTGTTGCGCATTCACGCCTTAAGCACTCAGCCAATCATAATAAAATTTTGCATCCATGTCTACAGAAAAGAACATATGATACTTTACATCCGGAAAAAGTACTGTTTCTGTTCCATAAAATATACATTAACACGAACAAAATCTAGTTAGCAGTAATAATAACGGATAACGAACAGCAGAATAACGATATCACCAAAAAATAACGCATAACATGATTCTAAGTGGTAACCGTCACCAATTCTACTTTTAATAACTCTCGTATGGTAAATATTCTGTAAATGTTGGCGATCTTAGTTATAACTATCGCCGGCCACGGGATCGCTCTGTGACGTTCGGGTATCGTTATCAGCTATCAGTCACCGCTGCGCCGGACGTGAGCGGTCCGCAACGCCCACAGCCTCCCCGATAAGAGACTATGCCAACCTAAAGCGAGGGATGTTTCAATGACACGTACACAGAGTTAACTGGTTTATATCGTAATCAGCCAGCAGTTTTAAAAATGGGTAACAAAAATACATCCTGTGTTTTGGTATCCTTACTAATATTGCATTTGGGAGCGAGTTTATTTGGCATGCTCTCACTCAGAGAGCCTTTCATCCAGAACAAATATAACGTTCCCGGAGGATAGGTCAAATATATATATTTTGTAAGAAAACTAATGAACTAAGTTAATTGTAAAATATAATGAATGGTATTCTGCTGATATCTGTATATTATAAGTATTATGCGCGCCCGGTGGACGTTATCCCGCCCTGATGATTAAAAAAACCTTGATAAATTACAAATTATATCTAAACGTTCCTTATGAACCACTGTATCCACTTAATATTATAGTGGACGCTACTTTGCACTTCCGCCTGGAATTGATTCAACGTATGTAATAGTGTTCAGTCGACTATAATATTTAATTATCGATTTCCGCAAACTAACGCCTTCTTCAATCAAATACTTTATCCACTGTTGAAAAGTGCATGAAAATCCGTTCAGTAGTTTTTGAATTCATCGCGAACAGACAGATTGACAGACGTGATAGACTTTGTTTTTTTCTTGAAGCGTATTCATAAGCGATGTCACGTACTCGATAACCCATCATCATCAGCTTGTAAAAGACCCACTGCAGGGCAATTCCCAAAGGAAGGTAAGGACATAATCACCACGCCAGGCCACGACATACTGGCGATTTCAAGCTGTGAGAAATCCACAGTTCTATGTTTTTTTCCCATATACAATAATGGAAATCTGTTCCACAAGAACATTTCTCAGGTTCAGGTTTCCTCACGGTGTTTTCCTTCACCGTCAGCCGATAGTGTTGCCAATTTTAATTAGTAAATGTACGCGTTTTCCGTAAAATTATTTAGTAAATGCCGGGGTTCGAACCTGCGGACATCGGATTGATATTCCACCGGTCAAACCACTAGACCAGAGCGATTTCGATAAATGATGTGGCGTAATTGGTAAGTGATGTTCAAGTACAAGTAGCGTGGAACGTACGATTCTAGTGTAACACGTATAAATTTTTTTATAAATTAATTATCTCCTTTGCGTGTTTGTTTAACATAATTTCCACATATTACTATATAAACATTATCGCATGGGCTATTAAATAAGTTATTTTTTGTAAAATACCCGAGGGCTTGGTCAATTACTTCCTTCACGTGTAGTAAACAATTTAGGAACTCTTAAATTTTAGCCACTGAATTAGTAATATAGCAATTTAATTAGGGAGACATGACAATTCCGAGTATTTTCCGCATTGATAAATTAAAGGAAATTTATTGCGGACATATTATATATCAATTTATTGACAGATAAATAACCTTACCCACTTTTATCACTTTTATTTCTAACCCTGAATAATCTAAACAGAATACCTCTTACCTAACCTTACCGAAACTCAGCTTACAATTTTAACGTGTACAATCCGACATCAGTATTAAAAGTAAATAAAATATTTACATAACGAAAGTTTTATAAAACCTATATTTAACTTTTTTTAATAAAAATCCGCGGCACTGTAAAAACTGGGTTTGCGATATAAAAAAAAAACCCTCATCTCTCATGTCATCAAATATCATCAAAAATAAGCAAATCAAAGACTCCCCTGCCCTCCTTTAGTGCTTACCTAATACATGAACAACCCCTTACAGACCCCAACGCAAATATTTACTTACCGTTAGAAAGTACTCTCGTCTTTCTACTTAATTACGGACACACTCCACAATAACATGGTATATGTTCTCTAATCTGTTACACTCCGTCCACAGAGGTGATTGCATTTTTTTCATCAAACTGGTTAATTTATTAAGTGATCGTACCCATACTACGCAATCCGTTCAGGGGAGATTTTCAAACTACCACGTTAGGTCACAGGGAGGGGACGGAGACTAAGTTTTCGTGACATAAATAACCTCTAAAGAAAATCTTGCACTTCTTCGAGATATATTCGAATATAGTGTGCAGCGTTTAGCGCATTTAAAACTAACAGATGACAACACTGCCACACGTATACCGCGACTTCAGCTGATTGAAAATTAACAATTTGTAGTGCAGTAAACTTGCCAAGTAAATCGAGGAGACTACGTGTCGAAACAATAATGTCGTTGTACGATCGGACAATAAGTTACAAAACATTAAATGTTACGAGGAATCCTTGTCAGTGCAGGTACTACAAACAAAGACAAAGGAATTTTGCAAAAAATTCTGAAAATCTGTATTTATGGATTACTACGGGAAAACTAGAGAAGGAGGGGGTAGTCTTCTCATATACTACGGATGAGCACCAATGGGAGGGTAGGGATAAAAAATTTACAAATATGGGTCACGTAGTATGGGTAAGTTCCCTAATTCCCAACAACTATTTGAGCCCTATATCAGGCACTTCTATCGGTCCAAGGGAAACAAAGAGGACTAAACTGGATCGTGTAACTACACAAGTTTACAAAAAAAATGCTATACAATATACTGATGACTTATCCCTGATACAAATGTTATTATTGTTACCTGAGTCATAACTATTATAATATCATAAATGCGTATATAAAATTGTTTATTTGTTATGCTTCGCTTGCTGTGAATACAGAAAAATCATATCTTCCATCCAAAAAAAAATACTGTTCCCGATTTTTTTTTTTCCAACTGACTACGCTATTGGCCCTGTAAGGTCTTAACAGGTTCACCGGACTACTAAGGCGAGCGCTTAAGGCACTCAGCCGATTTTATTTTGACAACTAGCTCAAGGGTGCGCAGCACACCTCGGCTTTGGCTGTTGCCTGATACATGCAATTCGCGACCTATCTGGGGGAAAATCCTACATGGATACCCTCACGCCGTCGGGGGCAGCGTGAGGGTATGTCAGACTCCTACTGACTAAAAACCCCCCGGTGTACATCTGCCGCTATGGTCGGGGCGGCACGCGATCTCTAAAGATTTCAGCGTGCCGCCCCAGCGGTTGGCCCAGCAGCGAAAGCGCCGCCGCCGGGCTCCGTCCTGTTTTGACAACTAGCTCAAGGGTGCGCAGCACACCTCGGCTTTGGCTGTTGCCTGATACATGCAATTCGCGACCTATCTGGGGGAAAATCCTACATGGATACCCTCACGCCGTCGGGGGCAGCGTGAGGGTATGTCAGACTCCTACTGACTAAAAACCCCCCGGTGTACATCTGCCGCTATGGTCGGGGCGGCACGCGATCTCTAAAGATTTCAGCGTGCCGCCCCAGCGGTTGGCCCAGCAGCGAAAGCGCCGCCGCCGGGCTCCGTCCTGTTAGGAGACAGCCGGGTACACACCGGCTGTCTCCTCCGTCTGCCGAACCTGTGCAATGGGAAGATGGGCCCCCGACCCATCCTCCCTAGGTCCGGCTACGGTGGGAGGAGGCGGTCAAACTGCCGCCTCCTCCTGAGTGAAGCAGTTTATCACAGTTGGTTGGGGTAAAAAAGAAACTCAGTTTCATGGATCTGAAGGCAAGCACGCTGCAAAGGTGAAGAACGAAGTAACTGCTGGTAATTTTTAAACAATATTCATATACTGAGTTATGTTCTTAGTGTGTTGATTATAATAGTAGTCCAGTGAAGCTGTTATGACCTTGCTTGGTCAATAGCGTAGACACTTTGAAAAAAAAAAAATTGATTATAATAAGTCAAGTATAGTAAATCAATTACAGCTTTAAACCTAAAATGAATGTTAGTGTTCATTTAAACAGATATGATTAATGCCTTTTTTATAATCTTCATAGGTAAGGTGATGGACGATTTTATTACTATTATATTAACACTAGCCATTCACACAGACGAAGTGCTTATTACGACAAAGTACTAAGTAAGAATAGCTACTTTGGGCTAATGCTAACATGCAACTAAAGCTCTAGAAAGGGAAAAAAACCTGATTTTGAAACATTCTTCATTTGTGCACCGCCCCTGTTTGTCTTAGAGTGACGATATATAGTCTTCCATGATAAATGAGATAGATAAACACTGATTTTTCAAATCAGACTAGTGGTTCCTGAGATTAGCACATTCAACCCAACATACAAACCCTCCAGTTTTATGATATTAGTATAGATATGTATTTCTGAAAAAGAAAGAATTTTTTTTTAAGTTTCTTCAAATAAAAGTTATACCAATTGGGTACTTTTGTTTTTTCATGAGCTTATAGCAATGAAAGGTTTTTGAAGTTAAAACCAACACCCTGAAGTTATTACGATGCTCCTGCACACCTTCACGAAAAGCGGACACCCTGAAGTTAGCTATAGTCAACATTTTGTTTCTTTGTATTTGTTGTTTGTATTACTTTGCATTAAAACTTTCAATGTATCACATACCTTTTTTCTATTGTTAGTGTAATTTTTTGTACAAACGTAGAATAAGGCGAAAGATTACATTTTTGAAAAGATTTCTATTTTGTTACACCAAAGAAATATAACTTCTACCATATGTACATAAGTACATACACACTTTTTTTTATGTAGTTTGTTGCAGAAACATACAATATCTCTCTGTTCTTAGATTTTATAATCATTAAAGTTGAAGTTGCTAACAGTCCTGTTTTGCCATGTCCTGTTTTTAGGGATATCTTAAGTAGTATTTAAATAATGTTTTGAGTGTTAAATAAAGGTTTTTGTATACATCCTTTGCTACTGCCTTATACCATCGACAGGGCTTCTGGTTAAGTTTTACTTATTCTACTGATACTAGTATAAAGTATATTAGTATTTAGCTAGTGCTGATTTTATTATAGTATAATTATTTATCATCTGTAATCTTTGTATGACATCCAAAAGATGCAATGTTGAATTTTATTTTTCAGACTCAAATGCCACATTTGACGAAAATGTAAAAATAAGTTGGAGAGGAGACGGAAGCTTGTATGCTATTGGAATCTCAATTGATGGAATAAGAAGATTCAAAGTTTTCGATAGAGAGGGTCAACTACAATACACAAGTGAAAAACAACAAGGCCTTGAGTGTAATTTGGCATGGCGTCCTAGTGGTAATGTCATAGCCACCACTCAAAAATTGCCAAACAAATACATGGTCTCATTCTTTGAAAAAAATGGACTTAAACATGGAGGATTTGATTTATCTTTAGATGCCACTACACATGTGGAAAATATAATTTGGAGTTCAGATTCAGAAATATTAACATTACAGTGTAAAGACACAACAACTGATACACAAAAATTATTACTCTATACAACAGGAAACTATCATTGGTATTTGAAACAAACTTTATTGTTTAAAAGTGATCAGAGAATTATCAAACTTATGTGGGACAATGATTTTGATATTGCTAACAATAAAAAGTTACATATTATATTGAATAATGGCAAATATTATACATATTCGTGGATATGGAATATAAATCATAGTAAAGGTAAAACAAGCAATGATGATGCAGTTGTAACTGTTATAGATGGGAAGAAATTATTGGTGACATCTTTTAAACAAACAATAGTGCCCCCTCCGATGGCATCTTTTGAAACAGAATTGGAAAGTTACATTAATGCTGTGTGTTTCGCTCCACATAACGATACTGTGATTGATACTAACAAATTTTTTGTGTGTACAGCTGATAATTATCTAGTATTTTATAGGCAAAAACAGAAGTCACCCTTGCTGTATGAAAATTTTAAAACAGTATGCTTTGATTCCTTAGACTATCCATTTCAGTACTATAATTGGTATTGGGTGAATTCTAGTACAATTGTTTGCGTTACTCTTGGAGACAATTCTTATAATTTATTAGAGTTTAGTATAATGGGCGATCAGGTTATACACAATAATATCATATCGTTATCATCTTCAATATTGAGAGTAGAGTTACATCCATATGATACATCAAAATTATTCTTGGAATTGTACCAAGGAGAAATTGTGCAGTACAATATAGGAAAAGATTTAGAGAAGACCTATATCAAATTTAATGTATCATGCCCAAAATTTAATATAATATGCATTGATAATGAAATACTTTTCATTGGTCTTTCCCACAAAGGACACCTATATATTCATGATAAAATTAAAATGAATAATGTAAGCTCCCTTTTCGTGCATAGTGATTTCTTGCTTTTGACTACATTACAACATTTGCTTCTATGTACGGAGCTAACGATATCAGGTCTTGAGTCAATTATTGAGTACCAAAAGAATGAATCGAGTAACATTTACAGAAGAAAGATTGAAAGGGGAGCCAAATTAGTTATTGCTGTACCCTGTGATACAAGAACTGTTTTTCAAATGCCCAGAGGTAATTTGGAAACAATACAACCAAGACCTTTATCATTAAAGATCATCGGGACATATCTAGATACCCAACATTATCATGAAGGATTTGATTTAATGAGAAAACAAAGAATAAATCTCAATTTAATATATGACCATGATCCCGAAAAGTTTATCAAAAATATAGACGTATTTTTGGACTCTATTAAGAATAATTCATGGTTAAATCTATTTCTATCTGACTTAGAAAACTATGATGTAACAAAAACTATGTATGCAAGTAGTTATATAGAAGGACCGGAAAGATTAAGAGGTGTAAATTGTAAAATTGAAAAAATTTGTGAGTTAATAAGGGATAAGTTAGCTAAACATCCTGATAAAGACTCTAAGGTACTACCTTTATTAACAACATATGTAAAAAAGAACACAGTGGCTGATTTCGAGAAAGCATTGGCCATAATTAAAGAACTAAAATTAAAAGAAACGCATGGCAACAAACTTCCTGTTAGTTCAGACGAAGCTCTGAAATATCTATTGTATATGGTTGACGTTAACACTCTGTTTGACGTTGCTCTTGGAATGTATGATTTCGATTTGGTTTTATTGGTAGCTAATAAATCGCAGAGAGATCCCAAAGAGTTCATACCCATGCTTGATGAGTTAAATTCAATGGATGAGAATTATAAAAAGTTCTCAATAAATAAACACTTAAAGAGGTTTGACCAAGCAGTAAACTATTTGGTTCAATGTGGTCCTAGCAGATATGATGAACTGAAAACATTTGTAAAATACCACAGTCTGTATCGAGAAGCATTAGCACTATTTACTCCTGATGAAGATATCTTTAAAGAGATATCTGAAGATTTTGGCTTACATCTTAAGTTAAAGAAGTATTATACTGAAGCTGGAATTGTATATGAAAATGCAAATAGTTATGAGAAAGCTATCGAGTGTTATAAGGAAGCATTGGAATGGGAATTGGCTATCAAATTAGCATATGCATGGCCTAAAGATGAATTTAAAAATTTGTGTAGGTAAGTAATCATAGTGTTTGTATTTATTATTTTTATTTTTTATTTTTTTTATATCATAGGAGGCAAACGGACAGGTAGGTCACCTGATGTTAAGTAATCACCACTGTCCATAGACACTTGACCTATCTGAGCTTTTTTTTTTTTTTACGAGGGGAAAATCCTACATGGATACCCTCACGCCGTCGGGGGCAACGTGAGGGTATGTTAGACTCCTACTGACTAAAAACCCCCCGGTGTACCTCTGCCGCTATAGTCGGGGCGACACGCGATCTCTAAAGATTTCAGCGTGCCGCCCCAGCGGTTGGCCCAGCAGCGAAAGCGCCGCCGCCGGGCCCCGTCCTGTTAGGAGACAGCCGGGTACACACCGGCTGTCTCTTCCGTCTGCCGAACCTGTGCAATGGGAAGATGGGCCCCCGACCCATCCTCCCTAGGTCCGGCTACAGTGGGAGGAGGCGGTCAAACTGCCGCCTCCTCCTGCCTGTCCTCCGTTGGCGGAGACGGCCACTTAGAGGATCGTCCTCGCGGGCCCTCTCCGCCGCCTCCTTCTGCGAGACGACTTCCTCGCAGAAGGAGGCCATTGCTCTCCACACCTCCTCGCTGCCGAGCATGGCCGTAACCACGCCCGGGACCTATCTGAGCTAACCTAACCTAAGCTAACTATTCATACATATATGAGTTGTTGAAACATATATGTGTACCAAGCATACATACCTCAACAACCCTTATATATATTTCGTATCGGATAATATTTTAAACTATTTCAGTTTGATAAGGGAAAAAAAATTAAACCCTGCCACCTGCATGTGTAAGCGTGTATGCGTGCACGTGTGTGGAGGTGATATGTGTAATGTTGTCGCAGTGATGTAAGATTTTGTGTCACTGTATCACGCGAGCAGCGTACTCAAGGGCTCCACGCCGAGGGAACGGACCAAACTGTTCCCGAGGTATATATAAAATCTGCAGTACCGCGGCTGAGATTGCGAGCAAAAACCAGTTTTAATTATATATTCAACTAGTTGGGCCTCTTTGTTTGTTAATTAGTATTATTATTTGTTTTAATTACTATTTCCTAAAATAAATAACAGTATGCGTACGAATTTTAATGAGGATAATTTAAACAACTATGAATTTGAATCAAATATATTTAAATCGAAGATTTCTACAATCGCATCGTTTTTGCAAACTACGTCATTAGGAGGCGGAAAAAATCATTGGGTACTTACGATTACAGATACTCGACAAAATAGTAAGTCCACAGATAAAAAAAAATCCAAAACGCGCATTACATTTTCCGATTAAGTACTTTATTTTGTAAAAGATTAGTATTCAAAAATGCCATATATTTTAATAACGTGATGAAACAATTAAACCCGAACAAATCCGACTAATTTATGAACTACAATAATTAAAATCGGTCCACCAAATGGACGAACGCTAAACGACGGGTTCCGTATTCGATTCTCGGGATGTACGTTTCCGGTCCGAGCCATACCGTTTAAACGACCGTTGTTTGTTTTTTTATTTAGACGTTCTCAGAACCCGTTTAATTGATTCGAAATACCAGTTTGAATATGAAATATTAAATATCTTTAACATTAACAGGAATCGTGTTTTTTCTTTTTTTTTTTTTATATTATAGGAGAAAAATGAACATGTGCGTCATGATGTTAAGTGATCACTATCGTTCATAGACACCTGTAACACCAGAGGATTCGCAAGTGCGTTGCCTGCCTGTGTTTGGGGGGAGGGGGTGGAAAAGGGGAAGGAGGAGTGGGATAGGGGACGGGAAGGGGGAAGGGAAGTGGGCCTCCGGCACTCTCATTGAACGAACGAAACGCAACAATGCAAGCACTGTTACTTGACGTCGGTTTTCTGTGAGAGGGTGGTACTACCCCGAGCGAGCCGACCCATTCATGCTGAAACCAGTAATAGCTTCAGCGTGGCTCTACCACCTACATACATACCTATATACATGTATATTAGAATTACACAAATATATACTTTCTTTAATTATAAAATGACAAAAACAATTGTTTATTTTATTTGGGCCCTGAGAAGGCGTTTATGAACGTCGAAACAACTACTGGTTTTGAAAACGAACCAGTCATAGAGAAGACCCGGCAAGAAACTCGATTTGGTTTATAATTTCATTTTTCATCGTACATTTTTTTATATATGCAAACGCATGCATAGGCAAACGAACAGACGGGTAGACACCAGCAAGACCAGGGGAGTCACAAGTGTGTTGCCGAAAACACAGTATATAATATATAACACAGTAGTTACAATAGCGTAACGACACCCACCCCAACCCCGTTTTATTTATCTCTTTTATTTCGTACCACGATGACGTAGCCTTAGACATCAATAAAATGACTGCACTGTGGCTTATGATAAACACAGTGCAATTTGTAAAGAAATGCGTCCACTGACAGTATAAACACCGCCTGACCCGAAACGCAGCAAAACGAGTCATTCCTCTAAAGGCGGACCCTCGTCGTGGATGATTACTGGATCCTCTGACACTGGAACACGTCACTCCTAAGCGTACCACAATGATGAGTTTTACACGTGGTAATGAACAATTTCCATGACTTTTCACCATATTGTAACGTCATTAAGAAAAAACAATCTTATATAAGTGAAATAATGGAGGCCTGCCGTTGTGCGCGCATTCACGCAAAAGCTATTGTAGAGATTTCAACCATTTTTATTAATTTTAGTTTTATATCTTAAACAATTCAAGCGGGTATATAGCTAAAACTCTCCTTATAGATATAATACTCAAACTGCCCAATAATAACAACAAGTAATGACATAAAATTACCATAAAACAGGAATGCGTCGCAGTTTCTCAATAGACTCGGCGTTTGACATTTACGCAACACCGAACTTCACTTTGAAGTGCACGTGGTTGGTATGAGCGTATGGCTCTATAATCCACGCCGAGGGTTCGCGAGACATTTGATACCCAATTTATCCCACATTTATTATTTTATTACGATCGAAAGTTATTACTTCAGTTTGCTCACCTTTGATCTATTTGGCGCTCTTTCTTCCTGGGAATAAACCTATTTTTATAAATAAATTTTAATCAGATAAAGGAACTAGTATAAGTTAACAACAAACTGTATTA
>MU158813.1:1136252-1146976 GCA_015888305.1 Antheraea pernyi | reverse complement strand
ACAACCTACTCATCGAGAAGAACCGGCAATACAGCAATACACTCAATATGGTTTATCTTTTCACGATACATTATTTTACAAACTTAGTTACATACATTTTTGATGGATGCACAGAGAGAGGCAACATTTGCAGACGTTACCATCGCTCACATATGAGTTCCACCCTAATATAGCCTTTAGACATTAAAACCCACTTGACATGGTGCTTGAACTCACTATCCGTCAAATCGGTAATGTGGTTTGAGATTTTATTATAAAACCTAACACTATTATCTAAATACTATTATTGATTTCATTGAGCCTGAAACTTGAGATACCAACATCAAATATATAATGTATTCTAGAACAGGAAATACAAACAACTAAAAGATAGGACTGTATTTTCATAGTTTATATATTTTAAAATAGTCAAGCACAAACATTTATTCATAAATGCGTATAATTAATTCATATATAATTTTTGTTCTCATAGACCACTTTCAAAATTTAGCTGGTTTCAGTGGCACCCAGTTAGATTTCTACAATATTTCTAAAACTCAACAAAAAAATGTGAAGATTAGATCTAACTATAGAAATTTACGTTGCGTTCTGAATATGGTATATGCAAGATATTACAAGTAACAGTCGTTGAGCTTCTTAAAATATTATCTGCCTACATTGATAGTCAAGTCAAGACAACCTTTTAGTTCTTCACTATCAAAAGCAGATAAATTTTCGTGGACCTCCGCTTACGAATTGTGAATCCCCATTTTTTGTCACGCCAACGTAAGCCCCCATCGAGTCACCCGTGGAACTTTTTTGATCCTGTATTTTCTTCCAGATTTGCATTGGCATCTTTACCAGCATATTGAAATTATTGTTTTTCGTATTCTATTTGATTGACCCTCATTACATTTTGGTAAGCAATAGCTTTATAATATTTTAAGATAATTTTTTAAACTCATGTTGGAGTAATAGTTTGCTAACTTTTTAGTTCATTTTATTTTCATTCATCGTTTTTGAATAATACTACTTCTTCTGTTTTCTTTTTTCGTTTCTTTCATGCTTGTATTATTAATAAATTTATCTTAGTTTATAAGAATGCTGTGATCGACGATAATTAGAAACGTAATTAATTCTAACAACTATGTATCTTATTACTCATCATCTTCTTACCCTTGTCACACCTAAGTACTATCGGCACAAAAAGTTTTCCTTTTCTACTTTCCCCTGTCAGATGTCATCTCGGTATTCACACCTTTTGCACACATTTCATTTTTCACACATTCCATCCATATCTTTTTCGGTCTTCCTCTACTCCTAAATCCGTCCACCATCATACTCAAAACTTTTCTAATTACATGGTTTTTATTTCTCCTCATGACATGCCCATACCATGCTAAAAACCCCACGGTGTAACGACAGACCGTTTTGTGGGGGCGGCAAGGGATCGTTCGAGCTAATCAACCTTGTGGAGCCGCCCCCACGGTCCGCCTGGCGGAAGGTGACCACCGGGCTCCTACCTATAGAGGGACAGACCGGGTACACACCGGCTGCCCCCCCTCGTCTGCCGGACCTGTGCAATGAGGAGATGGCCCCCCCGAAGCGCCTCCTCCTCCCGCCTGTCGTCCTTTGGTGGAGACGGCCACTTTGAGAGAGGCCACGGGAGATGACGTTCTCACAGAAGGAGGCCATTGCTCGCCATGCCTGTTCGCTGCCGAGCATGGCCGAAACCACGCTCGGTAGCGATAAGTCCGTTCCCACGGCCACCGCCAGAATGCGGCGCTGCTCCCCCCACGCAGCACACTCAGACAGCGTGTGCTGCGCGGTATCTTCGTCAGCGCCGCACTCGTGGCAGGCGGCCGTCGGCTCCCTGCGTGCGTTCCGGTGTAGGTACCACCCAAAACAACCGTGTCCGGTGAGTACCTGCACCAGTCGCAACGTCAAGGAGCCCTACTCCCTGGTCAACCACTCCCGCAGGATCATGCCAAACGGCCCCATGCTCTCTAGGTGCTGGACGACCCGGGAGGAGATAATCCTTTCCAGCACCTTCCCGGCGCCGTCCAGCAGGGCCTGCCTTTTCCATGAGGCAGAGCCGCCCAAGCTTCCAGGGCTTCGGGAACTGCCCGACCGAAAGACATTAGTCGAACAGCTCCCGAAACCACCCCCCTAATTGCCCTAAGGCGAGACCGAGCACCCGACCCGGGACCCCATCAGGGCCGGTTGCTCTACGCCGGTTGAGGAGACGCTCGACTGCCCTCCTCATCTCCTTCTCCGTTATCGGAGGGGGCGGCCCGTCGAGCACCTCCTCGACTGCCTCCCGAGGCGGAGGCATGGGAGGAGCCGGTAGTATCGGAGGGTCGGAGAATAATTCTCCCACGACCCTCGCTACCACTTCCGGCCGGAGGGTCTCCGTCGCCGGGGCACCCAGGATCGCAACTTCTTGCGCACGATCCTGTACGGGCGCCCCCAAGGATCCCCCTCCAGCACCTGGAGCAGGTCCTCCCATGCTGCTTCTTTCGCCCTGCTGATGGCAGTCTGCAGGGTCTTCCTACACTCCCTGTAGCTGCCATACTACCGGGCCTCCACCTCCGGGTCCTGGTGCCGGCGCCGACGGGTGCAGACGCGTCGACATCAGCCCCTGTGGGGGGGGGGGAGGGCATGGCCCAATACACATACCATGCTAACCTATTATTTCTCAACTTCTCTGTCACTGGTACTAATTTCAAACTTCCTCTGATATTCGCATTCTTAATCTTATTCATTCTATTCACACCACACATCCACCTTAACATTTGTTTTTAAACAAACAAAGTTGTGAAATAAATAGTTGTCGCCACAAGTCGATTGCATCGTGCTGCCAAGGTGGTAGCGAAAATAGGTCAATTGAATTTAATTTTTAATACAAGGACATCTGGACATGGAGTAGAGTAATAGTTTTATCTAACTACGCGCAAAAGTGAAAGATGAGGTATCAAAGAAGTTTAGAGTTCTACAGCGCCAAACTTAGGAGTAGACTGGCTCCCAACTGCAACTCCTGGAACACACCAACCTGTGCTTGGTGAAAGATTTTCAATTGGAGATTTGCAGGCGGACATAAAAAAAGCTACCACCATCCATCAAAAGTTTTACCTTCATTAAAAGCAGACTGCGAATATAGTGCTATTATATTTTTTAGGATACCTTATTTATTGGAATATGGTTAAGCCAACTTTCCTTCGAAGTATCTGTTCAGCTTGTGCCTGCGCTTGTGATGGAGTTATCTGCAGACGAAACGGATGCGATCAGGGCGACCCTGGCTGACGAACTCATAGACTGCGAAGGTAAGACCTTTATTACAAATATTTCTCAAAATGAGTACCTGTAAGAATTCAAAGAGAATAAATAATTACTTTATCACACTTTTTAATTAATACAGTAAACAAAAAACGGTAAAAATAGATTTTGACCTTATCAAAATACACATATTAATTTTTTAACACCCATATCGAAAATTCTCCATCCCAAGGGATCATAGTAGATGAAGAATTAATGATATTTGGCAAGTAATTCAATAAAACAAGCAAGATGGTAAATAAGATGGTAAATAACGGAAACCCTAATAAAAATCATTATTTTACAAAAGAAGCATCGAAAAGTAGATGAAAAAGATGTATTGTTATAAAAATATATATATAAAGGTAAAATATAAAAGCATGCTGAAGCTATTGCTGGTTTCAGCATAAATGGGTCGGCTCGCCCCCGGTACTACCACCTTACCCACAGAAAACTGACGTGAAGTAACAGTGCTTGCATTGTTACGTTTCGTTCGGTCAGTGAGAGTGCCGTTAGCTCCTCTCCTCTCCTCCTCCCTCAAACACAGGCTGGCAACGCACTTGCGACTCCCCTAGTGTTGCTAGTGTCTATGGACGGCGGTAATAACTTAATATCAGGTGACTCACCTGTTCGTTTGCCTCCTATGATATAAAAAATCGAATTGTTTGAAAATATCGATATATATTGATTATTTATAATATTTTCAGATGTCGAACTACGGACAGTTATATACGACGCTTTGGATTATATTGAAGTTTGTCCTTTAACATTTAACTTGTGGCCGGATTTGCCGATGAATCTCAACTTAATTTTGAGTTTCTTCAATCTGTGGTCTACTTACATGATCAGTTTATTGCAGTTCAAATATTAATTAGTTAAGTCTTTCAAATATTTCATAATACAAATGTATATTATAATTAAGTAATTTTAATTTACCAAAACATATATTCAAGTTAAAAGACTATAAGAACTTCTAGGATGTAATAGCACAGTTTTCACATTTTTGCAACTTCTAAATATGATACTTATATTAATCGAGAAAGCAATATTTTTGGAGTGATAATTTCTTTAGGTGCGTTGAGCGGTATTTTTCGCAGGAGATTTTTGGAAGGTATTGATTGCGCTTGCGCGGCTTGTGTCAGACTAGCGACGCGTAGTATAGGGGCCAGTGTACATGTAATATTGTTATTTTGCAGCTATACTCTATAAAAATATATATAATTATTGTTCCGTGAGCCAATAGATATGTAAACCTCACTAATGTTAATAATTCCAATAAATTATAAAATTGAAATATTGTCATTCACGCTATAATTCATTTAAAAATTCAAAAAAGAACACTTTTATTTCATTCTTTAGTTTTCACTTCTGTCGGCAGTTCTTATGACTGGCTCGACTTCTTTTATTACATAACTCTATAATTCTAGTAACATAAATGAGCAATGTTGTTGCATAATGAGGTTATCAAATTATTTGGTTACGGGTAACAATTCATAATTTTTTTCTTATCAAGTAATAAGAGAAAGAGACAATGTTGACAGTTTTTTAATATGGTAACTTAATAGTACACAATTAAAATTAAACCTAAAAAGTCCACGCTGAAATCAAAAGTGACAATTACAAAAAGAAAAAAACTGAACTAAAAGTCTCCACAAGGAATTTAGGAACTTAACTAGACCCATTACTAACTTACAATAATTGAAATCAATAAAAATGTAATGATTATTTATGTGTGTACTACGGGACACGCGTTGCTGTGGCTCAGTAAGTGCATGTTGAATTAAAATTATGATAAAGTATTTGCGTGGCGCCATCTATGAGATATCTATAACAGTCAGTCCTACAGTTTTCTGTCAACAAACTAATTTAAAACGCCATCTGTTCGAAACTGATGGAACTCCGATGCGTTCTCGACGCCACTGAGGGGTGATCTAATTCTAATTTTAGTGGACTGTATTTGCGGGGATGCTAAATTTGATGGTAAACTATTGTGACCAGATGCGATGGAGACAGGACTAGGGAGGAACTTGGCACATACCTTGTGGCGTTGCGGTTTCCACGTGGCTAGCCGGCTAGGTGATGTTCTCGTTGCGCTCCACAGTTTCTCCGTCACGACACTGACGGACACTAAATTATTGTTTATAAATTATCAGCATGCACTATATGCGGAGTGATGCGTTTTCTTAAACTAACTCGACCAGTGGCAAAATTAAAAACTGTTTCAGCCTGCGGCGCGGTACGGACTATACTGATCGACGCGCTACGATGCTTGTAAGCAAGTATGTGCCACAGGAAGGGGTAATTAGGCGGGGTTGGATAGTGTCGCGATCTGATCACTATATTGCGCTAAATTTAAAGAATATAAAGCGGCGCAACCACTTACAATTAATAACAATAATCAACATTGACAATCATTTAATTTATAAATAAAAAATATTGAGGCCATTAATCGAGATATAAATTATCCTATCTCTCAAGTTGGACCAAATTATACATACCAACGTTTTATGAAGATCAGTTGAGTAATTTCATAGTTCATCGGGGCAAACATCATGACTTAACCTTATGATTTTGCATATTCAACCTGAATATTCTTACCTGAATGATTTAAAGATGTTATTACAAGGACGCAAGCGACGCGAGACTATTTGAAATGACTACCTATATAATCCAAAATTATGCACTCATCTTTGTGTGCCGGCTGTGAGACGTTAAGTATGCATCTTGGGTTTTTGTATGTCAATGCTCTAAAATAATAAAAATTGTTATAATTGTACAATATCGTAACTGACGTATTGCATAAATTGTATTTTTTCTTTGTTGTATGTTTTTATATCATAGGAGGCAAACGAACAGGTGGGTCATCTGATGTTAAGTGACCACCATCGTCCATAGACACTAGCAACACCAGGGGAGTCACAAGTGTATTCCCAGCCTGTGTTTTGGAGAGGGGGGAGGAGGTGGAGAGGATACCTACAGTATATTTATGTCTAAGCTGATAATGTATATCCTACAATTTTCATATACATTTTTATTCAACAATAACACGCACTATGAATTCAATTTTAGAGTCACAATAATTTTAATTATATTGTAGTTATTCTCAACAGTTAATTTTAATAACAATGAAAAAATAATGAAAATACCCAGCCGAGTTTCTTGTCCGTTCTTCTCAGGCTGGAGGTAACCGAACTGGCGGATGTGTGTTGTTTTAATTTTTGTATTGAATAAAATTGTTTGAATTCATTTTACGTAATTTTTTTCACGTATCCTTTTTTGTGTCTTATGCTGACCTGAAACTTTGGGTATTCGCATACATTTACTGAATCGGATGTTGTCCCTCTCTAGGACCTCGTAAATATAACGGCATTAATTTATTTACAATTATGGATAAAACAACAGTCAACAGTACGATGAATATTATCAGTAATAAGAAGGATAAAACTATGTATCACATCGATACAACTATAATATCTGTAGTGTATGCGGTAAAGCATACATACGCTGTCTCCTGTGTTCCCGTGTTGGAGTTCCGATCGGACCGTCGACTCGAACGGCTGTCCGTTTTGCTGCGCGCGCTAAGTTCGATTTTAATACTCGTGATTTAGTGACGTCAGTTATTGTTTGTTTCGATCCGGCACACCTGCGCTTCACAGGTGCGCTGCACCTGCGTTCTTTTTCTTGGAACTGAGTGAGACCTTTCCTTGTATTTATTTATTGCTTTATCTATTTCTTGGTATATTTATTTATTTACTCTTTTGTTTATCTATTTATTTACGTATTTCTTTAATTCTTCAGTGATTTATTTTTAAATTTATTTTCTTTTTATTGTTTGTTTATTTAAGTAGTCTTATGTTATTTTTCCCCTGTCTCGCTCAGGTACTTATTTGCGTTGTTTTCCTATTTTGTTTAGTTTGAAACAGCTCCCTTGGCATACGAAGAAACCGCCCGAAATCCTCTTCTAGGATCCGTCACTGCAATACATAGGTTTCCAGCCATCGCGGCTACATTACAAAGGCTCGCGCACGCTCGCGTATTTACGTCTATCTTCCCCTAAAAACGACCGTTCAATAATAATAATTTTTGTTATGTCTATTTTTAGATTTCGGCGCCGTCGCTGTAAAGTAAATTTAAATTCGATCTTATTAAATGCGTGTTGCGCCCGCGCTTTTGTAATCGATCCTTTTTAGTTCCCGCACACATCGCGGTTCTCAGTGATATCTCGAGCCTAGGTCGTCCCCGCGCGGAGCCCTCTTGATATTATTTTCGCGATACAGTGACTCACCTACATCACTTGAACACGCATATGAGATCATCTCTCTCACACACGTGCACATACATATACATGGTGGGAGGGTTTTGTTTTTTTCCCTCAACGAACTGAATCGAATAGTTTTAGTTCGTTTCATTTCGATATACACGTATTCATTTGTGAATCATGCAATTTCGACTGTATGGTTCACAAATGTATATATGTATGAATAGCTTAGAATAGTTAGCTAGGTCAGACGCGACTTTTTCCAGGTAACATCCCAAGCCGAGGTGCGCATGCGCCCTTGTGTATGTTACCTAAAAAAAACGAAATCGGCTGAGTCCCTTAAGCGCTCGCCTTAGTAGTCCGGTGAAGCTGTAAAGACCCTGCAGGGTCAATAGCGTAGTCAGTTCGAGGAAAAAAAAAAAAAAAGTGTTCCCGTGTTGGTAAGCAAATAGTAAACGGCATTGTCATGAGAGCCGCGGGCGAGTGTGGACGATTGTGCTATATTTGCTAATACGTGAGCATTGTCGAGCCAGTGTCGAGCACAAAGGATACCGTACAATATCTATTAGTAATATTGAAAAATTTAATTATTTATCATTATCGGTGTTATTACAAAAACAAAAATGAAGACGAGTTTTACTAAGCATTTTCTAAAATTTTAAAACGTCATTGAACCCAAACTTCGAATACTTTATTACAAAGGCGTGTTTTAGCGGTGTCTAAACTAAACATCTGGTTTAAGTTTTTTATGCAAGCATCTCTGAGTTGCGTTCTTTCAATTCTTCTTGTATTTTATTTACGGCAACCAGTCTTCTAGTAGAATTTCACTGCTTTTGTCAAGTGAGTATCGATATTACAAGTTTCTTGATATAATTTCAATGAACTAACAAGATGGTGGCCATCTTGTTAGAACTTTCCTGGGAGTTTTTTATGGCAAGTCCGAATCCATGCTCAGTGGTATTATTTCCGATCCTCTTCATTCGTGCACAATAACTAAACTATATAACTTTACGTAAGTAAAGCACCACCAACATTACACAATATAGAGCTAAATAACACAAGATTATGGATAAAATATAAAGATCACTACATGGCATCAAAGATCCCGCCAAAAACTCCTTCGTTCGCTTCAATCTCGTCATTCAAAAACGTTCCATTACACACAGATATTTTGCGAACAGTTGCAATTCTTGAATAATATTTTTGTTCAGATCTTCGTTAAGAAAATTTACGTATCTTAAGTTGGTTATTATTATTGTGACGTTTTAGTTAATGAAAAAAGCCCTTAAAGAGTTCAAAATTTATACAATAGTACTAACAACAGACGCTACTTTGCAGACCATTTTTTGTTGTCAATTGTTTTCCGAATGTGAAGAGATCGCGATCGCCTCCACTGCATGGCGGTAGACAGCTACAGAGGTGTTGTGATGTCAATAACACACGATTCAGATAACGACTGGTTTATTTATATGTACCTACATATACAACATCTTCCCCTTAAAAATTAATGTATACAATATCTTCCCCTTAAAAAGATTACCCTTACATTTATTAAACAGTAGCAAATATATGGAAACAATTATAACTTTATATCATCTTATAAGATACTCGTTATGTACTAAACGTATTCTCGAAACTATCTCAGATTATGTTTACACAATGGCTTATGTCTTATCTATAAATTACAACTACAAAATACAATTTTATAGTTTATATATAAACATATAACAATCATTACAAAATAAATGCATAACAATTCTTATGAAATTTAATTACTTATTTTCTTACACAGTTTAAAAGTTTGAAAATGATAAATATTTTTTACAAGTATTACTTATAAATCACCAAGTAGCTTAGCACGGCTACGTGTAAATGGTGGAGAAGTAACAAGATTATGTTGATTAGACTTTGTCTGTTCACTGTTGGACGTGCTGCATTGTTTATTTTTATTTAATGGTGAATGAACATTTTCTGATGTTTCATATTTTATTAAATGGCGGCGATTACGCCTATACGTACCACGGTTATTTTGAACGAAATAGGACCTTGGAGTCTCAGCGCCCTGCACTATCGTACCACGAGTCCTCTGATTACCATTTAAGCAAATGACCTTATCACCCTTATTTAATTTTTTTAATTCCTTACTACATTTATCATAATATTTTTTAGAAATAACTTGTTTATCTAATAATCTTATATACTCGGAGGGATTCACTGGATTTGGCTGTAAAAATTTAGGATGAGTTGGTAGTTTACAACGAAGCCTGCGCCCCATGAGAAGCTGTGCAGGAGAGCTTAAACCGTCCCTAGGAGTATTTCTGTAATTGAGTAACGCTAGCTGAAAATCTGTATTACTACTGATCGCCTTTGTTAGAAGCATTTTAATCGTCTGAACCGCTCATTCGCTCTTCCCATTCGCTTGTGGATATCTATTGTTACACTAATCACGTATAGGGTCGATGCAATCAGGATTGGCAATACTTCGTAGGTTCTTGTCACTGTTTAATCGGGCAGAGCTTCGCCTTACAATAACTTCCACATAGGAGTGCGCCCAGATCAGCGACATCTTGCCCTTTATATGCCACCAATGTAGTCTCACACCGGAATGACTAATGAACGGCCGATAACTTCCACCAATAGCGTTCGAGGTCAGTAGTAACACCCCGATAGAGTCAATAGCGCGGTATCGCAGGTCAATAGTGGTTCCCCGGGTGGCGTTGTAGTCTCGCCTCTCGGGTGTGTCACGGTACCGGACGTAGACGTTAACAAAAGCTAAGTTACTCCCGAAGATATGCTTTATGATTTTCTTGATGTGGTTTTATTGTGAACCCCCAGTGCTTTAGCGGTGATGCGTGTTCATACAAACGGACAGACAGATATAAAGATAGACTTTTCTAAAAATGATTGAAATGTGTCTTAATACTTATTCCTACACACCTGCAACAATTTTGAAGTGAAACTTCTTTAGGCGCGTAAAATTTTTACAGATGTAACGTCACGCAGGTATGCAACGGAAGTGACGTCATTTGCAGTAAACGCAGATTTTTCATCTATTTTCCAAGTCTCGGAAATCTAAAGTTTTAGATTTGTATAAATATAAACAAGACTTATAAATTAGTTCGCCAAAGGAGTTTCACATCTGACATGTGTACTTTGTACGCACGCACTTTTT
>MU158813.1:1088601-1135708 GCA_015888305.1 Antheraea pernyi | reverse complement strand
TGCTTGCATTGTTGCGTTTCGTTCGGTCAGTGAGGGCGCCGGAGGCCCACCTCCCTCCTCTGGTCTTACTAGTGTATGGACAATGGTGATCAATTAACATCAGGTGACCCACCTGCTCATTTACCTCCTATTATATAAAAAACTATATAACAACATTAATATTTAATTAATGTTGAAACACGTTTTGAATGTTGAAACACATAAAATATTAATGAACCTGTTACGTATATAAAGTAATAGTTTCATTATATACCAAATATTTTTTGATATTCAAGTATCAAAAATATATCAAAGTCACAGTAAACACTTCTGTCGGTTAATTTATCCCGCCAGGCAATAATGCCGAATTCGTTCCGACGTTTCGGTCACAATAATAATATCGCATTATCCGAACTTCCACCTTGCGGTTCGCTTCACGCATTTTCCCACTTTTCTCTTAGGGTTGGGACTTGAAGAAAAGTCAGAAAGAATATATTTGAATGTTATAATCAAATGTTTTGTTATTTAAATATCAACTTATTATCATGTTGTATTATTAAATGAGTATGTGTGTATAACGTTAAATTATCGATTTTTGTGAATTCATACTGTAAATTTATTTTTATTAAAACTGTATCTTAATTTTTTGGTTAAGCTGTGTAAGTCATTTGTAACAGTCTTGGATCCTTTTTTTTCTTACATCAACATCCTTTTTTTAATTTGAAAAATGATTACTTAAAAGAATTGCATGAAATGAGCACTTTACTATAATACTAGCTATACCCGCAGTTCCGCACGCGTTTTTTAAAAATACGATTTTATCGTATTAAAGAATTATAGAATTGTGAGACTATGTACAATTACAGAAACGCTCTTTAAAGACCATTGTAAGTACGACGCGCACGCCACTAAAAGTAACATGTTACGTGTACATTAGATATATAAATACAAAGAGCGTGCCAAATGAGGTTTGTCATCAGCAACACATATGGAACCATAACCAACTATATAACTACCTCAGTGCTCACTTACACTGTATAAGGAACTATTGAAACAATAACTAAAAATATTATTATAAAGATTTATATTTACATTACATTTAATATACATTGCCCTTATTATAATTAAGATTTAGTGACTATACAAAAAATAAACGCTTGTCTGTTCCGGAACAAATTGTATTATGGAATTCTTTACATAATACTTTTATAATCTAAGATCTTATTAGGAAGACCTCTATATCATTAATGATATTAATAATTATAATGTCAAATTGTAACTTATTAAATAAATTAAATTGGCGTAAATTGGGCCTCAACTTACGCAACACTTGTCAGTGGGCAACTTCTGGCATACGGCGATAGAGGTGTACCAGGAATCAGAACCCGAGGGGTGGCCCTCTTCATGGACATAACTACGAAACCCTCGGCATAAGCTTCTGCATAGTAAACCCCCGGAGTCGCATTGCGGTCTCGCCCGGTCTTGCCAAGCTGATAAACGGGGGCACATCCAGAATAGTAATGAAGCGAAAAACCTTTGACGCTTTGCCAGTGACCATGGTAGCGGGTCTCACATGCAGGCTAGTGCGAATCAAAAACAAGATTATAGCACTGCTTGCATGGGCAAACAAAACGCCATTCTCACAGGCATGTATATTGCTATCCCGAATCGGTGACGTGGGATCAAGCGAACATATAACATCTCGCAGAATTAGTGTCGACGCTATGGCAGTCGCATACGAGAAGGGCGAGGTAGCCGATTTACTGGGCTGCATAAACGCATCGATGCACCATGAAATAGTTGCTTACGAGGACAGAGGCGCTTGTCTGGACTTCTTACTGCACAGAAAGACTCCCGGTAAAAACCCTACTTACAACACAGGGAAACCTATTTTTGACCTCGGGTACGCTGAGCAAAGCGGAGCCGAACGCTTACAAGCAAAAATAACAGCCGAACGAGCAGAGGCCGCAAAAACATCTGGAGAAGGAAAACCCGACAGAAGTTCATCCTCAACAATAACACAAATATTGATGTCCCAAACCCATAGACATACCAGAAATACACAACAGGAAGCGATAGACCGTCTTCGGAGGAGAGTTCCAAAGGTCAAATTTAAGCCGCAGTTACAGAAAACCAGAGCGGACATGGGGCAAGTCATCCCACCCATCCAAATTCCTGTCTCGGGACCACTGGATCATATGGAAAATGCTATACTCGAGTTCAAAGCCATACTCGAAGCCACGATTAAAGTAAACACACTGACGTGTACACAAATCCTAGAGGCCCACCATCTGGGACTCGTGGACTTGAGAGATGCTAGACTAGAGGAAGCGGAAGCGGCCATCTATAACAACGACACTGCCCAAGTCATAGCAGGAGTAATGACGGGTAGCTACATGACCGCTTACAATTCCACCAGCGGTTTCGTACTAGGGAACGAAAATGAGACACGGGAAGCAACTCAACCTCAGAAGTTCGAAGCGCCCCCGGAGGATCCAATCGTAGTAGTCGCTCGGTGCACAAGAATCATGCTTGAAGAAAAGATTCTCGAGAGGGTAAAAACCACCTCGAGGTTTCTAACTCCAGCAGTGGCGGAAAGCACCAAGATGACACCCAAGATCAAATGGACGAACGGGGTCCCAGGCTGTGGAAAGACTACGTGGTTAATTAAAAACTTCGATGTGGAGAAGGACGCTGTGGCGACCACCACAACCGAGGCGGCAAAAGACTTACAGGAGAAACTGGTGCAGGCACACGGCAAAAAAGCCGAAAAGCGGGTGCGCACCATGGCGTCAATACTGGTAAATGGTTTCAGAGAGCACGATAAGCGTCCAAGGTTAATCGTGGATGAAGCTCTCATGAACCATTTCGGGACCATCCTGACTGCCGGCCGGCTGGCGGAAGCAAGCGAAATTCTCCTCATCGGAGATTTCAACCAACTACCCTACATTGATCGGGAAAACTTATTTCGGATGGCTTATAGCAGACCAACGGCCGTAGCTGGTATTGACCAACAGCTCACTTGTACATACAGGAACCCGATGGATGTAGCCTATGCACTGAGTCAAGTATACGACGGTATATACTCACCGCAACCGATAGTGAGATCTCTGAGCATAAAGGGCTATCAGGGCGAACAAATATCCTCACACACCCCTGACACTCTCTTCCTGGTACACACACAAGAAGAGAAAAAAGCCCTGATAAACAAGGGCTACGGGGCAGGGGAAGGATCGCGTGTTCTGACAGTCCATGAATCTCAGGGTTTGACCTTCAAATCGGTGGTGATCCTGCAAACAAAGGGCAGAAGGATGCAAATCCACGATAGTGTTTCACATGCTATAGTGGCAATATCCAGACACACTCACACCTGTGTCTACTATACCGACGTGACTGATGACGCGGTTAGTAGGTTCATCCATCGGGCCATGGACGCTCCGGCGCGGCATATTGTGGATTACAACTTAAAGATGGCGATAGGGGACCGAAATGAAACCGCCATAAAGGCAATAACGTCAAAAACAGTTAAATAAATACATATATATATAAAAAATAAAAAACTACCCAATAGATGCTCACAAATACGATTTTTAACATATTAAATAAAACTTTAGCAAAAAAATGGTGCGGACCGAGAGTCTGCAGATTAAAAAAAAAATTCTAAATTTGTTTTGTGTTAATCTCTTGACTGTACTATGCGCAAGACCGAATTTAAAGCTATATTCAGAGCGGCCATAAACGATGACTCGGACTATATCTTACCTTTGTTTATAAATGAGCATTAATTAAATTCTAAATATTCTTTAACACTTGTCTAAGTTGACAGCTCTTATTTTATTGTTGTGATTTATTGTATCGCTATTTGCTGGCGAAAGACGTTTCGTAATAAAATATGATTTTCGTGGGTGTCATTAATTTGGAAGAATTAAATAAATTACACAATTTTCAAGACTCACAAGTAAATCGTAATAAAATTATATGACACTATTGACACTGTACACTGACATATTTGACACGGTTGACAATGTATTTGACAATTCATGAATATAACGTGATACTGTTATTTGACCTTCCGCACTGTGACGCAATATATTAATCTTATAAATTGCTTATTTCAATAATTACATCATTTTCTTTTAACTGTTCGCGTATAATATGCTCAAAAACGTTCCCTTAAAATAAAACCTCTGTAGCTGTCTACGGCCATGCAGTGGAGGCGATCGCGATCTCTTCACATTCGGAAAACAATTGACAACAAAAAATGGTCTGCAAACTAGCGTCTGTTCTAAGTACTATTGTATAAATTTTGAACTCTTTAAGGGCTTTTTTCATGGTCCTTCGAGCCGGCTGTGTTATAAAACAATTTAAAAAGTGGTAATAAAATTGTGTATGGTGTTGGAATTGTGAAAAAAAATGTGTGAGCATAAAACATTACAAATTTAAAATCTGGAAAAAAACGTGTGGTGAATACGCGTATTCTGAAAGATTCGCGTAATTCAAGTCGTATTTCCCCAACGGTTTTCGGTTAGTGCCTACCGCCTACATACATAAAAGCCAAGGTAATTAAAATATGAAACGGTTAAAACATGGATAAATTAAACAACCTGATAGCATACCAAATGGATAGATTGGAAAAAATACAGAAGTCACAAATTAATTTCAGCAAATCTCCGAAAAGTAGGATAAGTATATCATATATTGAGACCCGTTTAAAAAACTTAGAACAAATTTGGAAAGTTAAAAGAAAATGATGTAATTATTGAAATAAGCAATTTATAAGATTAATATATTGCGTCACAGTGCGGAAGGTCAAATAACAGTATCACGTTATATTCATGAATTGTCAAATACATTGTCAACCGTGTCAAATATGTCAGTGTACAGTGTCAATAGTGTCATATAATTTTATTACGATTTACTTGTGAGTCTTGAAAATTGTGTAATTTATTTAATTCTTCCAAATTAATGACACCCACGAAAATCATATTTTATTACGAAACGTCTTTCGCCAGCAAATAGCGATACAATAAATCACAACAATAAAATAAGAGCTGTCAACTTAGACAAGTGTTAAAGAATATTTAGAATTTAATTAATGCTCATTTATAAACAAAGGTAAGATATAGTCCGAGTCATCGTTTATGGCCGCTCTGAATATAGCTTTAAATTCGGTCTTGCGCATAGTACAGTCAAGAGATTAACACAAAACAAATTTAGAATTTTTTTTTTAATCTGCAGACTCTCGGTCCGCACCATTTTTTTGCTAAAGTTTTATTTAATATGTTAAAAATCGTATTTGTGAGCATCTATTGGGTAGTTTTTTATTTTTTATATATATATGTATTTATTTAACTGTTTTTGACGTTATTGCCTTTATGGCGGTTTCATTTCGGTCCCCTATCGCCATCTTTAAGTTGTAATCCACAATATGCCGCGCCGGAGCGTCCATGGCCCGATGGATGAACCTACTAACCGCGTCATCAGTCACGTCGGTATAGTAGACACAGGTGTGAGTGTGTCTGGATATTGCCACTATAGCATGTGAAACACTATCGTGGATTTGCATCCTTCTGCCCTTTGTTTGCAGGATCACCACCGATTTGAAGGTCAATCCCTGAGATTCGTGGACTGTCAGAACACGCGATCCTTCCCCTGCCCCGTAGCCCTTGTTTATCAGGGCTTTTTTCTCTTCTTGTGTGTGTACCAGGAAGAGAGTGTCGGGGGTGTGTGAGGATATTTGTTCGCCCTGATAGCCCTTTATGCTCAGAGATCTCACTATCGGTTTCGGTGAGTATATACCGTCGTATACTTGACTCAGTGCATAGGCTACATCCATCGGGTTCCTGTATGTACAAGTGAGCTGTTGGTCAATACCAGCTACGGCCGTTGGTCTGCTATAAGCCATCCGAAATAAGTTTTCCCGATCAATGTAGGGTAGTTGGTTGACATCTCCGATGAGGAGAATTTCGCTTGCTTCCGCCAGCCGGCCGGCAGTCAGGATGGTCCCGAAATGGTTCATGAGAGCTTCATCCACGATTAACCTTGGACGCTTATCGTGCTCTCTGAAACCATTTACCAGTATTGACGCCATGGTGCGCACCCGCTTTTCGGCTTTTTTGCCGTGTGCCTGCACCAGTTTCTCCTGTAAGTCTTTTGCCGCCTCGGTTGTGGTGGTCGCCACAGCGTCCTTCTCCACATCGAAGTTTTTAATTAACCACGTAGTCTTTCCACAGCCTGGGACCCCGTTCGTCCATTTGATCTTGGGTGTCATCTTGGTGCTTTCCGCCACTGCTGGATTTAGAAACCTCGAGGTGGTTTTTACCCTCTCGAGAATCTTTTCTTCAAGCATGATTCTTGTGCACCGAGCGACTACTACGATTGGATCCTCCGGGGGCGCTTCGAACTTCTGAGGTTGAGTTGCTTCCCGTGTCTCATTTTCTTTCCTTAGTACGAAACCGCTGGTGGAATTGTAAGCGGTCATGTAGCTACCCGTCATTACTCCTGCTATGACTTGGGCAGTGTCGTTGTTATAGATGGCCGCTTCCGCTTCCTCTAGTCTAGCATCTCTCAAGTCCACGAGTCCCAGATGGTGGGCCTCTAGGATTTGTGTACACGTCAGTGTGTTTACTTTAATCGTGGCTTCGAGTATGGCTTTGAACTCGAGTATAGCATTTTCCATATGATCCAGTGGTCCCGAGACAGGAATTTGGATGGGTGGGATGACTTGCCCCATGTCCGCTCTGGTTTTCTGTAACTGCGGCTTAAATTTGACCTTTGGAACTCTCCTCCGAAGACGGTCTATCGCTTCCTGTTGTGTATTTCTGGTATGTCTATGGGTTTGGGACATCAATATTTGTGTTATTGTTGAGGATGAACTTCTGTCGGGTTTTCCTTCTCCAGATGTTTTTGCGGCCTCTGCTCGTTCGGCTGTTATTTTTGCTTGTAAGCGTTCGGCTCCGCTTTGCTCAGCGTACCCGAGGTCAAAAATAGGTTTCCCTGTGTTGTAAGTAGGGTTTTTACCGGGAGTCTTTCTGTGCAGTAAGAAGTCCAGACAAGCGCCTCTGTCCTCGTAAGCAACTATTTCATGGTGCATCGATGCGTTTATGCAGCCCAGTAAATCGGCTACCTCGCCCTTCTCGTATGCGACTGCCATAGCGTCGACACTAATTCTGCGAGATGTTATATGTTCGCTTGATCCCACGTCACCGATTCGGGATAGCAATATACATGCCTGTGAGAATGGCGTTTTGTTTGCCCATGCAAGCAGTGCTATAATCTTGTTTTTGATTCGCACTAGCCTGCATGTGAGACCCGCTACCATGGTCACTGGCAAAGCGTCAAAGGTTTTTCGCTTCATTGCTATTCTGGATGTGCTCCCGTTTGTATGTATGTTGTTTGTTTGTATGTTTGTTTGTATGTAAGGAATGTAGCATTTACGTCTATTAATATTTAACTAGTCTCGATATTATACGTACCGTATGTCTTAATAAATCAGGTCTTAATGAATTATGATTCAAGTAGATATTTGCCTGTTACATTGTTGCTGCTTTCAGAAGATTTTATTTATATGAAATGAAAGTTTGATTCAGATTGTGTAGTCTTTTTTTTCGAACTGTCTACACTATTGACCTGGTAAAGTCTTTACAGCTTCACCGGACTGATTGTGTCGTCTTGTAAACGGTTTAACAGCTGGCTTCGAAAACCTGTTTATATAAATTGAGCAGACATATACATACATACAAGCTATATAGATATAATAATAAAAATTAAATCATTACTGGGGTAATTAAATAACAGTAAAAACTAGAAACGTGGTCGACCTAGAGAAACCTGGCGAAAATATGTGTTTGCAGAGTGTAACAAAATTGGGCTTACTTGGAGTGAGGTGAAGCGTCAAGCAATTGACAGATCGAGATGGAGAAGCATTGTATCTGCCCTCTGCCCCGATAGTTTGGGGGCATAGGATCTCAAGAGGAAGAGGAAAAACTAGAAATGGAAGAGTTCAATGATAAAGTAATAGGAAAAGCTAAAATATTAACAGTTCGCCCCCATCATGTATTTGTCAATTATAATTAAACCCAAATAACATTTAATCACCTGGTTTGTGAGTTTTGATTGATCGCTTACTTTAATTGGATGATCCCCTTTTATACAGTTCTTATTTATATCTGTGGTATATATTTAGTAGCATATATTGTGCAGATATTACGCGTGTTGCAATACCGTTATTGTGAATAAAATATATTTATAATAAATAAATAATTTGTAATAAAAATAAAATAAACAACGACTTTCATAGAAACAACATTTTTCGAAGTGGATGGGTTTTCTAAAAATGACAAATATTTAAGAAAAAGAAAACAACAAAAATAGCAATAATATGTATTAACAACACCACAACTAAATTGACTTCTGAATGCGACAGTACTGCAACTAGAAATGACAGGACACATGTGTCAACGTGGGTGAAATAGGGGGCGAGGTACGCGCAAGGGTGAGCTTGCACCCCTTCTACTTCACTTCGTCTCTCTTATACCTAAATTTGTGTTCTGCGCATCTACTTCAGAGCGGTTAAAATATTTGACGCGGACTATACTATATTGTAATCAAACTTTTAAGTAATCAATACGTATTTAACTTCTTTGTAATAATACAGTATATATTTATTGTTATCGACTACGTCCGGTAGCGCTACGACGCGACACATTCGAGAAGCGAGACTACATCGCGTACGAAACATTAACATTAGCGCCACCATATTAGAGATACATCAATTCTTTACATAAATAAGAACGATTATATAGAATTGATGTATTACTTAAATAATCTAATTTGATCGTTATTATTTATGTCATGAAATTATTTTGAGGAAATTTGTGTAAATAGTAATTGTATTGACTCCCACAGTTTGGCAGATAAAAGGCAAGATGTTGATCTGCACGCATTTCTATGTGTAAGTTACTGTAAGGCGAAGCTCTGCCTGGATAAAAAGTCAGTGCCCATAGAGTGTTAAGTGGTTTCCCTGACTGACCGACCTACGATTCGTATTTTGTAACAAAATTGATAAACATTTGAAAAAAACCTACAGAACAAAAATATATGAAAATGTGAAAATGAATTCATTCATAAAAACTAAAATCTACTTATGGAAAAGAAAACAAAATAGCAAATTTAATCAAGACGTATAATAATTTACTGAATGTTGTTCAAATAGTAATTGGTATAAAATATGTTTAATTGTCATTTTGAATTTAAAAGCTCGATGGTCAAATATGTTTATGAGATGTGCGAATTCATTGTATACAGGAGTCATAAATACAATTGGATTATAGTAAGAAGTATTATTCTGGTAAGTTTTAAGGATAAGTCTTTTAGAAAAACGATATGCAAAATTGGTGTTAAAATTTAGATACTCTAACAAGGAGGAAGATGAGATATAATTGTGTAGTTATTTGTGAAGAAATATTAGATCATGTTGATTTCTTCGCGCATGTAATGGTATTGATCTATTCTGTCATAGTATGAAGAGACGCTGCAACCATGAACAAGTCTAACACAGAATTTTTATTTGATTTATATTAATACCAGCGAACCTAGCAGGCATTTTTCCACCCCGATAATAAAAAAAAATCTTGAGAAATGATATACCAAAACCTCCCTCGTGAATCACTTTATTTACTGGTGAAAATCGCAAGAAAATGCGTTCAGTAGTTTTTGAATTTATCACGAATAGACAGACAGACGTGGAATAGGACTTTATAATATGTAGTGAATGTAGATGTTGAATTTTTTAAATTAGTTTTAATTTTGTAATGACATATTAAAATAAATAAAGTCAAGAAAGTGTATATATATCGCTATAGAGCTATAAAACAGTTTAATTTAAAAAAGGCATTTAAAAAAGCGACTCGAAGCACAACACGCAAAGATGTTTAGCTGGATTACATTACTTGGATCAAATCATTATATTTTTTATTACGTTTAAGGTAAAAAGAATGTAATCGATTTTACTATATAATATTATATTCATAATAATGTTTTCCTAATATAGGCATGACGGTTACAATAGTAGGTTATACTAGCTGCCAGATCCGACTTCGGACTCGTATATTATACAAGAAAATAAAACCAAACCTTCCCTTTACAATAGAACCATGTAACTAAACCAATATGATTACATCATCAGTCTTTAAAAGACCCGCTGCATGCCCATAGGCCTCTTCCCGAAGGAAGGTATGGGCACAATCACCACGCCAGCCCACGACGTATAAAAAGTAATCCACAGTTCTATGTTTTCGGTGGTACTACAAGAACATTTCCCAGGTTCGGGTTTCCTCATTATGGTTTCCTTCACCGACAGTCGATAGTGTGACCAATTTAAATTAATAAATCTACGCTAGTTCTGAAAAATTCGCTGGTACTTGCTGGGGTTCGAACTTGCGGACATCAGATTGATATTCCACTGGTCAAGGCCGCTCAAACACCACGACTTACATTCGGCTTTTTTTTTTCGAACTGACTACGCTATTGACCAAGCAAGGTCTTAACAGCTTCACCGGACTACTAAGGCGAGCGCTTAAGGCACTCAGCCGATTTTATTTTGACAACTAGCTCAAGGGTGCGCGGCACACCTCGGCTTTGGCTGTTGCCTGATACAAGCGATTCGCGACCTATCTGAGCTAACCTAAGCTAAGCTAACTATTCATACATATATGAGTTGTTGAAACATATATGTGTACCAAGCATACATACCTCAACAACCCTTATATATATTTCGTATCGGATAATATTCTAAACTATTTCAGTTTGATAAGGGAAAAAATAAAACCCTTCCACCTTATTATGTGTAAGCGTGTATGCGTGCACGTGTGTGGAGGTGATATGTGTAATGTTGTCGCAGTGATGTAAGATTTTGTGTCACTGTATCGCGCGAGCAGCGTACTCAAGGGCTCCACGCCGAGGGAACGGACCTAGGCTTGAGCTGCTAGTCTGGTGTGCGGGAGCGAAATTTACCCCCAGACCACGGCGGCGTGATCTGTGGTTACGCGGGCGTGGGCGTGAGCACGCTCTGTTTAGAGAGACAGGCTGGTACTGATATAGATCTTACATTCGGCAATTGACTTTTTCTTTATAGATTACGACTAATATCCTGATTGATGATGTTTCTGTTGTTGTTGTTGATTTAACTCTTTATTATCTGGTGGATCAAAGGACGTAACGAAAATAAGAGATGCTAATGTGAGAGTAGCGCGTAAATAAGTTACCTGCCTCCGTTATTCTAAACCAGGAGATGAATTGAGGGGTCAGAAACAAAATCAATAATAGTTTATTGAATTCAGGTCCTAAGAAGGCGCTTATGAACGTCAAAACACCGCTCAGACAAACAACCCAGTCATCGAGAAGACCCGGCAAGTAACTCGACCGGGTTTATCTTTTTCACATTTCTATGTGCGACTTGCTGACCCGTGCAACTTTGTCTGCATGAAATCGGTTATTACAGGTTTCAATCTTATTTTTAAAAGCAAATACTTCCAGTTGTGAATCGAAACTATCCAGGGACTCGCTCAAACATACACCCAGAACCAGTTCGCAGCATTACCTAAAGTGTCCAATGAAGATCAAAACTATCTTACATATATTGCCGATCAATGTCTTCCAGTACCGCTAGTATAAACCCCTAGTAACTTAAATTTCCATTTTGTTTTGTTGTTTGTTTTATAAGAATTTGTAAAGTAGACGTGAAATCTGCATTCAATCTTAATTTTGTCAAATTTATTTTACTTTACGACATATAAACCGCCTTTTTCACTGAGATACTGAATTTGGGATAATATACCTTTCTAACAGTGAAAGAATTTTTGAAATCGGATTAGTAATACCAAGCATTCCTCGAAAACAAAACTTTACCTCTCTTTATAATATTAGTATAAATACAACATAGTATGGTAATTGCAAACACCTCAACTGATTGTTTTAAACTTATTATTGTAATTTAATCACAAACCTGAACCCAAGTACTTCAAGACTCAACAATATTTAGAAAACTAATTTTATCACATATCGAAACAACACACGTACTGATAGAATTCTAATGGAGATTCATCTTCTACAATGGAATGTAACTATTGTTTAGGTTTACGTTTTAGGAAAAAATCTTGTCTTTTTGTATATATCATAGGATGCAAACGAATAGGTGGAGCACCTGACGTTAAGTGATCTCCACCATTCATAGACACTTGCAATACCAGAATAGTCGCAAGTGCGTTGCCACCCTGTGTTTGGGAGAGCGCGATTAGGGAAGGAGGGACGGGGAGGGGAGGTGGGTTATCCGGCGCTCTCGCTGATCGAACGAAATGCAACAATCTAAAGTACTATTACTTCACGTCCGTTTTCTGCGCGAGGGTGGTACTACCCCGGGCGAAACCATGCTGAAACCAGTAATAGCTTTAACGTGGCTCTACTATCTTTGTCACCTTTGTTTAGCAAACATTTTTTATACAATAAAATTAGTTTAACAACATATAAGTGTTATATTAGTATAATATTATATAATGGTTCAGTACTTTCAGAGTCATGCGTGTTCACAGGGGCAGACTGACAAAATTTTTAAAAGGGTTATTTTTGGCTTCTATACAATATTTACTTATTTAAGCGAAAATGTAACTTTAAATCCTAACTAATAATATACATGCTAATATGTATCCGTTTGTTTATTTTTGACACTTTTAGGCCTTGATTTGTCAATAGATTGTCATGAAACAATGCGTATGTCACGTCGAATATACACCGTGACTGTTTAAAGAGTGACAACCTTCAACCGTGTGATAGTTCATGGTCACATTTAACATAAAATAATAATATCAAAAGAAATACTAATAAACAACAAAGAGAAACTAAGTTAAAGTTTGTTCTAAGACTCTCAAAAGTATGGATATGTATGTAAAGTATGGGTAAATTTAAATAAACCTACGTTGAATAACCGGTGATAAAAGTTGCGAACGGCGTCCCGGGCTGTGCTTTAACATAGCCAGGTAGAGGATAAAATTTTCATATGTAAGGTAGATAATTAGGTCAAATTTTAAGCATCTAATTTTTTATTGATTTAGATCTAGTATGAAGTACTGAGTATCCTATAAAAATATTTATAACGAGTAACCAGTATAGAAAAGAACACGTAAAAGCTAGTGTTACTGTATACAGGGTCAGAGAAGCCAATTAACACTCTGTAGGTACTGTGACTATCCGGGCAGAGCTTCGCTATACAATAAATTCGACGTAAGAGTGCGTAACAAATTACCTTTTATAGGCCGAACTGTGGAATTTACTCGTATTTTCGCAAAATAACTTATGTAACACAATAATAATAATCACGATCAAATCTATCTTCTTATATCTATATATCTATATCTATATATTATAATAAAACTGTAGCAGGGCCAAATCTGTACATTAAATATTTTTTGAAAATTTTGTTAGGGGTAGGCTTTGTTGTCGATATAGAAGCCAAAAATAACCCTTTTAAAATTTTTGTCTGTCTGTCTGTCCCTGTGAACGCGCATCACTCTGAAAGTACTGAACCGATTTTGACGAAACTTGGCACAGTGATAACTAATATTACAAGGTTACATTTAGGATACTTTTTGACCCATAAAATGCAAGGGGTTCTCCAAGATAACGAAAGAAAAGAAATTAGTTAATGTAACTAGACTTTTTTGCGACACCTTGTACCAGAGCCAGCAACGTTGGAAAAACGAGAATTTGAGAAAAGTTGGTTCTTTAATATGAAGATATATTATGCCCTTCCAAACAGGATTCAGGATACCTGGTAGCCGGTTAACGTCGTGTTTTTTAATGCTCATTACACCTTTACAGATCAAAATTTTGATTTATAAATAATTAGCGCAACACTGGCTGCATAATAAAGATAGCCATAATTGTGGAAGCGCCTGGTTAACAAAATGAAATATGTTCTTTGCAAGGGAAAAAATAAAATGGTTTGAAATGAATTATTTTGTTTATAAAGAATATCATCAGGCACATTATTGTCAATAATAAAATTGTCTGGCAGTGATAAATTCATGTTTTTAATAGCGTTTATAAGTTATCTTTATTATGCAGCCAGTGTTGCGCTAAGCTAGAGCTATAGCTAAGTTATTCTATACATAGGTTTTGATAGGGGGTAGAGCCACGCTGAAGCTATTACTGGTTTCAGGATGAATGGGTCGGCTCGCCCAGGGTAGTACCACCCTCTCACAGAAAACCGACGTGAAGTAACAATGCTTGCATTACTTCGTTTCGTCCGATTGGTGAGAGCACCGGAGGCCCACCTCTCCTCCCCTTCCTCCTCTCCTCTTCCGCTTCCTCCCCCTCCAACACAGGCTGGCAAGGCACGACTGCCCTGGAGTTTCAAGTGTCTATGGACGGTAGTTATTACTTAACACCAGGTGACCCACCTGTCCGTTTGCCTCTTATGACATAAAAAAATGGAGAGCGAGGTGTTACAGAAGGTTACTGATTATAATAGTGAGGAATTATTGGTCCAGGTATTCTTCCTCTATTCGTCTATATATAAATTCTTGATAATTTAATGTATGTTCGCAATTAAAAGCTGGATTTTATAAAAGACCGGCATGATCTAAATAATAGAAACTAAACTAGAAATAATTTTGTAGGAAATAGTGTTAGGTTTTACAACAAAGTTCCAATTTGTCAGAGTGTAAATTTAAGCGTCATGTAAAGCGGCTGTTGGTGTTGTTATTATTTTACTTAACTATTTTAGCTCGGTTTTTAACTGAGATTTTTTCCTTTATAGGGCCCACATTATCATCTAAAAGATATATAGTCAATTTTAATTTGTAATCTACAATTTCCCGCGCTGCAGATTAATGAATAACTTACTAGGTATTAATGACTGCTTTTGATCGCGGCTTCACTCGCGTTAATATAAATTTGACTTATCCTTCGGCAACCGTACATTTATTGTAATAAAAGGTACCCTATGTGCTTTTCTGTATCACCAACAACATCTACACATATCATAATCATAATGATCGATTGAGTAGTTAAGAAACGAAAGTGTAACATCTAAACAAACCTTTAATTTTATTTACGCGTGGTGTACTTGCGAATATTAAATCTGAAACTAGTGATAGAACGAGCTAAATATTAGTAACTATAACAACAAAAAGTAAGTCCCAATAAGCCTACAATCCGTTCGTAACATCATCTACCGGGTTCAATTAAAATAAAAACTAACCTACGTATATTGGCGGTAATGTAAAAAAAGTATATGTAGGTTATTTGTTATCTTAATTGGACCTGGTAGGTGATGCTGCGAACGGGTTCTAAGTTTATTTTAAAATATTTCTCACATACCAACTGGGTATATGTTTGAGTAAGTCCCTGGATAGTTGGGATTCACAATTTGAAACAGTAGGTATCGCTGCAAACGGGTTTTGAGATTTATTTAGATCTTTCGCGTTTAAAAGTACAATCGAAACCGGTAATAACAGATTTGGTGCAGACGAAGTCGCACGGGTCAGCTAGTTAATTATATTTAAGTAATACATCAATTCTATATAATTATTATTATTTATGTATCCCTAATAAGGTGGCAAAAAGTACATGTCAATGAGATGAAGATGCTGAGGTGGGCGGGAAATGTCATTCGACTCGATAAAATACCCAATATATATATATATATACATGGGAGCTTTTAAAGTCGCACCATCCGTTGACAAAATGACCGAAAACTGCCTCAGATGGTATGTGCATGTAAAATGACGTAAAGGGAGTCATGTGGTCCAATTAGTTTTGAACCTACACTAACGCAAAAGAGGTAGAGGCCGCCCCCATTCGACTTGGTTGTCAAATATTGCGAAAGACCTCAGGAAAGCCCAGTTGCAAGAATCGATCACCCAAGACAGATTAGCTTGGTGCAAAACTATGAGGAGAGCAGACCCCGAATAATCGGAAAAGGGGTGGACAAAGAAAGATCTCTAATAGGGTGGCGCTAGTGTTAACGTTCCGGTCTCGTCACAGTCTCGCTTATTGGATGTCTCGTAGCGGCACTGGAGATGGACGATAATAATAGTGTACGCCATTGAAATGATTAATCGTCATTTTGCCATTTTCTCGAATAACACCACGTTGTTGATTATAAATCGATTTGCTCCAATTCTCTTTACCGTATGTAGTTTTTTTAATTTTTAAATAGCTTTGCTTTGTTGTTTTAAATAGCTTAAATGCTGATGCTCAGTTTCTATACGTTTAAACTATGATAAAGTTTTTGGTATTATAGGGCAATTATAATTTTATACAGTTTGTATGTTTTATGTTTTTATACAGTTTTCCTAAAAAAATTGATACAGATAAAGCGAGATTACGGAATAAATAGATTAACAGAACACGTGTAACATAAAATAAACTGGAGTTGAAATAAAAAACACAAATTTAAAACGTGGTTCCATCTATGAGATATTTATAACAGTCTTACAGTTTTTTATCGACAAACTAATTTAAAGCGCCATCTGTTCGAGACCGATGAAACTTACAATTAATAACAATAATCAACATTTAAGAAAAAATTAAGGCCGTTATTAGAAATATAAATTATACTATCTCACAAGATGGACAAAATTATTAAATGCCAACTTTCATGAAGATCGGTTCAGTAGCTTCGGAGTTCATCGTGGACATTAGGGCCGGCAACGCATCTGCGACTCCTCTCGTATTGCAGGTGTCCATGGGCGATGGTGATCACTTACGATCAGGTGACCCGCATGATCGTTTGCCACCAATAAAAAATAACAACATTATGACACTGGATTTTTATATATTTATAAGATAATGCTATTACTCAACCGCACTTCCATTACCATATCATAATTCGTTTCCCACATCGCAAAAAATAATTTCGTTATAAAAATATGTTAGTGTTTATTGGAAATAAATCGTATTACGCATTACATGAAAGTAATTTAATGCCTGATTATATATTTAAGTTTAAAACTCGAGTATATCACGGATTACTTTGACTTCGATATTAGACGTCTTACAATGTATATCCTAATATATTTTCTATTAATTGTAAATACTTTAGTATTTTGCGAGGACAATGTAAGTAATCATTTATTTACTATATTCGCTAATTCATCACCCATATATCTATACATAATATAATATGAATGTAAATCTAACGTTGCTGTACATTTTAGATTTTTATATCATAAGAGGCAAACGAACAGGTGGGTCATCTGATGTTAAGTGATCACCACCGTCCATAGACACTTGCAACACCAGAGGAGTCGCGAGTGCGCTGCCAGCCTGCTTTTCGGAGAGTGGGTGAGTGGAAGTGGGTATTCGGCGCTCTCACTGACCGAACTAAACAATGCAAGCACTGTTACATCACGTCGGTTTTCTCTGAGAGGGTGGTATTTGTAAAAATAAAATTGTTGCAGCTGTCTAGGAATAAGTAATAAAATACATTTTAATCGTTTTTAAAAATGTCCGTGTTTGTGTGTTTGTTTGGGACACGCATCACTGCTAAAGTACTGCGTTCATTATAAAACCTTTTCAAAAAATCATAAAGCATATATTCGAGTAACATTTATTCTTTGTTTCATTAGAATCGGTTTGGTATCAAAAGTTATTGTAATTTTAATGACGACGCGACTTAAGTACGTGAGAAAAGTAGATAATAATTAGACTTAATACATTCCGATGACTTTATTAGTCACTGCTTGGTACATCAGGTTCTACGCGGACGCAGTCGCGGGCACAGCTAGTCACATATAAGTCCTGTAAGTTGTGTAAAGACTGTGAAATTAACAATCATAACTTCATAACATTCTTCTCGATGACTGAACTTTGACAATCATTAGCGCCTTCTCAGTGCCTACATTGAAATTCGTTTATTTTTTCTGATTTTTCAATAGCATTTAACAATTTTTTGGAGTGAAACATCTCATGGGCTTTCCCCTTAATTGAAATAAGAGAAAGAGAACGATTTAAAATTAAATTAATGTCACACATTAGAGTTGCTTTATCAAATATTTTACGCTCCCGCTATGAAAATTTAAGATTTTACAAAAATTTGGAATTTATTATGTTCCGAAGCCAATATTCATATAATAAAAAAAATTATAATTTATCGAGAATGTTCGAGTGAGTTCTCCGTGTGTGTGGTTGCAACGGACTGTTTGTTATATTATCTACATTTTAAATTCACTTGTCATAATAAAATTGTATAAATAACGGCCACATTAACGTTAAGCGGTCTTTTAAAACAAAACATCGTGGATGACAGATGATTACGCATTGCTTTAATAAATTTTTATTTATTTATTTATTTATACATATACAATTTTACAGAGTTATATATATACAATTTTACAGAGAAATGTTAGAATGGTAATTATAACTATATTACTATTATTATATTACATTAGCTAGCCGAATTACTAGCAAAATTATAATTACATGAGCAGCTAGAATGTCATCAACATATGTCTGATTTCTTAATATGAATGATGCACTTGGAAAATCAGATTCATATTGCTTAGCTAGTTCAAGTAAACACCTTGTTGCTAAGTATGATGAGCTTTTAAGCCCATATGTAACTGTATTTAACTGAATGCACTGAAGGTTTTGATTCGGTGAGTCCCTCCAGAGAATGTTTTGTAAAGAACGGTATTCTGTTGATAATGATATCGCTCTGAACATATGTTTAATATCTGTTAGAACTACATATTGGTCTAATCGAAATAATGTAAGAATATCAAATAATTCTTTCTGAACTACTGGACCATTTAATAATAAATCATTTAGTGACACTTTTGTGTTTGTTTTCATTGAACCGTCAAACACTATCCTGCATTTAGTTGTCTTTTTATCCATGTTAACAACAGGATGGTGCGGTAAGAAATAAACTGGATCTGAGGATAAATTATATTCGCTAATATCTAACTTAGTACCATGACCAAGATCCAAATATTCACTTATAAAGCCTTTGTACATTTTCAACAAAATTGGATCTTTTTGGAGTCTTTTTTCTAAATTATGAAATCTTTGCAATGCAAAGTGTAATGAATCTCCCAGAACTTCATTGATAGAGTCAAGAGGCAATTTTAGAGGTAACGGAACTTCAAATTTATTATTATTAAGTTTTATATTTTCATTGAATAATTTTTCACATGTGTCATGTTCTGTAAGTCTCTCTGAGAATACTTCAGGTACGCTTTCAGTCTGCCAAAATTTGTTTAAACTTTTATCAAGCTCATTATCACATTTTGTGCAAAATAAAGATATATAAGGTTGTACTGCAAAGTTAGGAAGGTTACCCGCTACAATATGGCCGAGCTGAGTGTTGATTAGTGTAGGTGCAGACAGATGAGTTGCGCTGGATGATGACTGGATAACGAATGATGGGTCATGTGGCAGCAACACCTGGAAAAATATGTCAGCTCCTAATAATATATGTATATTGCTTGGCTCATAAAAGTTTTTGTCAGCAAGTGTGATGTTAGAAGGTAACTTAAAATTTGACAAATCAACCTTTTTATGTGGTAGCTTTGAAGTAATGTTGTCTAAAATGAAACAAGACACGTTGGTGGTAAAATTATTGACAAGAGAATGAATTTGAAGAGATACATATTTATTTAAATGATTAACTGTGTTTCCTATACCTATTACTCCTGACTTTACCATTTTTGGTTGTAACTGTAATAAATTTACAAGTTCAGTGGTAATAAATGAAATTTGAGCACCACTGTCCAGCAGTGCCTTTACATGCACTTCAGTACCATTGAGGGCAATGACCTTGACCCTAGCAGTAGGCAGAAGTACTTGTGTATTGGATATATTGGAAAACAATGTAACTGGATCCTGAGCTTTATCTTCATGCAATAATGTGTTATGCTTTTGTTTGCAGGTATTACATTTAAAGTGATACCTGCATGGTTGTTGATGTCTATTAAGACATATTTTGCACAACTTGTTTTCTATGACAAAAGCTAATCGTTCTGAAGCAGACATTAATTTGAATTTACCACAGGAAAATAGCTTGTGAGGACACTTACATAACAAGCATGATGATGCAGACGCAGTAGACCTTGCAGCTGGAGGACCTGCTTGCACGGCTGGAGTTCCACATGCCATTATTAAATGTTGTTTACCTTGACGAGGATGCTCCGAGTTTTCTAGTGCCGTGGCACGTTTCTCTAAAAATTCAATAAGATTTTGCACAGAGGGCTCCATGTCACGAACAAGCTGATATTCGTTATTACAGATAAAATCAAGTTTTCGCAATAACACACACAAAATGATAGGATCCCAGTAGTCTACATTACATTTTAAATTTCTTAATGCAGCTAATTGTTGTTTAACATTTGATACAAATTGCCTAATGTTTTGAGCAGTTGATTTTGTCAATAAGGGTAAATCTAACAAAGTATTTATGTGCTCATTTTTTATTTTATATTCATTATTGTATCTATCATTTAATAATTTAATACCTTCGTTGTAACTCTCCGAAACTAATGGTAAATTTTTAATTAAATCATATGGCTCACCCTTTAAAAAACTTTTTAAGTAATAAAACTTTTGTATATTTTCTAGACTTTGATTGTTACCTATTAAAGAATCAAAAAGTCCTATAAAAATTTTATACTCTGAATATTTTCCAGTAAACTCTGGTATAGATATCTCAGGTAATCTTGTTGGTATGATGTGAGGACGACAATGAGGCTCGTTTTGAATTGTTGTATTTTTTTCTAATAAATCCAACATCAGCATGATTTTGGCTAATGTTTGTGAATATTTTTCTTCTACTAATTCAGAATTTTCACTGTCGTTTGCATCCAGACCCATTATGCGATAATTATAGTTTTCATATCGTATAAAAAGTGATCTCAATCGTTCTTCTTTCACTTTTAGGTCTTCTTTTGAAAGTGATGGTAAAGATTGAATAGATTTGTCGAAGGTATTGTGTAATTTTGTTATTGAACCTTTTACGATACCTCTTTGTTTCACTAAGATGCTTAGTTTTGTTGAAACACCTGAATCTGATGCGGAGTCACTTTCACTTTTAGACATTTTTAAATATCTTAAAATGCGCCGCACGCTCCAATAATATAAAAACACTGCACTTTACACAACAATATAAAACAATGCAATGCGCACGAACTGTAAACGTATTGAATGACTGGCTGTGACTATGGATTGCATCAACAAAATGGCGGTGAATGTAGCCGACACCGCGCCGTCGTGAAGTTGCTGCGCTGGCGCCGCGCCTCGCCGTCCGCTGGGATGCACACGTTGTTATCACGTGACACAATGGCGCCACGGAAATTTTATTAAATGTAGACGAGTAGGTTTCGAACACGAAGGACCAATGTTTACACCCTTATGCGCTGGTTAGGACTGTATGAAGAGTGTTATATAAAATTAAATATAAAAATTCACTCAAACTCGTGTTTAATAAAAAATGAAATTACGTGTGCACTGTACAAAGATCGGAAGCGAACGGGGTGCATGGAACGCCGCGACCCTCCAACCACATCCGACGCGGTGTTGCCAATACATTTTTGAAATATATAATTTATGTTGTTCCCAACAGGTTTCATAATATTATATTTTAGCAAGAAACAATTGCAAGTAAACTAATTATGTAAATGATAGTAGTTCTTCGGCTTCTTCATGCGTTAGACCCAAAAGCCAACTAAACATTTTTTTTTTACATTTAATTTTGATAAGTGGATAAATATTGAGTTTTGTTGATTTTATTATATAGCATAGGACTTAAATAATGATAATGGCGACCAGCAAGTTCTGTTCTTCGGGGCTCACTAGGACATACTTGATCATATCTACGCTTTGTGCAAATGAAATTATGATCATAGATCATCTGAGCATGCTTCCTAAGTGTAACATGAAGAATAAATCACATTCACATTCACATTCTAATGGAAAATTTATGCCTAAAAACAGCCCACATTCTTTTTTTTTGTATTCAAACTATTTTAGCTATTTACTGCTGTTATTACTAGGACGTAGCTAGTGGTTGCATTTGTGTAGTATATACCTTTCAATAAGGGTGGCATGGTCGCTTTGTGACCAAACCGTAAAAAAGAAGTTTAACCGTAAAACCTATAAGGTATAAAAAAATTACTTATAAACCTTTTTTGGTATGAATCGACCTACAGCACGGGCCGATGCCAGACACGCCTTCCTCAGCAGGTACAGAGCAAGCTACCCCCGTTCCAAATAGGAAGATGTTTGGACAGGGCATATATGGTAGGCAGGTATGAATAATTTCTTCTAGATAATTGACCTTTAGTTAGGCAATCTGCACGTCTTCTACATATGAGCTTTAGCTATGCACAATCTGCATTCCTTCTACATATGAGCTTTAGCTATGCACAATCTGCATTCCTTCTACATAAGAGCTTTAGCTATGCACAATCTGCATTCCTTCTACATAAGAGCTTTAGCTATGCACAATCTGCATTCCTTCTACATAAGAGCTTTAGCTATGCACAATCTGCATTCCTTCTACATAAGAGCTTTAGCTATGCACAATCTGCATTTCTTTTACATAAGAGCTTTAGCTATGCACAATCTGCATTCCTTTTATATCTGAGCTTTAGCTATGCACAATCTTGTATTCCTTCGTAAGCGCAATATCTTTAAAAGGGGTATAAAGTTTTTTCTTCCTACATTGCTACATAGAGATATAGTTATGTTAATATAATTATTTATGTGCCAACAGATTCACCAGAAATCATTTATTGGATATAGACCAATGACTGCAAATATTGTTGATATACTGTATGAAAATCAGAAACAATGTTACGAAACGGAATTTTTAATGAACGTTGTGATGATGATTCTACGCTTGATTAAACAAGATCTGATTACCAATGTGAAATTACCAGTTATCTATAGTGAAATTAGCGAACTGTTAAAAAGCACAAGAAAATTTGGGACAGCGAGTGTAGTTTACAATCAGCTATTAAGATTAGAAGATATACTTGATGACGATCAATCATTACACTTCATCAACGATATAGGATTTATAAGAACACCAATGAATCAGGATACTATTGGACAAATGAATACGAAGGTTGTATTTAAATCCCAAGTTCCCCGCATAAATCAACCTACGTGCAAACTAGTTTTTCTGTACTTATTACAACAAGCTTATGAGAATTATATAAACTTATTACAATATAATACGTGTGAAAGCGTAAGTTCTTACAACGAAAAGTTGAATATTCTACCAATTGCTTTACCATATACACAAGTAGATAGCAATGCATATAAACTAGTGAACACAGATCAATTAGAACATAAATATCAAATTGATGGTTTACTGAATATGTATCTGCCTAATGATAAAATATTGAATGTTAACCCTTATAAACAATATGATTACAAACTTCCATCCAGCAAACATATTTCACAAATCGAAAACAACTATATAAATCAATTAAATTCTGAGGATAAAACGTTCTACATAATACCAGATATGAAGAAGCATAAAAAAGAAATCGGTTCAGATTCCTATTTACAGGTTTCCAATATTTATAATATTGCAGGTGTACACTCACCAAAAAATATTTATGAAGTGCTCCTAAAATACCCCGGACAAAGGGAATACATTCTAAATACTTATTATAACGCAAAGTTATATGCACCATATACTTTAGGCACTGTCGATTATTATCGAAAACTTGACGATATATTATCTGTTATAACTGGTTTAAAACGACTGGATACTTCCATCGTCAATGAGGGCGATATCGTACTCACCTATGTCGTTAAACATCCTGAAACAGTAATCTACCAGCCGCATTATTATGTAAAATATCGATTACCGTATAAAATATTTATGGAGCGAGTTAATAAGATTTTGTTGATTAAACCATTCCTCAGAGCCCATCCGCGTGAGTTATATAATGAGGTAATAGCTTATTCGAATCTCTCCGAGATATCACCAGGTCTGAGAAATTTACCCAGATACAAAATCATACAATTAACACAAATGAATGGACGATTAGTTAACACACAAGTTTTACCTGTTAAAATTCCGCTTAATATTAACGTAGCTTTACGTCCGGTGCATGATTTAAATTCCGGTGTAAATACAGGACAGTATATAAATTCAAACAAAGATTATACGGAGGGTAACCAATTGAATGATTTTAATTCGCTAAACAATAATGTTAATAATATAGCCACTAATCCATTGCAATTACAGAAGCGTTACAGCATCGTTAACAATATCCCACAGTCTGGTTACGATATACATAATGTCAATAGCAGATACCTTATTAACGAAGGATTAAGTCCTGTACATGATTTAAATTCTGGTGTAAATACAGGAAAGTATATAAATTCAAACAAAGATTATACGGAGGGTAACCAACTGAATGATTTTAATTCGCTAAACAATAATGTTAATAACATAGCCACTAATCCATTGCAATTACAGAAGCGTTACAGCATCGTTAACAATATCCCACAGTCCGGTTACGATATACATAATGTAAATGACAGATTTCTGAGAACACACTATCTTAACGAGACTGTCTATAATAAAATTAAAGACCCAAAAAATATATTTCCGTTTCAATATGGGCGCTAAAAAATGCTGCGATTAAAAGCTTCCTAAGCATTTTTTGTTATTTTTTATTACACCTTATTAATAAATTTGCTTATAACACCTGTTCGGAACGTTATGCATATTTTACACTGTGAATTATACGATGAAAATATGAACTATTTCCTAATTTAAAAACCAAGTTATCAACTAAGTTTAGTTGGTGGTAGAGCCACGCTGAATCTATTACTGGTTTCAGCATGAATGGATTGGCTCGCCGGGAGTTGGACCAACTTCACACAGAAACACACCAACGTGAATTAACAGTTGCATTTGTTGCCTTTCGTTTGTCTAGTGAGAGCGCTGGAGGCCCACCTCCCATCCCCTCCCTTCACCTCATCCCCCTTCCGACCCAAACACAGGTTGGCAACGCACTTGCGAGTCCTCTGGTGTTGCTAGTATCTATGGACGGCGATGATCACTTAACATCAGGTGGCCCACCTGTTAGCTTACCTTCTACTATATAAAAAAAACCTCGAATAAGAAATTGTTATCCATAAATTACCTCACAAGAATCCTCCCAACTATTTCTATTTAAAATCTGTTCTAATAAGACCATTATTATTATTAATAAAGTAAACTGCCACGTCTGTCTGTCACTTTGCGATAAACTCAAAAACTACTGAACGGATATTCATGCGGTTTATTAGTAGACAAAGTTATTCATGAGGAAGATTTAGGTATATAATTTGTCCAGGTTTTTTTATTATCATGCCAGGACAACGTCAGCGGGGCCCGTTAATTGATAGTGTAACAAAAAAAGGATTTTTTTAATAATCATATGTCACAAGACTAACGACTGCTCCCCATGTCATACTTAGTTAATCGAAAAGACTCGACCAATAATAAAATTTGTCATAAACGATGCCGGAAGGACATCTATTTCAAAGTATGCTTATTATGTGTCCAATAGAACTACTGACACGATATGCGTTTTATTAATAGGTAAAACGCTTCTATTACCTTCAAATCTATGCCTAAAATTTAAGTCATGTAAACAAAATGTTTTATATAATTATTTTGGAATAATAAATAAAGAAAAAAGAGTCGTTTTTCAAACATATTCAGTATTATTAAAACAATAATAATATATGGCCTCGCGAATCATTAAAGACTAAGTTTCAGGAATTTGGTATCTTAACTCTGCCCTCCCAATATATTCTTGATAATTTAATGTATGTCCGCAAAAACTTAGATATGCTGGATCTAGTAAAAGACCCGCATAATTTAAATACTAGAAACAGCAACAAATTGGTCATTCCATGCTTCAGGCTCACTAAATCCAAAAACAGTTTTTAGGTAATAGTGTTAGGTTTTATAATAAAGTCCCAAAACACATTACCGATTTGCCTGATAGTGAGTTCAAGAACCATGTCAAGCTAGTTTTAATATCTAAAGGCTATTATAGGGTGGATCAATACGTGAACGATTGTGACGTCTGGAAATGACGCCCCTCTCTGTGCATCCACTAATAACGAATGTAAATATTTATGTTCCTGTAAAAATATATGACATGACAAGATAAACCAGATCGAGTTTCTCGTCGGTTCTTCTCGATGACTGGGCTGTTTTCCGAACCGGTAGTAGCTTTGACGCTCATAAGCGCCTTCTCAGGGCCTAAATTGAATAAAGGATATTTTGATTTTGAATATAATAAAATATCTCTGATTACGCACGTGACTGCAATTACTTGATACGTGTTAAGACAGTTGAGTCATATAAAATGATGCCTTATTACGTAGGTCTGGCCGATATTTTTGGAAATTAATAAAGTGATATTCTTTTATTGTACCTATAGATCATCATCATCATTACCTTATCCCACTTAAGTAGGGTCGGCACAATACGTTTTCTTTTTCCACTCTCTCCTGTCAAATGTCATTTCAGTATTCACACCTTTTACGCACATATCATTTTTCACGCAGTCCATCCATACCTTTTTCGGTCTTCCTCTACTTGTATATCCGTCCACAAACATACTCAACACTTTTCTAGTTACATGGTTTTCATCTCTCCTCATGACATGCCCATACCATGCTAACCTATTACTCCTCAACTTATCTGTTACTGGTGCTATTTTCAAACTTGCTCTGATATACTCATTCTTAATTTCATCCATTCTAGTCACACCACACACCACCTTAACATTCGCATCTCTGCCACATGTAATTTTCTCTCATTCGTCTCTTTGGTAGCCTAGCACTCAGACGCATACAGCATGACTGGTCTTATCATAGCTTTATAAATCTTCCCCTTGAGTTTCAAAGGCATTCGTGGGTCACAAACTACCCCAGACACATTTCGCCATTTCATCCATCCTGAATTTATTCTATTCCTCACGTCGTAATCAATGCCACCGTCGCTTTGTAACAATGAACCGAGATACCGAAAATTAGTATGAATTACAATTATTTATTGTACTTATAGATACGTCCATTAATATTTTACTATTATATTTCTCGAATATGCTGTTCAATGATTTGTCAATTAATACATTTGTACAGAATTAATTACAAGAGTAAATCAAAACATATTGAAGAATGACATAAATATTTAAGTATGTTCTTCTGAAAGTTTTTGTGAGTAATTCAAAATATATACCACATACTAATTAGCATTTATACTTTGACACGTGTGTCCTTTGGAAATAAATATCCGACTCAAAACTGATATATTGTTTTATTTCATAATAAATATTTTGTATATACATAGTAACAACTAACGAAAACTCACATCAACAATTAAATAACTCAATTAACACTACGAATCGTACAAAACTCAGGGAAATAGGAACAACAATGTTAATTGGAAAGAACTCACGCAATACAACACCAATACAATCTTCCGGAGCGACGTCGGAACGAGAATGTCCCGAATAGTTTTTGTTTTTCGAGCTGGCTACGCTACTGACCTGGCACGATCTTTACAGCTTTACCGGACTACCGTCCCGAATGCCTCGACCGACTCACCTGTTATAGCATTCAACCAATTACGATAACTTCGACCAACATCGTGTCAGGGCAATAGTGCGGACAGTTCTAATACAGTCTCTGCCAACAATATATTTTTAAGTCAATTTCTTGAGCCAAAGAGGTGAATTGAATGAACTCTTGAACGTCTAATAATTTCTGAAATATTTTTAACGAGGTCATTAGAAATGTTAACTTACTATCTAATTGTTTTTATCTGTTTCTTAGTTCTTATCTACATTTTTTTTAAATTGTAGCACGGCAAAGTAACTGTGCCTGATGGTAAGCACAGTACAATCCAAAAACAACGGCGACCACCGAGAGATACGCCCTCCTACGGCGGTCATCGCTGTAATGCCGGCCTGCGTAAATGTCTCTTCACGTTACGCTTGAAGGACCCCATGTTATAGGAAGGAGGGAACACACTAGAAGGGAGATTGTTCCACAGCTTCACGGTACGGCAAAAATAAGATGTAGCGAACTTTTTACTTCGTGCCCAGATAGGAGTTACCGTAAAACTGTGGCTCCGAAGACCAGCGTGCGTGGTTCGGTTGTGAAAAGAAGAGGAAGGGATTAATTTGAATAACTCTTCAGAACACTCGCCATGATACAGACGGTAGAACAGGCTCAGTGAGGCAATGTCTCTGCGCAACTGAAGCGGCTCTATAAACTCTGTAATGTCTGCATCATTAACAATGCGGACAGCTCTTGTCTGCAACCTATCTAGGGCATCCAGTAGGTATTTAGCGGAGCCATCCCAGAGGTGCGAACAGTATTCCACGCAAGGCCGAACTTGTGCCTTATAAAGGAGATATAGCTGATCAGGCGTGAAAAACCGTCACACCCTGTTCAGGATTCCGAGTCTCCGAGATGCAGTGGAGATTACGCTCCCGATGTAATCCCTAGGATTGAGGTCGCTGCGAATATCTATAGCTAAGATATTGAGACTGTCTCGCATTGCAAGCGAGACGTTCTGAGGAGTAGGAAGGGAGGTAAATTGAGATGTTTTGCAGGTAAATTCGCACACCTGTGTTTTGTTACCATTAAACTCAACCAAATTCCGCGCTCCCCATGTTTATATGCGATGCAGTGATCGATCGAGCTCAAAGACAAGTTCCTGTCGTCTCTTTTCTATTTCTCCCCGACCGCAAGAAGGCTTGCTGTAATAGCACTCATGGATGGTATTATCGTCTGCATAGCAATGAATACGGCCCAAAGGCACCATATCATTGATATGCAGAAGAAACAGAGTAGGTGAAAGTATAGAACCTTGAGAAACTCCAGCATTGACTGGCATGATCTGCGAATCACATCGTTCAACAAGAACACGAATTCTGCGCTCATGTAGAAAGCCAGAGATCCATTTGCATAAATTGTCGCGGAGACCGTACGCCAGAAGCAAGCAAGAATTTAATAGCCACATCGTCCTACAAATTGCGTGGTACGTCATCCCGGCCCTATGCTCAAAAGTTCTTAACACCACAAGATCGTTTTTCTGTAGGACAGAAATTTTTCATAATGGGTTAGAATGTTCTTAGTCCAAATAACACAATATTCTATGAAAAAATAGGAATGTATCTCTAGTACGACAATTCCTATCTGTTACATAACATAAAGTGAAAATATACTTTTCGAAATTTAAATAACTTCATTTTCCAGTAGATTCAAGAATTTGTGTTTTTACATATGAAAAATAATCTTCATCAAATTCATGTGACAAATCTTCACCGTCTTCACTACCAACACTACTCTTCACCTCCTTCAGTTTCCTCGGTCATGATATCTGAATCGATATATCATATCGTTGGATTTAAAATAAATAAATAAATTATGATTTATTTCAAAGATAAAATGAAAACAATATTCGACCGACTTACCTTTCACACGACAAATGTTTCACATGTTTAGGTTTCACACGAAATTCTCAATAGAAAGAGGAATGATACGCTATTACTTCGTCATTCCAGTTGTCAAGCAGTACAACATCTCGATAGTTGTGTTGATAATGCTTTCGAGCAGATAAAAAGTTTTGCAAGAAAACCAAATGCCTTTATTCAATTTCTTTACTCCTCTTTTTTCTCGAAAAGTAGGGTTTTCACAAAGCAAATTACACGAGAAAGACTACATAATTATTTACAGGACGAAAATAATTTCTTTAATTTAGCTCTCGAGAGACAAAAGCGTGATTGACTGAAAAATACTAGTACGCTTATGTTTGACAAAAACGTGGGATAGTGGGTAGCGGTGTCACTATAAAATGCAGAATATAAGTTAATTTTTAATTTCCTGAATTCTTCTTCTTCTTCTTATCCTTATCCCACTTAAGTAGGGTCGGTACAACATGTTTCTCATGTTGTGGTATATGATTTGGCTTAATTTTTACGATCGGCCGCCTGCCTGACATCCTTGACCCTCCTTGGGATTATTTTGTTGTACCACTGTATTTATGATTATTATTATATAGTTACGAAGTCTGATGGGCTCTTTTAGTCTTACAACTTTTCATTCCGGTTAAAAACGAAGTTTTTCAAGATTATGGTTTACTTGCTATATTGCCATTTTTATGTAACGGAAAACTAGCCAACTTTAGACTTTTCCCGAGGACTGCATTTTCTGTTTTTTTTCAGGATTCGTGGTTTCAGAGTTTTTTCAGTAATAGTAATATAATATGAGATATAATAAACCATTATAAAAATATAAAATAAGAAAACTATTTTTTTATTTCCTGTATTACAAATTTATATTCAATTGGAGTACCGCGATACCGTACCACGATTTGTAGGCAAGTGTGGCTATTAAATTATAAAAATACTAGCCTCTGCCCGCGACTTCGTCCGCGTGGAATAGTTACTTTGGGCTAACTAAGACGCAGCGGAAGCTCTTAAAACGAAAAAAAACCATATTGAAATATTCTTCATTGGTACTCCGCTCCTATGGGTCTTAGCGTGATGATATGTAGCCTTCCTCGATAAATGTGCTATCTAAAACTGAAAGTTCTCCCCCCGGTGTTGCTAGTGTCTATGGGCGGCGGTGATCACTTACCATCGGGTGACCCGTCTGTTCGCTTACCTCCTATTATATAAAAAAAAGAAAAAAATAATAACGTACGATTATGATAACAATATATAACAATAAGCTTAGCTAAATATATGTAAAACAGAAATTGTATTACTTTATTAATTTTATAGATGAACGTAGATAATATTAATGTAATGTTATGGCTTTGTATATTATAAGTTATTATATTATAACTGTGTCTTATTTGTTTTGATTTAAAACCTTCACGAATTTGGTCACGGTACTATTTATGTTAGTGGTATAAAACTAAATTACGGAAATAGGAGTATTTATTATATGGTTTCTATTATTGTTTCTGTATTTATTAAATTATAATAAAATGTAACGGATATTAGGCATAAAATTATTATATCCAGTAAACATGACTGCTCTAAATAGGATTTCGATTCGGTCTGTCGGAATTCATAATTGAACAATTAGACTCCTATTATTGACATATTTTCTGGATAATATCCGATAACGGACATTAATAACTACATGTCTGAAGTACAACTAAGTATTGCTTTCAGTACCGCACCATATACCAAGAGTAAAATATTATTATTTGATTATAATATGTTCAGATAATTTTATTAATGACTGTTCACAAAACCCATAAATCTTTTTTCTTTTTTTTATATCTTAGGAGGCAAACGAGCAGGCGGGTCACCTGATGTTAAGTGATCACCACTGTCCATAGACACTTGCAACACCAGGGGAGTCACAAGCGCATTGCCATCCTGTGTTTGGGGGAAAGAGAGGAGAGATGGGCCTCCGGCGCTCTCTCTGACCGAACGATACGCAACAATGCAAGCACGTCGTTTTTCTGTGAGAAGGTGGTACTACCCCGGACGAGCCGACCTATTCATGCTGAAACCAGTAATAGATTCACCGTGGCTCTACCACCTTCTTTTTCTATACATATAATAACAATGTAAATCTGAGGTCTCTATGGGCGCCGTAGAGGTGTTTGTGAAATGATGTAACTTTTTATATGTTAAATAATTTTTAATTATGTAATAGGTATACAATATTTATATATATGTGCTCATCGGCGAGCGATACAATAGTGAGTGAGGCGCCGAACCACTCGCGCAGCTATTGCGCCCGCGCAGCCCCCGCCACCGCGCAATAAGTTCCACCCTCTCCCTTGGACGCAGGAGGTAGCTTTTTTTTTTCGAACTGACTACGCTGTTGACCATGCAAGGTCTTAACAGCTTCACCGGATTACTCTAGGAGGTAGCGTTGTCGCATTGACAGTCTCTGTTCTTTTTAGATTAAAAAAAATGTTGCACGAGTCTGGGAATAAGTAATAAAATACATATCAATCATTTTCAGAAATGTATGTCTGTCTGTTCGTATGAGCACGCATCACTGCGTTCAAGATAAAACCTTTTCAAGAAACTCATAAAGCATATCTTCTAGTAACATTTAACGTTTGTTTCAATAAAATTAGTTAGATAGTAATTAGACCAAATACATATAGATTACCTTATAAGTCACTGTTTTGTATATCAGGTTCCACGTGGACGAAGACGCGGGCACAGCTAGTATGTATATAAAGATCGACTGTCATGAAGATTGGTTGAGTATTTTACGGAGTTCATCGTGGACAAACATCATGGCACTGTATGGCCCGGGGGGCCCCGCCTCTACGGGTTTTCACCGCATAATTTTTTTCCGCAAATTTTGTAACGTATGGAATTGTATGAAAGCGCGCGCACTACAGACAAAATTCCGCATCGGTTACAAGATTCGCAGCTACGGAAAAAAAATCCGCATGCAGGGTTCCCGACTTATGAAATTTCCTCCCAAATTTAGGGGACAAATGGGTGATTTTTTGGAGGGTCTATATTGCAATTTATTACAGTCTTCCAATGTGCGTATTGGCATAAATATTTTGGGGTCGACCACGTACATAGAGAAACTTTCGTAATTAAAGCAAGTACCTATGTTACTCACGTATAAGTTGAATAAAAGTGGACCCAAATGTGACCCTTGAGGAACGCCTGATGTTATAAGTGAAAATTTGGAATGATGTTGTCCTATTTTAACTGCTTGAGATCGGTTATTGGGGTGGCAACCACCACACCCACAATAATCAGGGGTACCTAGCCTAGCCTAGACTGTATATAAATTGGCTGGAGGTAGATACCCCTGGAAAAATATATACCGAAAGCATTTGCTTTATAACCGGGATAAAACGCTCATTTACTTGGTATAATGTCTTCTCCGCCGCCGCTGCCGATGGTGAGAGCACCAGATTTCCAACACGTACACACGAAATGCACAAATATAAAATTCCGAGCCCCCGTGTCGCTTTTATGAAGAGCGAGTCCGAATGTAAGCGCGGGTTCCGAGCAAGTGCCGCCGAGTAAGTGACCGATCATCACCGATAGCCCGTTGACAAACAATGTGTCAAAAATAAATTTTGGCTACCTCCAACCAATTTATAACAGTTATCAAGATATGATACAAGCCTCCGCCTTATTTGTGTTTCACATCGAAGGCGGGTTATTTTTTTTGGAAAAAAAATTTATTTCTCCATTTTTAGTGTCCGAAAATATATCTGGTTTCTAATGGGTATAATAAATCGGTTCCAATTTCACGAAAATACGTAAATATGAAGTGGATGAAAATCAAATAAACGATTTTTCACCCCCTTAGGGGTTGAATATTTTCTTCAATATATATGGGACCACTTCTGAATATAATCGATTCAATTAAAAAAAGAATCATTAAAATCGGTTCGTAACTGACAGAGATATCGATTAACATATACAAAAAAAAATACACACAACCGAACGTAGTAACCTCCTCCTTTTTCGAAGTCGGTTAAACACAAAAGATTTGTAACTACGGATCGCCTCTTCGTTAAACCATGCTGGTTGTCAGGAATAAAACTTTTTTAAAGAGGGTAAATTTGATTGTGCACTATTAGTTCAAAAAGCTTACTAAATACTGGTAAAATAGACACAGGTCTATATGATTCAATTTCAACTTTTGAACCACCCTCGTGAATGGGTACTATCAAGGCTTCCTTCCATCGACTCGGGAACACTTCTACATATAGTGACTTATTAAAAAAAATGGTCAATGGATCCGCAAAATCCGCAGCACATTCTTTTAACAAAGATAGGAGCTATACCGTCACTACCAGGGCCTTCGCTAGTGTCTAGTGACTTTAAGAGATTAAGTATCTGGTCTCTGGTTACAGTTATTTTCGAGATATCTACTCAATTTTCAATGGAGATTGCAAATCCGCCATCATTTGTAGTATTTTCTTTTCTGTATATTGATTCGAAATAATCTGAGAATGCCTCGCAAATCTCTGTTCCGCAAAATAAGATTTATCTTTGAAAGTTACTTTTTTCGGTATATAATACCTATAATACTACCTTTTAATTGATTAGCATATCGCGACTTGTCACATTTAATTAAATAGTTTCGCCAACAGGCCTTCTGAATACGTTTTTGTCTACTTCGAAGTAATGCAAAGGTGTCGTAATTACGTGGATTCCTGTTTTACATCTAACAATTTGTGATATCTGGATTTTTCGATCATTATTTTGACGAGAGATTTACTGTACCAGGGTGGATATTTATTTGAAAGTATCTTTAAACTAGGCACGCAATCCTGGATTACTTTAGACATCACCGAGTCCATATAAGCGACAGCGTCATCCACATTACGTGGAGGTAATTCTTGCTCAGTTAATGCTCGTTAGCTCCTCACATATAGCCTCATAATCCGCTATATTAAAAAGAATAATATATTTGGGGGTTCATAAACCGGCTTAATTTGTAATCACAAGAGCTGGGTGGTGTGGCACATCTTCAGATATCAAAGGCGAAGTGTAAAATGTCGTGATGGTAAAACACGATTCATTACGAATTGCGGGCGCATTTGGTGCGTTACCTAAATGCGTGAATGACGCACCACGCCTACTTAGCATTTCCACTCTTTTCATTCTTCCCTGGTTTTATACAACTTCGACAATACTTCTGAAATACCTTAACCGTTTTATTGACTAAATTCTAATCATTCTAATATTTAATTTTAAACAGGGACTAAGAGATTCCATGGGTTACAATAACAGAAAATATTTTTAAACTTTCGTCTTTAGCTTCAGCATAAAATCATGTAATAGTATCCTTCTCTAATAATTGTGAATGTGTGGAAATGATTTAGTTTACTGTGGCACGTTTATTAGGCGTTGAATTGTAATTATGATTAAGTACTTGGTATTATGGGGTAATGAGTCTGACTTAAAGTTTGATAAAGGAAAAGCGAGATTACATAGTAAATAGACTAATAGAACACGTGTAACATAAAATAAAGTGGAGTTGAAAAAAAAATCAAAATTAAAACGTGGCGTCATATATGAGATATCTATAATAATTGTTTCTACAGTTTTCTATCAACAAACTAATTTAAAGAACCTACTGTTGGGGTTTGTGAAACTTACAATTAATAGCAATAATCAAAATTGACAATAATTCAATTTGTATTTTGTAAATTGTATAATATTGAGGCCATTGATAGAAACATAAATTATTTTTCAAGGCCAGATTATACATAAATGGCAACTTTCATGGAGATTGGTGGGGTAGTTCTGGAATTAATTGTGAACAAATATCGCGACACTGGATTTCTATATATTTAAGATAATGTTATTTCTCAACCATGCTTCCATTAGGTACCATATCATAATTCGATTCCTACATGGATAATAATAATTTCGTTATAAAGGTATGTAAGTGTTTATTGCAAATAAATCGTATTATGCATTACATACATGTAATTTTATGCCCGATTATATATTTAAGTTTAAAATGGAGTAAATCACGAATTTATTTACTTCGATATCAGACGGCTTACAATGTATATCCCTATATATATTCTATTTATTGCAAATACTTTTGTATTTTGCGTGGGCAACGTAAGTAATCATTTATTTACTGTATTTTCCAATCCATCATTCATCTATACCTATATCTATCCATCTTCTATATCTTCTTGTAATAAGAATGTAAATCTAACGTGCCTGTAATTTTTAGATTTAAAAAAATGTTGCTTCTTTCTAGGAATTAGTAATAAAATACTCTTCAATGATTTTTAGAAATGTCTGCCTGTTTATTTGTTTTAACACGAATCACCGCTTAAGTACTGAGTTCATGATAAAACCTCTTCAAGAAAATATAAAGAATATCTTCAAATAACATTTAGTTCTTGTTTAATTAAAATTGGTTCGGCCTACCAAAAGTTATTGTAAGTTTAATGACGACGCGGCTTAAGTACGCTATAAGAGTAGACAGTGATTAGAGTTGTAGCCACCGAGTATGTCATCATCTTTGGCAGATTGGTTGTAACTTTGTATATATTGTAAATAGAATGTCGTTCAAACAAATGAACGATCGCGTTTTTATAAATACCATATATGGTGTTGTGAATAGACAGTCTATTTTACGAACCCGAGTATTATTATTACGCTGTCCGTGTCAGTCTACACTCTTATAGTAGTGAGCCCGGAGTTCCTACAAATTCATGATAATTTTATTAATCACAGTTTTGTACATAGGTTCCACGCGGACAAAGTAGCGGGCACAACTAGTCACATATGTATTTCGTAATATATTTCTATAAATCTTGTAATGTTTATAAATACTGCGAAATTAACAATCATAACATTTGTCTCGATGACTGGATTTTCACGTCCATTAGCGCCTTCTCAGGGCCTAATAATTTTGTAAAAGTGGGGAACTATTACGCTCCGAGGTAAATATTGATATAATAAAAAATGACATTCCAACGGGAAATTTATGCGTAAACACAACATTGAAATAATTTTAAAAATTACACAGGTGATGTTTCAGTAATTCGCAGTAAAAACAATGTACATTATTTGTTGTAATATGTATGCTTCTTCTGCTATTCTTCATAATGTGCGCTTTTTCTACATAGGAGCTTTAGCTATGCACAATCTTACACACCTTTGTAAATTCAATATACCTTATTTCCTTTTTCCTTATTACCTTCTTTCCATATTAACACGTAGAAACAAAATATATAGCTATGTTTATATAATGCATTATATGCCAACAGATTCAGCAGAGACCATTAATTGGATATAGACCACTGACTAGATACATTGTGGATACACTGTATGAATACCCTTATGGCAGATTTATCGAAGCGTTAAGACCGGTACATGATTTAAATTCTGGCGTGAATGCAGGAACGTATTCAGATTCAAACAAAGATTATAAGGAGGGCAACCAATGGAATGATTTTAATTCGTTAAACAATAACGTCAACAATATAGCCACTAATCCATTGCAATTGCAGAAGCGTTACAGCATCGTTAACAATATCCCACAGTCTGGTTATGATATACATAATGTCAATGGCAGATATCTTATTAACGAAGGGTTAATTCCAGTACATGATTTAAATTCTGGTGTAAATGCAGGAAAGTATATAGATTCAAATAAAGGTTATACGGAGGGTTCCCAATGGAATGATTTCGATTCGTTAAACAATAATGTTAATAATATAGCCATTAATCCATTGCAATTGCAGAAGCGTTACAGCATCGCTAACAATATCCCACAGTCTGGTTACGATATACATAACATCAATGACAGATTTCTGAGAACACACTATCTTAACGAGACTGTCTATAATAAAATTAAAGACCCAAAAAATATCTTTCCGTTTCAATATGGCCGCTAAAAAATGCTGCGATTAAATGTTTCCTAAGCAGTTTTTGTTGTTTTTTATTGCACTTATTTAATATTTACTTACTTAATTAATAAACTGAGAATTTTTACTGGTATCTATAGATACAATCCATTAAATATTTTATTATTATATTTTAGTGAATTGATATTAACAATATATTACTGTGCTGTATAAATGAATTGTCAATTAATACACTTGTACAAAATTAATAACTAGAGTAAATCAGAATTTATTGAAGAATAACATAAGTCTGTATGTAGGTAACTTCTGAAAGTTTTTGTGAGTAATTCAAAATATATACCACAAGTATAATACTTTGACAGTTCATAATATAGTCCATTTTAATTTGTATTCGATGGCATTGTGTTGGTTTGAAATAAATATCTGACTCAAAACTGATATATTCTTTAATTTCATAATAAATATTTTTTATATAGTAGCAGACAAACCCTGACGCGTTCTATGGCTGAAAACGCGATAAGAAGAAGAGCAAATCATAGATTATAGGCCAACGAGCTATTTTCATTCGCAATTCATAACAACTTTTTTGTTCGGCGGCCTCAATAGAGTGTATATTTCTCGATAAATAGTTCTATTCTATACTTATCTCAGAAGTTTTGAAGTGAAACTTCTTTAGGCGCATGAGGGTAAATTTTTTACAGATGTAACGTCACGCAGGTATGCAACGGAAGTGACGTCATTTGCAGTACACGCAGATTTTTCATCTCTTTTTTTATTTTTCTTAAGTTTTAGATTTGTATAAATATAAACAAGATTTATAAATTAGTTCGCCAAAGAAGTTTCACTTCTGACATGTGTACTTTGTACGCACGCACTTTTTTTTATAAGAAGTGCACTTTCCAGAGAAAATCACAACGATATATTAAAATAGAACAGTAAATGGTGAAAACCCGCGCTGTTGAAATAGAAACTTCAGTACGTTGGTTATTATATTCCCGCGTAACTTCTATAAGCTAGTAAACAATTATTTAAAAGTATTAAATTCAATTAAATTTAAATAAAGTTTCTATACCGAATATGAAGGTACATTAGATTCCAAGATAAATTGCATATGAAACGCGTAATTATTTAAGACACGTATGTTTGTTTAAGACACGATTTATATAATTCTGTATGATGAACGCAAAACAATGTGTCTACTTCGAAATACCTCTCCTTTAAAAACAATGGCAAACAATGAGTCTAGCAAGGTCGCTATAAAATAATGTGCATATATCACTGATATTATACATATATACTGATGTATGATGCCTTATTTGTTTATAATTTTTTTTTTTTTTTTTGTTTGTTACCTCATAACTTTGGACTGGGGGAACCGATTTTGTTTTTTCTTTTTTTATTTGAAAGCTGGTGCTTCCCATGTGGTCCCATTTCAATTTGGTCCAGTTCCGACAACGGCATCCAGTGCAAAACCGTATAAGTTTTAAATTTGCATTAAGTATGTACACGACAAATAGACGAATAACTCAATATCACGCTAACCGATTTTGATGATTCATTTTTTATTGGAAAGGATGTACCTCAAGGGTAGTTTGGTGAGAGTTTGGTTAGGTTCTGATTATGGGATCCGTGGCAAAGTAAGAAAACTTTCAAGAAACGAGCCTAGTCCTTTCTTAAGGGCCGGCAACGCATCTGTGTTTTCTCTCGTGTCGCAATTGTCCATGGGCGGCCGTGATCACTTACCATCATGTGACCCGTATGTTCGTTTGCCACCAATATTATAAAAAAAACTCTTCAATTCTTAGGAGTCTATTGTGCTTATGTTCGTTGCTGTGTTGCAACATGACGCAAGCATTGTAATTACATTACTTAAGGTGTATTATATGTGAAGCGATGGTAGCCGAGTTGGTCGTAGAAACTATCGCGGATTATTGATAAGGTTGCGTTCGTACCAAACGTTACTCTTGGTTGGTAACGACTTCCAGTACATCTCTATGTAGCACACATATTCATATGTTTTATTTCATTTGGTTAATTTGATAAACTATTTATTTTCCGCTTTTTAGTGCCTTATAGGTTTTTGATTGATATTGAAGTCGGTTAATACTTTTTTTTGAAAATTTACTTTATTTGGTAGACGTTTGCTATACAGTCATTATAGTTTGTACTACAAAATATGAGGTGGACAGAGTTAAATTGAACATTTAACAATAATATAAATTTATTATGTATAAAATAATAATAATAATATTTTAATGTTCCAAGTCAATGTGTACATAATTAACAGTAATATTGGTATCTGCACTGGTTACAAACCGTATCGCAGATATCACAATTTCATATAATGAGAAGTAAAACAAACAGTAACTTCAATATATGTAATAAATAAAAGCGTAATTTGAATTAACGAAATATGTGATATTATTGTGTAACATGGTATTCCGAGTGAGACAAGAGTGTTTTATGATAGTAATGAGTGAATTGCTTTTTAAATAAAAGTGTATGATTTGAACTACCGAATTAATAATTATAATTTAAATTGTGGTAATAATATGTTTTCTGTATTTTTGTAATTTTGTGAATGTAACCATTTGAAAGTGAGTTTTTTAATAGTGTGTCTGTTGTATTGATTAATCTGTAGTATATTATTTGATTTATTATAGAGCAAGCCTCCCAGGAAGCCTTCAAAAGGACAAACAAACCAAGTGTTATGTTTAGGTACTTTTATTATGTCCTCGACGCTTCTTCTCTTATTAGATAATTGTAAGCTTGGAGTTCCTACATGTTGACGGAGGATAATTTGCAGGATAAAAAGCTGTCTAACAGTTAAAACCCGACATTCTTGGTAAAGATTCTCTGTGGGGAAAAACATCACTTTCCGTATGGCTCGTTGAGCCATTTGTAGGGATAGCAAAATGGATTTAGTTATTTCCCCCTCCCAAGACAGAATGCAGTAAAGTATAAGTGACTGGCATAATGCAAAGTATATCATTTTTAGAATGTTATTGTTTGCTACTTGTCTAATACATTTAAAAATTGGTATAAGCTTATGGATGCAATATACTGTTGACGAAATATGATATTGGAAAGATAATTTATTGTCTATAACGACACCCAAATATTTGGTGTTTTTAACTTCATCTAAATTGGGATAATTACAATAGTCAGTTAATGTATTTGGACACGATGATGAATGTATAATCAATCTCAGATCATCGAAGCTTAAATGAGATTTATTTTGAATATTAAAAGTCATTAATTGTGTTCAATAAAATCAAATCAACAATACTATGGGCCGGTAGATAGTAGATGGCCCCTCCTTGTTCAACAGGACCATACGGCCGGTTTTCCATGTTCGTGGAAACCGGCCCTGCTGAAGAGACGCAGTGATGAGCCTTCATAGTCGGATCTCGGGGGTCACGTGAGCCAAGACCTATACACGGCCTGGTATGTCGTCGGGCCCTGGGGCGGTGTTTTTGCCTTGAAGGTGTTTCACCGCCACCCTCATCTCTTCCGGGGTCACCTCGGGGACCTCGTCGTTATCGCTGTCACTGCCGACCGCGTTGAGCGTGGTCAGAGGCGGAGCCATCGTTGGTGGCGTCTGCTCAGAGGGGAACAGAGCCGCCAGAATCTCCTGGAGGAGCTGTGGCTCCAGACTCTGGGTTAGCTGGGGGCCACCTTGACCCAGTTTGTTACGTACCACACGGTACGGGCGCCCCCACGGATCCCGATTGACTGTCTCGAGCAGCTGCTTCCTGGTCTCAGCCTTGGTGGCCTCTATGGCTTTTTTCAATGCCAATCTGGCCACTCTGTACCCCTCGTACCACTCTGCCTCCAGCGGTGACGCGATTTGCGAGTGGCCCCGCCTGCGTCTCTGTCGGGTGTACTGGAGACGGGCCGTGAAACACGCTACGCGCAGCTGCACAATTTCAGCCGTCCACCAGTACACCTGACGCTTGGCGGGAGTCGGCCTTGTAATTCGGGGCATCGCCGCATCGCAAATCCGCGTCACGTATGCTCGTAGTGCCTCCACTTCCGAGTCGACTTCGGCAAGCCTGTCGGTTATTCACCTGTCACCCAGGCCTGCAAGGCAGCCGCATCCAAGAGCGCCTGACAGAAATTTTAACCTTTTTTTTTTAGGTGGGGAAAATCTTGCATAGGATACACCTCCGTCGTCAGATGGACGACTGAGTATATGTTGTATGTGTGTGTATGTGTGAGTGATATTTCGGAGTGCCCCCCTACCTGCGGCGGGTGCTGGAGGCGTACCTCGAAGATAGGGAGATCGCCAACGTAGACGGCGACGGGCGTATGGTGCGGCGGGCCACAAGGCGAGGGATTCCACAGGGGTCGGCCTTGGGGCCGCTCCTGTGGAACATGGGCTACGACTGGGTGCTCCGCGGCGTGCTCCCATACGGAGCACGCCTCATCTGTTACGCGGACGACACCCTAGTCGTAGCCCGGGGGGGGAATGGAAGGAAGTGGAGCGCCTGGCCACGATGGCCACAACCCTCGTGGTCAGGCGCATTAGGAGGTTGGGCCTCAGGGTGGCTCTCGAGAAGACCGAGGGCCTACTCTTTCATAGGCCTCGGCGGGGGCTACCTGCTGGGGCTAACATTGTGGTGGAGGGAGCCCGGATCAGGGTGGGGACCCAGATGAAATATCTGGGCCTCACCCTAGACGGGCGCTGGCGGTTCAAGCCCCATTTTGCGGGGCTCGGGCCGCGAATTGCTGGGGCGGCGGCGGCACTCGGCCGGTTGCTCCCGAACATAGGGGGACCGGGCGCCGGGTGCCGCCGACTCTACATGGGAGTCGTGCGGGCGATGGCCGCCTACGGGGCACCAGTCTGGGCTGATGCCCTCGGTGCCGCCAACGTGCGTGCGCTCCGCAATGCGCAGCGCACGGTGGCACTGAGGGCAATCCGGGCGTACCGGACGGTGTCCTCGGCGGCGGCCTTCACGCTCGCCGGCTCCCTGCCCTGGGAGCTGGAGGCAGGAGTTCTCGCCGCCGTGTACGAGTTCACGGCGGCGAGGAAACGAAGGGGGGAGCCTCCGGCTCCCAGGGAGGTAGAGGCGGAGAGACGGCGTCTCAGGGGGGACGCCGTCGAAAGGTGGCAGCAGGACCTGGCGGACGAGCGATTCGGGCGGTTCACAGTGGACGCCGTCCGCCCGGTCCTGCGGGAGTGGACTGCCAGGGAGTGGGGCTCCCTGACGTTCCGACTGGTGCAGGTACTCACCGGACACGGTTGTTTCGGGTGGTACCTGCACCGGATCGCACGCAGGGAGCCGACGGCCGCCTGCCACGAGTGCGGCGCTGAGGAAGATACCGCGCAGCACACGCTGTCTGAGTGTGCTGCGTGGGGGGAGCAGCGCCGCATCCTGGCGGCGGCCGTGGGAACGGACTTATCGCTGCCGAGCGTGGTTTCGGCCATGCTCGGCAGCGAACAGGCTTGGCGAGCGATGGCCTCCTTCTGCGAGGAGGTCATCTCGCAGAAGGAGGAGGCGGAGAGGGCCCGCGAGGCAGACCCTCAAAGTGGCCGTCTCCGCCAAAGGAGGACAGGCAGGAGGAGAAGGCGCTTCGCCCAACTCCTCCTGCCACCGTAGCCGGACCTGAGGGGATGGGCCGGGGGGCCCATCTCCTCATTGCACGGGTCCGGCGGACGAGGGGGGGCAGCCGGTGTGTACCCGGTCTGTCCCTCTATAGGTAGGAGCCCGGCGGTCACCTTCCGCCGGGCGGACCGTGGGGGCGGCTCTACAAGGTTGATTAGCTTGAACGATCCCTTGCCGCCCCCACAAAACGGTATGTCGGTACACCGTGGGGTTTTAGTCCGGGCGACTCGGACATAACCCACCCTCTCCCCCGGGAGGGTGGCGTACCCATAAGGGATCCCCACGTAAAAAAAAAACATAAAAAAGGGGCAACACCTGGAAGTTGCCACCTGGAAGTTGCCTGGAAGAATGCCGCAATTCATACCGGCTAAAAACCCCACCGGCCGCGTGGCGCGAAAGTTTGAACCAGGATTTGGATCGCGTGAGCATTCTCCGCGCCCTGGTCACGCGCTCAGATCGCCCGCAGGAGGTAAGTGGGCGACCTACATCTCGAGGGTGTCTAGCACCCTCATGCTTTCTCTAGAAACAGCGGCATGTGGCCCGTACTTCATTCGACGGGTTCCCATTATGACAGCGGTCGCCCACACCCACTGCCGGGAAATTACTCCACTGCTATGAGAGTTAGCGAATAACAGCTACTGCAATAAGGTACAATTTGCACGGTACCATAACAAACAAAGACAAGCACAGAGAGAAAAAGAAAGCAAGAGCAACTGATCCGAGACCAAGTGAACCAAGACCAACCGACCCCAGACAGTTTAACCCCGGACCAACCGACCCACACGCACAGAGACAAACCAACAATCGACTGCGGATCTCCACATATGGCAGGTGGAAGTGCCGGACGAATCCGCGAGACCGACGCCGGACTGACCGCCAGAAAGACGGGACACACAAGAAGCAGGGATCTCACAAACACAAGCTAGACCAGCCGACCCAAGACTGATTGACCACCGACCGCACGACCCGACACCAACCGACCCAAGACTGACCGATCCACACATACAACAAGGACAAAACATGACCAGCCGACCAAAGACCATTTGACCTGAGGCGAAACGACCCAAGACCAATCGAACCCGAGACCAACCGACCTGAGACACAACACAACACACAAACAAGGACACGATAACCCAGACCAACAACCGAAGCACGGATCTCCACATATGGCAGATGAAGTTGCCGGGAGAATCCACGATAACGACGCCGGAATGAGCTACCACAAGAACGAGACAAATACAAAGCGAAATACAATGAAGAAATCCAAGTGCTTGTCCTCCAGACCTTTAAAGGTTCACGGCAACGGGTGCGGCGCGCACGACCGTCGCCTCAACAGTTGTTATGGAGGCCTACGGCCAGAGGCAACCCTCCTTGGGGAAATCCTACTGGATACACCACCCTCCCGGGGGAGAGAGTGGGTTATGTCCGACTAAATCCTACTGGATACGCCACCCTCCCGGGGGAGAGAGTGGGTTATGTCCGACTCGCACGGACTAAAACCCCATGGGTGCCCGCAACTGCCATGATGGGGGACAAGGGATGACGAAGCACTCCGCATCAGCGTCTCGCTCTGCCACGTCTCGTAGCGGTGGCTGTAGGCTCCCGTTCTCTAGCCCTTTCTGCCTCTTCTTTCTGCAGAAGGGCACTCTGACAGAACGTCGCAACCGCAGTCTACGACATTTCGTCCCTGAGCAAGGCGTAAACTACAGATGGCAGGAACAAGTCTGCTCTTACCGCGGCGACTAACTCTGCACGCTGGTCCTCCCAGGCAGAACATTCCTGTAAGGTGTGCAGAGCTGTGTCGATGCCACAAGAGCTGCAATGGTGACAACTAGTTGTAGGTTCACGCCTCGCAATTCGACATAGATAGTCGCCGAAGCACCCGTGGCCTGTTAGCATCTGTGTCAGGCGGAATGTGAGCGAGCCGTGTGATCTGTTCACCCATTCCCTGAGCTTCGGACGGATCGCTTGTACGGTTGAAAACCCGGCCTTGGGTAACTCCAGGTCCTCTGACCACTTCAGCAGCACTTCCTCCTGTAAGAGCGCCTTCTGCATCTTTACTTCCCTGGGAGTAGTCCTCACGCCTCTGGTCATCCTCTGAGATTGCCACGAGTGCATGACCACGTAGGACTGTGCTACCAACTCCCAAGGTGGGGAATTCGCCAGAAGACAAGCAGCGTCATGGGAGACTGTCCGATAGCCACGGATGGTTCTAACGGCCATGATCCTCTGCACCTTACGAAGCGCGGCAACATTGGCTGACGATAGTGCTTTGCTCCATACAGGAGCCCAGTACAGCATCATCGACCGTACTACGCCTGCGTACAGTGAGCGACAATTGGAACCGGCGCCCCCGAGGTTGGGTAGTTATCCTGCAAAGGCGGTAGCGCTCCGCATAACCTTGGGTGCGAGGTCTCGGAAGTGGTCAACAAACGACCATCTCCTATCGAGGGTGAGTCCAAGATACTTGATCTTGGAGCCAATCTTGATTTGGGCTCCTCCTATCTCCAGATGTGCGTCAGATGGGTGTACGCGTTGAGGGCCATTAAAGCAAATATCCTCCATTTTCAACAGCCTCCGTTTTTAAATTTTAATCTAACCTAACCTACATAAATTTTCATAATTTTGAACAATTATTTATTTTCTCGTGTTATTATCGATTCAGATTCACGAATGAGGTGAAGATTGGTGTTGTGGTAGTGAAGACGGTAAAGATTTGTCACATGAATTTGATGAACATTATTTTTTTAACACAAACAAAACAAAAACAAAAAACACAAATTCTTGTATCTACTGAAAAATAAAGTTAATTAAATTTCGAAATGTATATTTTCACTTTATGTTATGTAACAGATAGGAATTGTCGTACTAGAGATACATTCCTATTTTTTTATAGGACATTGTGTTATTTGGACCGAGAACATACTATTATTATGTAAAATAATAAAAAAAACTTAAAATAGCCATTATGTAAAATTTCTGTCCTACAGATAGTATTGAGAAAAACGATCCTGTGGCGTTAACAAATTTTGAGCATAGGGCCGGGATAACGTACCACGCAATTTGTAGGACGATGTGGCTGTTAAACTATGTAGATATGAACTAAGAAACAAATAAAAACAATTAGATAGTAAGTTAACATTTCCAATGACCTCGTTAAAAATATTTTAGAAATTATTAGACGTTCAAGACGTTCATTCATTCACCTCTTTGACTCAAGAATTTGACTTAAAAATATATTGTTAGCGTAGACTGTATTAGAACTGTCCATACTATTGACCTGACACGCTATTGGACGAAGTTATCGTAATTTGTTGAATGCTATAACAGGCGAGTCGGTCTAGGCATTCGGGACGGTAGTCTGGTGAAGCTGTAAAGATCGTGCCAAGTCAGTAGCGTAGTCAGCTCGAAAAACAAAAACCATTCGGGACATTCTCGTTCCGACGTCGCTCCGGTAGATTGTATTGGTGTTGTATTGCGTAAGTTCTTTCCAATTAATATTGTTATTTCTATTTCCCTGAGTTTTTATGATTTGTTGTGTTACTCTTCGATCAACAATAACTAGATAAGGGGTCACGTACAAAATCGAAGCTAAATCTTGTACGCGTAAATATATACTTATATGTAGCTATTTGTTTACTAAGAAAGGGAGCAAAACAGTTTTAAGTGATCAACCTAATTACAACCATGACACCTAGTAATAAAGTCACGAATGTTCAAAATATTATCTAATACTTACGATAAAATAAGCAAAGCAATAAATTCCTCCCGTCACTTACCAATGAAAAGACAACATAAATAATTTGTGTGAATTCAACCTTAACACACAATGAATAAAGTACTTTTTCCCGTTATTCTGCGTATTTGTGCGAGGTTAGCGAGCCTTGACCAAACATTTGTACCACATTTTAAAATCGGTAATTTTGTTCAAAATTTAATATTGTTCGTTAGTTTAAAGCTTAAAATATAAATGCTTGTTATTACCCTCCTCCGGTGCCGCTGCATCACATTCAAGAGACGAGACTACAACACGACCGGAACATTGATATTAGCACCACCATATTATAAATATACATTGACACTAGCGCCAACATATTAGATACACATTGATACTAGCGCCACCATA